>OY979718.1:12500-35000 GCA_963855995.1 Muricea muricata | reverse complement strand
TAAGTGAAGGTGGAATTGACATAGTAAGTGGTGGTGGGCGTGGCCTACTGTCAATATATAAGTTATATTTTCAAATTTTTCGGGTTATGTTAGGATTACTTTTGGGCGTGGTCCGAATCGGGTGTTAAATTTTTATAAGCTTGTTGAATAGAGCATGATGCTTAGATCATTTTTGCAATACATCTTTTCAAGAAAAAATAGGTTCTTCTTGGTGAAAATGCGTACGGAATAGTGAAAAGATGCCCTGTTCTGGCCCAATTTTCTCCACGAATATAGAACTTAGCTGTTACTGCTATAGCGTTTCGTCAAGCCCTTTGCGTGGTAAATACACATGCCAAGTTTGAGAACAATCGAGGAAGTCTAACTGGTGGAAATCTTTGTCCGCAGATTCAAAAACGGAACAAAATTTTTCATTTTTTTCCACTTTTAATTTTTTTTTAAAGTAAAATCAGAATTGCACTTAGAACAGTGTCGTGATGATGTTTTACCTTTACGGTTTTCTCTAAAAGTGAAAAGATAAGCCTGCGCATAGATACATACATGGCACTTAGAATAATCTTCGGTGTAAAAATCGGCTGAGTGTTTGACTGCACATAGGTCAATTTTTTAAGATGCATTTTTACTAGTCTATCTGATAGAACTCGATGCGTAGATCATTTTTGCAATACATCTTTTCAAGAAAAAATAGGTTCTTCAAGGTGAAAACGGACATCTTATGTGGAATAAAAGGGTAAAAGCTCACTTGATTTTTATTTTCAGTATGAATACAAACTGTGAAAGCCTGGCCTTATCGACATTATCACCTAGCATATAGAACTCGATGCGTAGATAATTTTTGCTATACATCTTTTGACGAAAAAATAGGTTCTTCAAGGTGAAAACGCGCACAAAATGGTGAAAAGATGCCCTGTTGTGGCATATATGTAATGTGAAAAGTACTTAATAATACAGAAATGGTTTCTATTTTAGGTACATCCTGAAAAACAACAATAGCAGGATATTGCTACTTAGAATCTCGTATGTTTGTCCTTCTTGGCGATGTTCTTGAATTTATCCCGAATTTGTTGTCTTGTGAACAACTCTGCTATGCCATGTCTTTGGCATGTCTCATCAGCTATGACTGTGCTATAGATGGTGTCCACACCAGAGTAAAACGGCAAATGCATGGTAGCATTTTTTACCGCTTCTCCTTGCAGCTCTGTCCAGTAATGCCTGGTGTCAGATGAGGAACTTGCACTAGATGGTGGCTTCTTAGCTTGGTTTTTGATTTTCCTTGTTGCCATCCAGGACAGGCACTTTTCGGCAAAGCTCATTTTCCCTAGATTTTGAAGGGCACCTTTTACGTTGCCTGAACCTGGTGCTGGTGCAGCGGGGGTTTTCTCTCTTCGTGGGTTTGGAGGCTGTGCAGGTGGTCCATCTTTGGGTTTTATTGGTAGTACTTCTGGTGGAGTTGGTACTACTTCTGCTGGAGTTGCAAGAGGCACGTTTGGTAGTACTTCTGGTGGAGTTGGTAGTACTTCTGGTGGAGTTGGTACTACTTCTGCTGGACTTGGAAGAGGCACGTTTGTTACGTTTGTTACAACTGCTAAGGCTGGGACTTTTGGTTGTGGTGGAGACGGATTTATGGGTGGAAGAAGGTGTTGCAATGTTGCTGCCGGAATGTTGCTGCTGGAAGGAACCTCAGCTGGTTTTGGTTCTGGCCGGAACAGTGACGACAGGTACAAGGCCACGTCCACATCACTCTGCGCCTCATCCTCGATATTGTAGTATTTTTGTGCGGTGGAAACGGTGTGGCTCATCTGCTTTGCCAGGCGCTGGTTGGTGATGGATGAGCTTTTATCGGCACGTTGCATTGTTATGATGCCCTTCCTTAATCGCGACCCGCGCAGATTTCCGGGCATCTCTGGGTTCAACCTCTTGCCGATTGCATCGATTCTCTTACTCACCATGCTTTCGTTCATTGGCTGACCAGCAGCGGTTATGAAGAAAGCAGGCATTGGTGGAATACCAGCACTTGGAGCAATCATCGACCTATGATTAGAATAGGTGAATATTAATGAATTGCATGGTTTTATTAAAGAATATTGTAATAAAGTTTTAATGATAAAATTTTTGAATACCTGTCGTTAGCAAATAGTGGTCGCATGATGTTCAGGTAGGTATTTGCCATCTTTTTGAGGTCTTCATCCCACAATAATTTTGCCTGGCCGCCCGCAGCTGTCTTGTGCCGAAGGGTCTTCGTGACAAAGATGTTGTTTGGATGATCAACACCCTGCTCGAACTCCTCAACTGTGAGGTTGCCCGCAGCCCCACAGCGTTGACCACTTGCTGTGATGACCAGCAGCAGCAAGTAGTCCCGGAGTTCGGCAAAGGTGTTGATATCCACTGCCTGCGTCGGATTGCTAGCAACCATGTTGTACTTTGACCGGATCTCTCTCGCTTTGTCGCCCGCCACGAAAGACTGGAAGTCTTTCGGCGTCAGCCGTTCTTTTTCGTCGCGCTGACGCACCTCAGCCTTTCGCAGATTAAAAGCATCCGTGTATGCCTTCGGCCACATCTCTAATCTAGCCAGTGAAGATTTGACCTGCAAGAACAACAACAATAAGAACTTATTGAGACCGAATTTGAATGATCATAGTCTTTGGAAAAGCAAGATAACACCGATGCTATTTGGTGGAATATTTAAAAATAATTGTTTGTAGCGTACGAGCAAAAATGTTACAGTCTCTCACCTGCCGGATATCATCGTCGCCAATTCCTTCTAGCAACCTGATGCTTTCTTCCGACGACAATATAAATTTCAGGAACATCTTGTAGCTGACCACGTATGACTTTAGTGTTTGAGGTTGGCGACGATCTTTCCCCAATAGGTCGTTGCCCGCAAAGAAATTATTTCGTATTTTATTCATCGGCAAAAGTTGCCATAGCTTCCTCACACTCTTTGGGTTGCTATCCACCTCATACAGGAGGCGGCCCACTCTTCTCACGTGGTCTTTTGAGATTCGTTTTTTCCTAAAACCACCTTCAAACACAGAAAGGCTGTGCTTGAAGAGTTTTAGTACCGGCAGCTCTTCTATCTCTTTGACCAACTGTAAATGTTTAGAGAGATAGAGAGATCAGAAGAAAATCCAGGGAACAGTTGTATATCATGAAGAGAGAGTGTTAAGGGTTTCTAAGATATATCATGTAAAAAATAAAAATATTACACTACCGCAAGTGGTGGGTCCACCTTTGGTTTCCTGGGGGAAGCCATCAAATGTTCCAAGGGGCTCTTTTCACTGAAGTCCTCATCTGTGGCGGAGTGCGATGAACACGATGAATCGCCATCGTCATCATCAGCAATTTTGCTTTGTTGCTTATCTTGAGCCTTCCCCATTGCCCTCAATAGGAGAATTTCTTCATTATATCTATGATAGAACACAAATGCATAACATACACAACAACAAATTCGTTGACATTTGCACCTACATGTCATAAAAAACTTGAATCTATTTTAACAATACGTAATAGACCAACCTCTTGTAGTCTTCGTCATCTTTGTTGATTTTATGCACATTCCGCAGATGCAAGTCTACGCGGACTACAAGAGAAGTGCACCCTGGAACGGGGCAGGCAATAGGCTTTCGTCTTTGAGTGACGCCAGACTTGACCGCTCGGTTGCACTTAGAAAGCTGGACCGCCTCACTTGCTGTCTTTTGGTGGACCGTTTTTAAATGGTCAGTCATGTACTTCACCGCTTTCCCACACAAAAGGCAAGCTCGAGTTCTTCTCACTTGCTATATTAAAAAAAATTGATTATTTGTTTATAATTTTTCTCTAATCATTTTTTAATTTTTTTTCAAATATTATAAAGAAATGTTTGGAAGAATTTGACAAACCGTTTTTTTTATGACAGCTTCATCATCGCTGGAGGAAGCGATCTTGCTTTGTTGCCTGACTCGTTTCTAAAATATGAGCAGAGGATATATGTCATATGAATAAAAAACTTTTGACTGACTATCACTAATCAAAAATACCTTGTGGACTGGCAAAGGCTCAGGAGATGGATATAATGAATAATCTTCACCATCCGAACTTTCCGGCATCTAAAATATTAGAATAGAAAATATTTGACAAACGAATAGGTAAATTTTAACCAAATAAATTTGATTAGAATGATTAGATCTAAAGGTTTATTAGAAAAACTTATGTAGAAATTTTTAGAAGAATTTAACAAACCTTTTCTTCCATGGCCTCTTCAGATTCTTCTGAACGCTCAAGAATACTTTTACTTTCTGGAATCTAGCATATTATGGCAAAGGATATATGTCATATGAATAACGAACTTTTGACTGATTATCGGTTAACCAAAAATACCTTCTCGTCTGGCAATGGCTCAAGAGATGCATGCGCTGATGAGTCCTCGCTATCTGAACCGTCTGGCTTCTAAAATATTAGAATAGTAAATATGTGACAAATGAATAGGTAAATTTTAACCAAATAAATTTGATTAGAATGATTAGATCTAAAGGTTTATTAGAAAAACTTATGTAGAAATTTTTAGAAGAATTTAACAAACCTTTTCTTCCATGGCCTCTTCAGATTCTTCTGAAGGATCATGAACTCTTTTAATTTGAGGTTTCTAAAATATAAACAAATGATATATGACACATGATTGAAGAAATTTGGACTGATTAGCACTAGTCAAACATACCTCTTGGATTATTGGCAGCTTTTCCAGCATAACTCGCAAGACTTTATTGCCTTCCAACAATATCTGTTTCTGAAATAAGGGAATAGGAAATATGTGACATATGAATAAAATTTTTTGACACAATATCAATGGTCAAAAATACCTTTGGGGCTGGTGGCTCATCTTCGTTGGGGTCTCTGGCCACGGAACGACTAGATAACGTTTCCGAACTCTTTCTTTTCTGAAATATTGTAACAAAAAGTATGTGACATATGAATAAAGAAATTTTGACCGATTTATCACTAGTCGAAAATACCTTTGGTGCAGGTATCTCATCTTCAAAGATGTTTCTTGCCATGGATGTTCTCCCACGAGTACCAAAACGTTTTCTTCCCTAAAATATGGCAATATATTGGAAATATGTGACATATGAATTGACCGATTACCACTACTGGAACATACCTTTGTGGCTGTTGGCTCATCCTTAAAAAGGATCCTAACCACTGATGATTGAGGTCTTTCTTCTGGAATTTTCTTTTTCTGAAATATGGGAATAAGAAGCATGTGACACATGAAGAAGAAAATTCCGACCTAATAAAATTATTCGAGCATACCTGGGGAGAAGGATGAGCTCCTTTTAGAAGAAGGCGTCTGGTTGGACCATGAATTCTTGGGCTCTAAATGACCAATTACTTTTAATAAATTTAGATTAGGGAAATAGTTATCAATTTCATTAAAAAACTACCTTTCTTCTTTTTTCGATAGAAGGTGCAATGACATCCTCATTATGAACATCATGAATTCTCTTCTAGACAATCAGAGAATTCTATTAAAAAATGTATATAAGTAACAAATACGTTACACATTTTTTAAATAAATACCTCCCCAGCAGGCACTTCTGGTTCAGAGATGTCGCCATAAAGGAGTTCGTCTTCTGCCTGATCATATGTAAGGTTTTTAACGTCTTGGTAGATCTTTATGAGCGTTTCCGGCAAAAGAACCTTCATGACGACATCCAAGTTGGCGCTCCTGTTTCCCGGTAATAATTCCATTAGCTCTTCCACGATATTCTGCTGCTCGTCCTCCGTGAAGAAGGCTGATGGGCATTCATGAATCAAATTCGACCTTTAAATATGTTTATTTTTATGAAATTTGCCTATAGAACATTATCTTACATACACAACAGAATGAAACATATATATTCAATTACAGAAGATGAAAAAAGCAATTAGCCTATTACCTTTCCTTCCGACTGCCGTAATAAAAGGTGGCCATCCGCTCGCAAGACATTTTTTCGTGCAAAATGTCTTGCAGGTAGTCAATAAGACTGGCCACCTTGCTTTTTATTTCTTTACTTGACATCGGCATTTTTCTTAAAAAAATTTGAAAAATATTTAAAAAAAAACATTAAAAAAATAACAAAACATTAAAAAAAAAATGAGAAAAAAATTTATTCCAGAGTCCAGATTCCAGAGTCCAGATTCCACAGTCCGGAATCACGATCCAGTCCTGTCCATAACCAGACAATTTTTTTGAAAGATGGAAACTATCGCTAAATTTAACCTTTAAAGTTGTGATTTTAAAAAAAAAATATATCTAAACATCTCCATGAAGGTCTTAACTACAATTAGGAAAAAAAAAATACATACCATTGTTGTATTTGAGCTTGAAATAGATCGAAAATGGCAAGGTCCAAAAAAGCAATGGAGTATGCACGAGGTTGCTAAGGAGACAGGGGCTTGGTTCTAGTTCATGTTCAACAATATAACATGAAGCTTCATATTTGTTGTTTTATTTATTTTTTTTTTCTTTTTGTGGTTAGTGGATTTTTTCAAAAAATGATATAATTGCAATGGACACGCCCGCCAGGCGATATCACTTATGCAAAAACAAAAGACACACAGACATGAACAAAAACACGAGGAACATTTTTGCAATACATCCTTTCAAGAAAAAATGGGTTATTCATGGCGAACGAGCCAAGATAACACCGGTGTTATTTAGTGGATTTTTTTCAAGAAATGATATTTTTGCAATGGACACGCCCGCCAGGCCATATCACTTATGCAAAAACAAAACACACATAAACATGCAACATAACACGAGGAACAATTTTGCAATATATCTTTTTAAGAAAAAATAGGTTCTTCATGGCGAACGAGTGAAGATAACACCGGTGTTATTTAGTGGATTTTGAAAATTAAGCATTTGTAGCGTGCAACCCTTCGGAGGGTTGGGCCCGAGATTAACAAGGCACATGCACCTGCCCTCCCTTTCTAGTGCAAGGGTAGTTTAAAGAAGAATCAAGGTGATCAAAGGCCCTATATAGAAAAAATTGGAAAAAAAAAATTAAAAAATGTAAATGTAAAAATTACATTCCTGGCGGTGGACACGCCCCCCACGTGATACCATTTATGGTGAAAGAATTTTAAAATATGCAAAAAAGCCCTGTGCATTTTAAAAAATCCTTATTTTAGCCTATTTCTTTTACAAATATACGTCAGTATATGTAAAAGAGGGCCTAGAACATTTTTGCAATATATCTTTTCAAGAAAAAATAGGTTCTTCATGGCGAACGAGCCAAGATAACACAGGTGTTATTTAGTGGATTTTTTCCCAAAAAATGATATCCTTGCAATGGACACAACCGCAAGGCCATATCATTTATACAAAAACAAAAGGAACACAGACATGTAACAGAACACCAGGAACATTTTTGCAATATATCCTTTCAAGAAAAAATAGGTTCTTCATTGCGAACAAGTAAAGATAACACCGGTGTTATTTAGTGGATTTTGAAAAGTAAGCATTTGTAGCATAAAACCGTTAGGAGGGTTGGGCCCGAAATTAACAAGGCACATGCACCTGCCCTCTCTTTCTAGTGCCAGGGTAGTTTAAAAAAGAATCAAGGTGATTAAAGGCCAAATATAGAAAAAATTAAAAAAAAAAATTTAAAAAATGTAAATGTAAAAATTACATTCCTGGCTGTGGACACGCCCTTCACGTGATACCATTTATGGTGAAAGAATTTTAAAATATGCAAAAATACTTTTTTCAAAAAAATGGCCCTAAAAATTCAGGATTAATTTTTTTTCAAAATTTGACACCACCACGTGACTCAGCGTCTCAAAATGCATCTAGGTGCCAAGTTTCATTGGCCTAGCGCAAGATTTCAACATTTTTTTAACGCATTGGGTTGAGCTTATCAGCCTCTATGTAGCTACATAACCTTTACTAGACTTTGTAAAAAGCCCTGTGCATTTCGGAAATTCCTTATTTTAGCCTATTTCTTTTATAAATATAGGTAAGTATATGTAAAAGGGGGCCTAGAACATTTTTGCAATATATTCTTTCAAGAAAAAATGGGTTCTTCATGGCGAACGAGCCAAGATAACACCGGTGTTATTTAGTGGATTTTTTTCAAAAAATGATACTTTTGCAATGGACACGCTTGCCAGGCGATATCACTTACGCAAAAACAAAAGATACACTGACATGCAAAAAAACACCAGGAACATTTTTGCAATATATCCTTTCAAGAAAAAATAGGATCTTCATGGCGAACAGGCAACATAAATCTATGTTTTTTAGTGAAATTTGAAAAATAATCGCTTGTAGCGTGTAAGCGTTAAAAGGACTGGACCTGAAATTTTGCAGCGAAAGGCATTTGCCGACCTTCTTTAGCGCTATTATAGTTTTGAAATGAATGCTGGTGTTTTAATAGCTGAAATGAAAAAAAAGGTAATGTTAATACGTAAGGATGCGTTTTTATTCCTCACTCTGATAGCACTCATTTTGTAGATCATTTTTGCAATACATCTTTTCAGAAAAAAATAGGTTCATCTAGGTGAAAACGCGTACATAATAGTCAAAAGTTGCCGTGTTCGGGCCACATTTTCTGCAAGAGTATACAATTGCAAAGCTACCGGCTAAAGTTTTTCGCAAGCCCTTACCTTAGTAAAGATAAATGCTAAGTTTGAAACCAATCAGTGAAGTGTAACTGGTACAAACATATGTCAGCAAATTGAAATACGGAACACATAATTTCCATTTTATCCAGTTTGTACTTTTTTGAAAAAACAAAGCACATTTGTACTGAAATAGATGCGTAGATCATTTTTGCAATACATCCTTTCAAAAAAAAAAAAGGTTCTTCTGGGTAAAAATGGGTACGGAATAGTGAAAAAATTCCCTGTTCTTGCCCAATTTTCTCCAAGATTATAAAAATTAGCTGTTATTGCTTCAACGTTTCCTCAAGCCCTTATCTTGCTAAATACACATGCTAAGTTTGAGAACAATCAAGGAAGTCTAACTGGTAGAAATCTTTGTCCGCAGATTCAAAAACGGAACAAATTTTTTCCTTTTTTTCCACTTTAAATTTTTTTTAAAAGTAAAATAAGAATTCCACTTAGAACAGTGTCGTGATTATGTTTTACCTTTACGGTTTTCTCTAAAAGTGAAAAGATAAGCCTGCGCATAGATACATACATGGCACTTAGAATAATTTTCGGTGTAAAAATCGGCTGAGTATTTGACTGCACATACGTCAATTATTGAAGATGCATTTTTAATAGTTTATCTGATAGAACTCGATGCGTAGATCATTTTTGCAATACATCTTTTCAAGAAAAAATAGGTTCTTCAAGGTGAAAACGGACATCTTAAGTGGAATAAAAGGGTAAAAGCTCACTTGATTTTTATTTTCAGTATCAATACAAACTGTGAAAGCCTGGCTTTATCGGCATTATCACCTAGCATATAGAACTCAATGCGTAGATCATTTTTGCAATACATCTTCTCAGAAAAAAATAGGTTCCTCATGGCAAACGAGCCAAGATAACACCGGTGTTATTTAGTGGATTTTGAAAAGTAAGCATTTGTAGCATGAAACCGTTAGGAGGGTTGGGCCCGAAATTAACAAGGCACATGCACCTGCCCTCCCTTTCTAGTGCCAGGGTACTTTAAGGAAGAATCAAGGTGATTAAAGGCCCTATATAGAAAAAATTAAAAAAAAAATTTTAAAAAATGTAAATGTAAAAATTACATTCCTGGCGGTGGACACGCCCCCCACGTGATACCATTTATGGTGAAAGAATTTTAAAATATGCAAAAAAGCCCTGTGCATTTTGCAAAATCCTTATTTTAGCCTATTTCTTTTATAAGTATACGTAAGTATATGTAAAAGAGGGCCTAGAACATTTTTGCAATATATCTTTTCAAGAAAAAATGGGTTCTTCATGGCGAACGAGCAAAGATAACACCGATGTTATTTAGTGGATTTTTTTCAAAAAATGATATTATTGCAATGGACACGCACGCCAGGCAATATCACTTATGCAAAAACAAAAGACACACAGACATGTAACAGAACACGAGGAACACTTTTGCAATATATCCTTTCAAGAAAAAATAGGTTCTTCATGGCGAACAAGTAAAGATAACACCGGTGTTATTTAGTGGATTTCGAAAAGTAAGCATTTGTAGCATGCAACCGTTAGGAGGGTTGGGCCCAAAATTAACAAGGCACATGCACCTGCCCTCCTTTTCTAGTGCCAGGTTAGTTTAAAGAAGAATCAAGGTGATTAAAGGCCCAATATAGGAAAAATCGAAAAAAAAATTTTAAAAAATGTAAATGTAAAAATTACATTCCTGGCGGTGGACACGCCCCCCACGTGATACCATTTATGGTGAAAGAATTTTAAAATATGCAAAAATACTTTTTTCAAAAAAATGGCCCTAAAAATTCAGGATTAATTTTTTTTCAAAATTCGACACCACCACGTGACTCAGCGTCTCAAAATGCATCTAGGTGCCAAGTTTCATTGGCCTAGCGCAAGATTTCAACATTTTTTTCCAGCATTAAGTTGAGCTTATCAGCCTCTATGTAGCTACATAACCTTTACTAGACTTTGTAAAAAGCCCTGTGCATTTCGCAAATTCCTTATTTTAGCCTATTTCTTTTATAAATATACGTAAGTATATGTAAAAGAGGGCCTAAAACATTTTTGCAATATATCCTTTCAAGAAAAAATGGGTTCTTCATGGCGAACGAGCCAAGATAACACCGGTGTTATTTAGTGGATTTTTTTCAAAAAATGATACTCTTGCAATGGACACGCTTGCCAAGCGATATCACTTACGCAAAAACAAAAGATACACTGACATGCAACAAAACACGAGGAACATTTTTGCAATATATCCTTTCAAGAAAAAATAGGATCTTCATGGCGAACAGGCAACATGAATCTATGTTTTTTAGTGAAATTTGAAAAATAATCGCTTGTAGCGTGTAAGCGTTAAAAGGACTGGACCTGAAATTTTGCAGCAAAAGGCATTTGCCGACCTTCTTTAGCGCTATTATAGTTTTGAAATGAATGCTGGTGTTTTAATAGCTGAAATGAAAAAAAAGGTAATGTTAATACGTAAGGATGCGTTTTTATTCCTCACTCTGATAGCACTCATTTTGTAGATCATTTTTGCAATACATCTTTTCAGAAAAAAATAGGTTCTTCCAGGTGAAAACGCGTACATAATAGTCAAAAGTTGCCGTGTTCGGGCCACATTTTCTGCAAGAGTATACAATTGCAAAGCTACCGACTAAAGTTTTTCGCAAGCCCTTACCTTAGTAAAGATAAATGCTAAGTTTGAAACCAATCAGTGACGTGTAACTGGTACAAACATATGTCAGCAAATTGAAATACGGAACACATAATTTCCATTTTATCCAGTTTGTACTTTTTTGAAAAAACAAAGCACATTTGTACTGAAATAGATGCGTAGATCATTTTTGCAATACATCTTTTCAAGAAAAAAAAGGTTCTTCTGGGTGAAAATGGGTACGGAATAGTGAAAAGATTCCCTGTTCTTGCCCAATTTTCTCCAAGATTATAAAAATTAGCTGTTATTGCTTTAACGTTTCCTCAAGCCCTTATCTTGCTAAATACACATGCTAAGTTTGAGAACAATCAAGGAAGTCCAACTGGTAGAAATCTTTGTCCGCAGATTCAAATACGGAACAAATTTTTTCCTTTTTTTCCACTTTAAATTTTTTTTAAAAGTAAAATCAGAATTACACTTAGAACAGTGTCGTGATGATGTTTTACCTTTACGGTTTTCTCTAAAAGTGAAAAGATAAGCCTGCGCATAGATACATACATGGCACTTAGAATAATTTTCGGTGTAAAAATCGGCTGAGTATTTGACTGCACTACGTCAATTTTTGAAGATGCATTTTTAATAGCTTATCTTATAGAACTCGATGTGTAGATCATTTTTGCAATACATCTTTTCAAGAAAAAATAGGTTCTTCATGGTGAAAACGGACATCTTAAGTGGAATAAAAGGGTAAAAGCTCACTTGATTTTTATTTTCATTATCAATACAAACTGTGAAAGCCTGGCTTTATCGGCATTATAACTTAGCATATAGAACTCAATGCGTAGATCATTTTTTCAATACATCTTTTCAGGAAAAAATAGATTCTTCAAGGTGAAAACGTGTACAAAATGGTAAAAAGATGCCCTGTTCTTGCCCAATTTTCTCCAAGAATATGAAACTTAGGTGGAAACAGTTAGCTGTTTTAGGAAGCCCTTATCATTGTCAATACACGTGCCAAGTTTGAAAATAATCAGATAAGCCTAACTGCTACAAAACATTGTCCGCAGATTGAAAAAAACAATAAATTTTCCATTATTTTCTAGTTTGTAACTTTTTTAAAACTAAAGGTCGAATTACACTTACAACAGCGTGGTGATGATCTTTAATTTTTACACTTTTTCCTGAAAGTGAAAAGATAATCCTATGCATAAATACAGTGATTGCACTTAGAATAATTTTTGACTGAAAAAAGTCCATTTTTTAAGATGCGTTTTTATTCTCTTATTATATAGAAGTCGATGCGTAGATCACTTTTGCAATATAACTCCTCAGAAAAAAATAGGTTCTTCAAGGTGAAAAGGCGTACAAAATAATAAAAAAGATGCCCTGTCTGGCCCATATTTCTTGCAAGACTATGCAACTTAAGTGTTGCCAACTTCACGTTGTGGGAAGCTCTAATATTTGTAAATACACATGCTAAGTATGAGAAGAATTGGTCAAGTTTAACTGGGTGAAATCGTTCTCCGCAGATTATAAAAAAACAAAAATTTCCACTTTTTTCTGACTTCCATCATTTGTACTTCTTCTTAATGTTTTTCTTTTCTTTCTTTTTAAATTTTTTGATATTTTTCTGATAGAACTTGATATGTTAATAATTTCTAGTATACATCTTCTGAAGAAAAAAAAGGTTCGTAATGGCGAACGACTTTGGTGAATTAGGAGGATTTTTCAAAAATAATGATTTGTAGCGTGCGAGCGTTAAAAGGACTGGGCCCGAGATTTGTCGGGGGCATGCATTTGCTTCCCCTTTCTAGCGCCAGGATAGTTTTGAGAAAAATTAAGATGATTAAAGGCCCTATATAGATAGGCCTATAGATATATTTTTGCAATGGACACGCCCGCAAGGCAATATAATTTATGCCAAAACAAAAGACATACGGACATGCAATGAAATATGAGGAACATTTTTATAATATATTCCTTCAAGAAAAAATAGGTCCTTCATAGCGAACAAGCAAGATAAACCCGATCTTTTTAGTGAATTTTTAGAAAATAATCGCTTGTAGCGCCAAAGCGTTAAAAGGACTGGAACTGAAATTTCGTAGGGTTATGCATTTAAGTATCGTCTCTACAGCCAGCGAAGATTGGAGAAAAATAGAAGTGTTTAAATAGTGGAAACAAGAAAAAATAAGGAAAAAAAAAATTTTTTTAAAAATCATCCCCCTGGCGCCAGACAGGAAAGTCACGTGATGCTAATTCTAAAGACAAAAATTTAAAATATTCCAAATTATGCGAAAAAAAAAAAAATTTAAAAAAAATTTTTATTTGCTTATGTGATAGAGCTCAACGAGGCGGTCATTTAGCACTAAGTCACGTGCAAAAAAAAAGGTTCTTCAAGGCGAAAACGCGTACGGAAAAAATTAAATATAACTTTTTGTTCATGCTATCAACTTGAAAGCATATATCTTAGCTGATTATCAGACCCTTTCTAAACAAAAGGTAGTTTCATATGCATTGCACATTGTACATCATTTTTGCAATATATCTTTCCAAGAAAAAATAGATTCTTCATAGCGTACAAGACAAATAAAAAAGACATTATTTATTACATTTTTTAGAAATAATCACTTGTAGCATAGCAGCGTTAAAAGCGTTGGGCCTTAAATTTGGTACCCGCATGCACACGCCCACCCTTTATAGGGCTAAGGTAGTCTTGAAAACCATTAAGCTACATAGATACCTTAAATAAAAAATTTATGAAAAAAATTCCAAAAAGTGAAAATAAAAAAATTACATTGGTTTCAATGGTCCCGCCCACCACGTGATTGGTGCTATGACATAATGAAGCATTTTTTTACGTAAAATGACTAACGTACATCATTCCTGCAATACATCTTTTCTGGAAAAAATAGGTTCTTCATGGCGAACAATTGACATAAACTTAGCTGACTTTTAAAAAATAATGATTTGTAGAGTGCGAGCGTTCAAGAGACTGGGTCCAAAATTTGGCAGACATATGTATTTGCCTACCCTTTCTATCACAATAGTTTTTTTGAGAAAAATCCAGGTAATTAAATACCCAAAATAAATAACATGTGAAAAAAACTTTGGAAAAATTTCAAAGTCAAAATTAAATAGCTACCGCTGGACACGCCCCCCACGTGATGCCATTTATGAAAAAAGAATTTTAATTTATGCAAAAAAAAATTTTTCAGAAAAGTTGCCGTAAAAGATCAGGATTAAATTTTTTTCAAAATTTTTTCCCAAAAATGTTACTCAGCGTCCCAAAATGCACCGGTGTACCAAGTTTCGTCGACCTAGTGCAAGATCTTAATATTTTTTTGGCACAACACAGGGCTTTTTATCAGCCTATATGTATCCACATAACCTTTACTGGACTTTGTTGAAAACCCTGGTAACCCTAGATAACATTTTTTTTAGGGTTTTTGCCAGGTTACTAAGCGCCTCAAGGGGGTCCAAACCCTGTTGGAATCATCCCAAACCCTGTTAAGGGGGCAAAGTTAGCAGAGGTGTTATTTAGTGGATTTTAAACAAAAATTTGAACGTAAGTGAGCCCCCTTAAGTTGAAAACTTTAGACGAGTCAGCCATTTGTAGGGCACGCCCCCAGGGGTATGCATGCCAAATTTGGTGCATTTTCATCAAAACGCCACCTCAGGGGGTCAAATTGAAAAAAATCCACTAAATAACCAAACCTCTACTTAGGGTTAGGGTTAGGGTTAGGGTTAGGGTTAGGGTTAGGGTTAGGGTTAGGGTTAGGGTTAGGGTTAGGGTTAGGGTTAGGGTTAGGGTTAGGGTTAGGGTTAGGGTTAGGGTTAGGGTTAGGGTTAGGGTTAGGGTTAGGGTTAGGGTTAGGGTTAGGGTTAGGGTTAGGGTTAGGGTTAGGGTTAGGGTTAGGGTTAGGGTTAGGGTTAGGGTTAGGGTTAGGGTTAGGGTTAGGGTTAGGGTTAGGGTTAGGGTTAGGGTTAGGGTTAGGGTTAGGGTTAGGGTTAGGGTTAGGGTTAGGGTTAGGGTTAGGGTTAGGGTTAGGGTTAGGGTTAGGGTTAGGGTTAGGGTTAGGGTTAGGGTTAGGGTTAGGGTTAGGGTTAGGGTTAGGGTTAGGGTTAGGGTTAGGGTTAGGGTTAGGGTTAGGGTTAGGGTTAGGGTTAGGGTTAGGGTTAGGGTTAGGGTTAGGGTTAGGGTTAGGGTTAGGGTTAGGGTTAGGGTTAGGGTTAGGGTTAGGGTTAGGGTTAGGGTTAGGGTTAGGGTTAGGGTTAGGGTTAGGGTTAGGGTTAGGGTTAGGGTTAGGGTTAGGGTTAGGGTTAGGGTTAGGGTTAGGGTTAGGGTTAGGGTTAGGGTTAGGGTTAGGGTTAGGGTTAGGGTTAGGGTTAGGGTTAGGGTTAGGGTTAGGGTTAGGGTTAGGGTTAGGGTTAGGGTTAGGGTTAGGGTTAGGGTTAGGGTTAGGGTTAGGGTTAGGGTTAGGGTTAGGGTTAGGGTTAGGGTTAGGGTTAGGGTTAGGGTTAGGGTTAGGGTTAGGGTTAGGGTTAGGGTTAGGGTTAGGGTTAGGGTTAGGGTTAGGGTTAGGGTTAGGGTTAGGGTTAGGGTTAGGGTTAGGGTTAGGGTTAGGGTTAGGGTTAGGGTTAGGGTTAGGGTTAGGGTTAGGGTTAGGGTTAGGGTTAGGGTTAGGGTTAGGGTTAGGGTTAGGGTTAGGGTTAGGGTTAGGGTTAGGGTTAGGGTTAGGGTTAGGGTTAGGGTTAGGGTTAGGGTTAGGGTTAGGGTTAGGGTTAGGGTTAGGGTTAGGGTTAGGGTTAGGGTTAGGGTTAGGGTTAGGGTTAGGGTTAGGGTTAGGGTTAGGGTTAGGGTTAGGGTTAGGGTTAGGGTTAGGGTTAGGGTTAGGGTTAGGGTTAGGGTTAGGGTTAGGGTTAGGGTTAGGGTTAGGGTTAGGGTTAGGGTTAGGGTTAGGGTTAGGGTTAGGGTTAGGGTTAGGGTTAGGGTTAGGGTTAGGGTTAGGGTTAGGGTTAGGGTTAGGGTTAGGGTTAGGGTTAGGGTTAGGGTTAGGGTTAGGGTTAGGGTTAGGGTTAGGGTTAGGGTTAGGGTTAGGGTTAGGGTTAGGGTTAGGGTTAGGGTTAGGGTTAGGGTTAGGGTTAGGGTTAGGGTTAGGGTTAGGGTTAGGGTTAGGGTTAGGGTTAGGGTTAGGGTTAGGGTTAGGGTTAGGGTTAGGGTTAGGGTTAGGGTTAGGGTTAGGGTTAGGGTTAGGGTTAGGGTTAGGGTTAGGGTTAGGGTTAGGGTTAGGGTTAGGGTTAGGGTTAGGGTTAGGGTTAGGGTTAGGGTTAGGGTTAGGGTTAGGGTTAGGGTTAGGGTTAGGGTTAGGGTTAGGGTTAGGGTTAGGGTTAGGGTTAGGGTTAGGGTTAGGGTTAGGGTTAGGGTTAGGGTTAGGGTTAGGGTTAGGGTTAGGGTTAGGGTTAGGGTTAGGGTTAGGGTTAGGGTTAGGGTTAGGGTTAGGGTTAGGGTTAGGGTTAGGGTTAGGGTTAGGGTTAGGGTTAGGGTTAGGGTTAGGGTTAGGGTTAGGGTTAGGGTTAGGGTTAGGGTTAGGGTTAGGGTTAGGGTTAGGGTTAGGGTTAGGGTTAGGGTTAGGGTTAGGGTTAGGGTTAGGGTTAGGGTTAGGGTTAGGGTTAGGGTTAGGGTTAGGGTTAGGGTTAGGGTTAGGGTTAGGGTTAGGGTTAGGGTTAGGGTTAGGGTTAGGGTTAGGGTTAGGGTTAGGGTTAGGGTTAGGGTTAGGGTTAGGGTTAGGGTTAGGGTTAGGGTTAGGGTTAGGGTTAGGGTTAGGGTTAGGGTTAGGGTTAGGGTTAGGGTTAGGGTTAGGGTTAGGGTTAGGGTTAGGGTTAGGGTTAGGGTTAGGGTTAGGGTTAGGGTTAGGGTTAGGGTTAGGGTTAGGGTTAGGGTTAGGGTTAGGGTTAGGGTTAGGGTTAGGGTTAGGGTTAGGGTTAGGGTTAGGGTTAGGGTTAGGGTTAGGGTTAGGGTTAGGGTTAGGGTTAGGGTTAGGGTTAGGGTTAGGGTTAGGGTTAGGGTTAGGGTTAGGGTTAGGGTTAGGGTTAGGGTTAGGGTTAGGGTTAGGGTTAGGGTTAGGGTTAGGGTTAGGGTTAGGGTTAGGGTTAGGGTTAGGGTTAGGGTTAGGGTTAGGGTTAGGGTTAGGGTTAGGGTTAGGGTTAGGGTTAGGGTTAGGGTTAGGGTTAGGGTTAGGGTTAGGGTTAGGGTTAGGGTTAGGGTTAGGGTTAGGGTTAGGGTTAGGGTTAGGGTTAGGGTTAGGGTTAGGGTTAGGGTTAGGGTTAGGGTTAGGGTTAGGGTTAGGGTTAGGGTTAGGGTTAGGGTTAGGGTTAGGGTTAGGGTTAGGGTTAGGGTTAGGGTTAGGGTTAGGGTTAGGGTTAGGGTTAGGGTTAGGGTTAGGGTTAGGGTTAGGGTTAGGGTTAGGGTTAGGGTTAGGGTTAGGGTTAGGGTTAGGGTTAGGGTTAGGGTTAGGGTTAGGGTTAGGGTTAGGGTTAGGGTTAGGGTTAGGGTTAGGGTTAGGGTTAGGGTTAGGGTTAGGGTTAGGGTTAGGGTTAGGGTTAGGGTTAGGGTTAGGGTTAGGGTTAGGGTTAGGGTTAGGGTTAGGGTTAGGGTTAGGGTTAGGGTTAGGGTTAGGGTTAGGGTTAGGGTTAGGGTTAGGGTTAGGGTTAGGGTTAGGGTTAGGGTTAGGGTTAGGGTTAGGGTTAGGGTTAGGGTTAGGGTTAGGGTTAGGGTTAGGGTTAGGGTTAGGGTTAGGGTTAGGGTTAGGGTTAGGGTTAGGGTTAGGGTTAGGGTTAGGGTTAGGGTTAGGGTTAGGGTTAGGGTTAGGGTTAGGGTTAGGGTTAGGGTTAGGGTTAGGGTTAGGGTTAGGGTTAGGGTTAGGGTTAGGGTTAGGGTTAGGGTTAGGGTTAGGGTTAGGGTTAGGGTTAGGGTTAGGGTTAGGGTTAGGGTTAGGGTTAGGGTTAGGGTTAGGGTTAGGGTTAGGGTTAGGGTTAGGGTTAGGGTTAGGGTTAGGGTTAGGGTTAGGGTTAGGGTTAGGGTTAGGGTTAGGGTTAGGGTTAGGGTTAGGGTTAGGGTTAGGGTTAGGGTTAGGGTTAGGGTTAGGGTTAGGGTTAGGGTTAGGGTTAGGGTTAGGGTTAGGGTTAGGGTTAGGGTTAGGGTTAGGGTTAGGGTTAGGGTTAGGGTTAGGGTTAGGGTTAGGGTTAGGGTTAGGGTTAGGGTTAGGGTTAGGGTTAGGGTTAGGGTTAGGGTTAGGGTTAGGGTTAGGGTTAGGGTTAGGGTTAGGGTTAGGGTTAGGGTTAGGGTTAGGGTTAGGGTTAGGGTTAGGGTTAGGGTTAGGGTTAGGGTTAGGGTTAGGGTTAGGGTTAGGGTTAGGGTTAGGGTTAGGGTTAGGGTTAGGGTTAGGGTTAGGGTTAGGGTTAGGGTTAGGGTTAGGGTTAGGGTTAGGGTTAGGGTTAGGGTTAGGGTTAGGGTTAGGGTTAGGGTTAGGGTTAGGGTTAGGGTTAGGGTTAGGGTTAGGGTTAGGGTTAGGGTTAGGGTTAGGGTTAGGGTTAGGGTTAGGGTTAGGGTTAGGGTTAGGGTTAGGGTTAGGGTTAGGGTTAGGGTTAGGGTTAGGGTTAGGGTTAGGGTTAGGGTTAGGGTTAGGGTTAGGGTTAGGGTTAGGGTTAGGGTTAGGGTTAGGGTTAGGGTTAGGGTTAGGGTTAGGGTTAGGGTTAGGGTTAGGGTTAGGGTTAGGGTTAGGGTTAGGGTTAGGGTTAGGGTTAGGGTTAGGGTTAGGGTTAGGGTTAGGGTTAGGGTTAGGGTTAGGGTTAGGGTTAGGGTTAGGGTTAGGGTTAGGGTTAGGGTTAGGGTTAGGGTTAGGGTTAGGGTTAGGGTTAGGGTTAGGGTTAGGGTTAGGGTTAGGGTTAGGGTTAGGGTTAGGGTTAGGGTTAGGGTTAGGGTTAGGGTTAGGGTTAGGGTTAGGGTTAGGGTTAGGGTTAGGGTTAGGGTTAGGGTTAGGGTTAGGGTTAGGGTTAGGGTTAGGGTTAGGGTTAGGGTTAGGGTTAGGGTTAGGGTTAGGGTTAGGGTTAGGGTTAGGGTTAGGGTTAGGGTTAGGGTTAGGGTTAGGGTTAGGGTTAGGGTTAGGGTTAGGGTTAGGGTTAGGGTTAGGGTTAGGGTTAGGGTTAGGGTTAGGGTTAGGGTTAGGGTTAGGGTTAGGGTTAGGGTTAGGGTTAGGGTTAGGGTTAGGGTTAGGGTTAGGGTTAGGGTTAGGGTTAGGGTTAGGGTTAGGGTTAGGGTTAGGGTTAGGGTTAGGGTTAGGGTTAGGGTTAGGGTTAGGGTTAGGGTTAGGGTTAGGGTTAGGGTTAGGGTTAGGGTTAGGGTTAGGGTTAGGGTTAGGGTTAGGGTTAGGGTTAGGGTTAGGGTTAGGGTTAGGGTTAGGGTTAGGGTTAGGGTTAGGGTTAGGGTTAGGGTTAGGGTTAGGGTTAGGGTTAGGGTTAGGGTTAGGGTTAGGGTTAGGGTTAGGGTTAGGGTTAGGGTTAGGGTTAGGGTTAGGGTTAGGGTTAGGGTTAGGGTTAGGGTTAGGGTTAGGGTTAGGGTTAGGGTTAGGGTTAGGGTTAGGGTTAGGGTTAGGGTTAGGGTTAGGGTTAGGGTTAGGGTTAGGGTTAGGGTTAGGGTTAGGGTTAGGGTTAGGGTTAGGGTTAGGGTTAGGGTTAGGGTTAGGGTTAGGGTTAGGGTTAGGGTTAGGGTTAGGGTTAGGGTTAGGGTTAGGGTTAGGGTTAGGGTTAGGGTTAGGGTTAGGGTTAGGGTTAGGGTTAGGGTTAGGGTTAGGGTTAGGGTTAGGGTTAGGGTTAGGGTTAGGGTTAGGGTTAGGGTTAGGGTTAGGGTTAGGGTTAGGGTTAGGGTTAGGGTTAGGGTTAGGGTTAGGGTTAGGGTTAGGGTTAGGGTTAGGGTTAGGGTTAGGGTTAGGGTTAGGGTTAGGGTTAGGGTTAGGGTTAGGGTTAGGGTTAGGGTTAGGGTTAGGGTTAGGGTTAGGGTTAGGGTTAGGGTTAGGGTTAGGGTTAGGGTTAGGGTTAGGGTTAGGGTTAGGGTTAGGGTTAGGGTTAGGGTTAGGGTTAGGGTTAGGGTTAGGGTTAGGGTTAGGGTTAGGGTTAGGGTTAGGGTTAGGGTTAGGGTTAGGGTTAGGGTTAGGGTTAGGGTTAGGGTTAGGGTTAGGGTTAGGGTTAGGGTTAGGGTTAGGGTTAGGGTTAGGGTTAGGGTTAGGGTTAGGGTTAGGGTTAGGGTTAGGGTTAGGGTTAGGGTTAGGGTTAGGGTTAGGGTTAGGGTTAGGGTTAGGGTTAGGGTTAGGGTTAGGGTTAGGGTTAGGGTTAGGGTTAGGGTTAGGGTTAGGGTTAGGGTTAGGGTTAGGGTTAGGGTTAGGGTTAGGGTTAGGGTTAGGGTTAGGGTTAGGGTTAGGGTTAGGGTTAGGGTTAGGGTTAGGGTTAGGGTTAGGGTTAGGGTTAGGGTTAGGGTTAGGGTTAGGGTTAGGGTTAGGGTTAGGGTTAGGGTTAGGGTTAGGGTTAGGGTTAGGGTTAGGGTTAGGGTTAGGGTTAGGGTTAGGGTTAGGGTTAGGGTTAGGGTTAGGGTTAGGGTTAGGGTTAGGGTTAGGGTTAGGGTTAGGGTTAGGGTTAGGGTTAGGGTTAGGGTTAGGGTTAGGGTTAGGGTTAGGGTTAGGGTTAGGGTTAGGGTTAGGGTTAGGGTTAGGGTTAGGGTTAGGGTTAGGGTTAGGGTTAGGGTTAGGGTTAGGGTTAGGGTTAGGGTTAGGGTTAGGGTTAGGGTTAGGGTTAGGGTTAGGGTTAGGGTTAGGGTTAGGGTTAGGGTTAGGGTTAGGGTTAGGGTTAGGGTTAGGGTTAGGGTTAGGGTTAGGGTTAGGGTTAGGGTTAGGGTTAGGGTTAGGGTTAGGGTTAGGGTTAGGGTTAGGGTTAGGGTTAGGGTTAGGGTTAGGGTTAGGGTTAGGGTTAGGGTTAGGGTTAGGGTTAGGGTTAGGGTTAGGGTTAGGGTTAGGGTTAGGGTTAGGGTTAGGGTTAGGGTTAGGGTTAGGGTTAGGGTTAGGGTTAGGGTTAGGGTTAGGGTTAGGGTTAGGGTTAGGGTTAGGGTTAGGGTTAGGGTTAGGGTTAGGGTTAGGGTTAGGGTTAGGGTTAGGGTTAGGGTTAGGGTTAGGGTTAGGGTTAGGGTTAGGGTTAGGGTTAGGGTTAGGGTTAGGGTTAGGGTTAGGGTTAGGGTTAGGGTTAGGGTTAGGGTTAGGGTTAGGGTTAGGGTTAGGGTTAGGGTTAGGGTTAGGGTTAGGGTTAGGGTTAGGGTTAGGGTTAGGGTTAGGGTTAGGGTTAGGGTTAGGGTTAGGGTTAGGGTTAGGGTTAGGGTTAGGGTTAGGGTTAGGGTTAGGGTTAGGGTTAGGGTTAGGGTTAGGGTTAGGGTTAGGGTTAGGGTTAGGGTTAGGGTTAGGGTTAGGGTTAGGGTTAGGGTTAGGGTTAGGGTTAGGGTTAGGGTTAGGGTTAGGGTTAGGGTTAGGGTTAGGGTTAGGGTTAGGGTTAGGGTTAGGGTTAGGGTTAGGGTTAGGGTTAGGGTTAGGGTTAGGGTTAGGGTTAGGGTTAGGGTTAGGGTTAGGGTTAGGGTTAGGGTTAGGGTTAGGGTTAGGGTTAGGGTTAGGGTTAGGGTTAGGGTTAGGGTTAGGGTTAGGGTTAGGGTTAGGGTTAGGGTTAGGGTTAGGGTTAGGGTTAGGGTTAGGGTTAGGGTTAGGGTTAGGGTTAGGGTTAGGGTTAGGGTTAGGGTTAGGGTTAGGGTTAGGGTTAGGGTTAGGGTTAGGGTTAGGGTTAGGGTTAGGGTTAGGGTTAGGGTTAGGGTTAGGGTTAGGGTTAGGGTTAGGGTTAGGGTTAGGGTTAGGGTTAGGGTTAGGGTTAGGGTTAGGGTTAGGGTTAGGGTTAGGGTTAGGGTTAGGGTTAGGGTTAGGGTTAGGGTTAGGGTTAGGGTTAGGGTTAGGGTTAGGGTTAGGGTTAGGGTTAGGGTTAGGGTTAGGGTTAGGGTTAGGGTTAGGGTTAGGGTTAGGGTTAGGGTTAGGGTTAGGGTTAGGGTTAGGGTTAGGGTTAGGGTTAGGGTTAGGGTTAGGGTTAGGGTTAGGGTTAGGGTTAGGGTTAGGGTTAGGGTTAGGGTTAGGGTTAGGGTTAGGGTTAGGGTTAGG
>OY979717.1:71323998-71685601 GCA_963855995.1 Muricea muricata | reverse complement strand
TATATATATATATATTTATATATATATATATATATATATATATATATATATATATATATATATATATATATATATATATATATATATATATATACATACATATATATATAAATATGTATATATATATACCGTATCATTGTATGCGTCGGCTCGCGTGGGGCGTAAGAGTGTGTGCTAGTTGCGAGACTGCTTAAGTTCGGCGAATTTTGTACAATGCCACGTCCGTATTCGGACGATTTACGCTGGCGAATGGTATACCAAAAATTTTTTTGAGAAGAGCTATGAAAAAATTGCATTGCTATTATTTGTTAGTCCAAAGACTGTATATCGGACGATTAGCACGTTTTTAAATACGGGTGATGTAAAGCTTTGCTGTCTCGGTCGCCCAACTGGGATTATAACTTTATTTCCCCATGAAGAGTATATTATCATGGATTGCTTGCTTCGTTCGCGTCAGATGCAGCTACACGAAATAGCAAATTATGTTTCCAACGCTACTGGTTCTGCGTTTGGCCCGAGGACACTGCAGTGTGGAGCTGTGTATAGACTTGGAATAACGCGTAAGAAGGTATACACAAGCACATCACTGCCATTAATAATATTCAGTATATATCAGCTAAAAATGCGCAGAAATATACACAACACTGAATGCATCACACTATTGTTTCAATCTTAAACCTTCAATGAATCTTTCAACTCACCTTCAAAATTTGTATTGTTATGTTCAGTACAAAATTTACGAAGCATTTGCTTTTAAATACACCGAATTTCTCTTCAGCGAAATGATAATCTAAGGCTACAATTCAAAGCAGAAATCAGCGTACTTAATCCGAACCAACTCGTCTTTCTCGATGAAACAGGCATTGTATGTACAGTATACTTCAAAGTCACGTTGTTGTAAAAAACTTCTGAAAATACTTATTTCACTTGAAGGACCCAGTCGTGAGGGATTATAGCTATTCACGCAGGGCACCTCATTATTTTGCAATTTCCGCTATTTCAAGTGAAGGACTTATTGCCAATTGGTTATTGAAAAATCCAAAGAAAAGATTTTATGCTCGCTCTCCTTAATCCAAATTATTTACCCGAATATTACTACATGCAATAGGACGGCTCTGGTGACGCTGGCTTGCTAAATTTGCACAATTAATTCTTACGCATTACAATAAATAACAGATCGCGGGTTTTCCCCATTAAATCGATTCATTGCTAGTAAAAGGCGCTCGTAGCTTTCCCAACAGATAACCACCCAGCACATCATGTCCAAGAAGTTGTGGAGCATGTTTATGATTCTGGAGCGCTTATCCGTTTTTTGCCACCATACAGTCCCGATTTGAACCGGATTGAAGAGGTTTTCGCCAAAGTTAAGCACTACTTGCGACAGAATGATTCAGTTTTACAAGCTGTACGAGGTCCTTGCCCACTTATCTGGAATGCATTTGTGAAAATAACATCCTTCTGACTGTCAGGCATATATGCAACATGCTGGTTACATTTGAACAAATTGTTTAAAACATGAGCAAATTTTGAAACAAACGTTGCACGAGTTTATTTTTGCTGTAACCTCAGTAGACTATGTATACACACGCTGTCTTTGCAAGCGTGTTAACAGCAGCCAAAATATCAGTAATATCAACAAGGTATCACTAACGTGCTATTCGTCCGATACTCAGTCTTTGGACTAACAAATAGTTGCAACGCAATTTCTTCATAGCTCTTCTCAAAAAAAGTTTTTGGTATACCATTTGCCAGCGTAAATCGTCCGAATACGGACGTGGCATTGTACAAAATTCGCCGAACTTAATCAGTCCCGCAACTATATATATATATTGTATATAGTAGCCAAAAATCATACCATTTAGTGATTGTTAAAAATCTTAATTTTAGTTACATTATTAGTCATTTACTTAATACAATCAACATTTCAAGTATTGGCAATTGGTTTACTCACTTTGTTTGTGGTCAGGTGAATAGGAAAATCAATTTTTGTGCTACCATAATCAATGCAATGTAATACATGATAGTTCTTTACAATATGATAAAGTGCATGAGCCTAATTTACACAGCCAAAGTTTCTGACAAAAGTTTGTGTTCAACAACTTTGGTCAAAAAACTTTAAAGTAGCGATTGTCTTGAATTATCTGTCAATTTACTTACTGTGACCAAACTGTGTACCTTGGTCACAGAAACTTTGGCCGTGTAAACCAGCCTCACCTTATGCATTTTATTATATTGTAAAGAATTACCACTTATTGTCCATCGCAATTTTTACAATTATCAACAAAATATTATTACAGGCAAAAAGTGTTACCATTTATAGTTTATTCTTTCGATTGCTTTTCGCTCGATTTTCGTTTTGGCAAAGGTTCATCACTGACACTGAACCACTTTTGACGCTTCCCATAATGCCTCCCTGCAACGTTACCTTCAACTGTTGATGGAGCTATATCCCTCCAAACAGCAATTCGCATGTCGTTGTACCCAAATTCAGCAGCAGATGGGTTGTCACTTCTCCTGCCCTGAGCTCGTTGGTAACCAAAGTACTCTTCAAGGTCATTTTGACAGAATCGCTCTGTCAAGACAAATTCAAAACCTTGCTCAAGAAGATACTTGACAACCCCAATTAGCGAACTCACCGACATCTTCAAGCCCTGGAAGGTTTGCAAACTTAGAAACATCCGGCCTTTTTCATCAGGGTTATATTGCCCTTCTTTTGAATTAACTGCCGCTTTCCAATCCTCCAAGTATTTAATGAAGGTGTCTTCTAACCATTTGAACCGCTCATCATTTGTGTGACGATAGGGAGCCAGAAAATCATTGCGCTTTCGTAAGGACTCTGTGGAGGATCGGACATTTGCACAGTCAAAAAAGCCATTCATCATTTTGCAGAATTTGGCGGTTTCATCTTCTTCGCCAGATGGGTAATGACAATGGAGGGCTTCAGAAACAGTGTTACTTAACACCTGGACAGCATAGCTAACTTTCATCTTCGAAAATGATTTCAAATTGATGTGATCAGCTGTCAACTTCGGCAACTGGTGTAAACCACAATCAAGATTAGAAAAATATAATTGAGCAATGTGGTCCCACAGCATATATTTCTCATTGTTCCACATGTAGCGAGTCCACTTCCCACTACCTGAGTTGAACAAACAGTTCCTGGCTGTTTTCACCAAATGAGGGGGGTCAGAAAAAAAATAAATTTCTCTGTCAGGTGCAAAGACATTGCATGTCCAATTTATAACACTGTCTATTTCTGTGTTAGCTACACCAGGATGGAGTTGAAAATACAGATGATTTGGGGAGGCACCATCACACACTGCTGCACAAACCCACAGGTTACATACCAGTTCCAACACAGATGCAGACTTCCAAAAAAGAGGCATAATCTGGTATGATGTAACATCTTTGGTCAAGAAGTAGGCCAGAGAATACTTCAGGTCAGTTGCAGTACCTCGAACAAAAAATACAAGAGCATGAGTAGCCAGCTCATGACTACCAAAACTGCTTGTATTCAGTTCCTTTTCCCCCAGGTCAACAAATCCAGTGAGTTCATTGGTAAATTTGTTGAAGACTAATTTTGACTGGATCTTCATCTCATCAAACGCAATGACCACATACCTCTGAATGTCAAAGTATCCATTTTTCATGTCCTTAAGTCTTTCAATATTATCTGAATTAAAACCTTGTTGTGGTTTGAAAAAATTACGATAATCCCTTAATGTCCTTTCACTTGGAAGAACTAAGACTTTAGAGTCCCGTAATTCGCGATACACTGCAGATGACTTAGCATGAAGGGATAAACAATAGCGGATGAGGTGGGGATGGTAACGACGACCAAAAGTAGGTGTTTGGAGTAACTTTCCCTGCTGCTCCCAGAAAAATTTCATGTGAGGTGAAACATCTTCATCACTGCAATCAGCCATGATAGAGAATATATCTTTCTCAAACGTCTTATCAACAGAAATGCTGTTTTTAGAAATTTCCTTTTCTAGGTCTGTCAAACGATACTGGAGTTGATTGCAGAGAAGACGTTGCTTTTAGACGGTGGCTACTAGTCTAGTCTTGCTGGTTGTAGTTAAGGGTGCTTTATCTTTAACTGGCTCAAACATTTTCTTTTCTGACCTTTCCGTTTTCTGAGTTATGCACTTCTCAGTGTCCACACAGGTTGAGCAGCGATGACTGTTGGTTAATATCTCACAATCCTAAGCTCTGATGAAGACAGTGGCTTCAAATGGTACACACTCTCTATGTATTCTTCTGGTCTAATGGGTTATGTACCTGTACATGGCACATGTCCATCATTAAGGATAAGGTTTAGAAACAAAACTGTAAAAACATGCAAGTAAATGCAACGCATAAGACAAGGCAAAAAATCAAAAATATAATAAGGCGGAGCTTCTTTCTTTTATACGTTGATGATAAAACCTAAACAATATATCAAAGCTAGAGTTTGGATTTTTGTAAGACAATTAGAATTGCATATACTTGTACATAATTATAAGGTTTTTAAAGATGGTTGTAATTTACTTATGTTTATTATTGACATGGATGTATAGCTTTTCAGACAAAGGCACAGGATATATTATTTTTTATTTTTATAGTATGTTGCACTCTAAAGAAATATTTATTGTTGTATACAATTGCACATTTTGACTTCAAAAGTAGTTGGATTTAAAATTGAATGTTTTGTATAGATTCAGTTTAATATTGCGATACGACTTTCACGTTTTTTATACGTGAAGATAATGAAGCCTACAATTTATAATATATTCTGTGGCCATGCCAATTTCATGTTGTTAGCTTTGTTTGAGTTCCACCGATGGCTACTGAAACTAGCCGGGTACGAGGTTCGCCTAAGCATTGCTAACAGCATTTGTTGTACTTAGTTGTAGTGAGACGAAAAGATAATGAAATAGAACCGTATATACCTGGTTGTTATTAGCTTGTTTACATACGCTTAAACCAAAGAAATACTAGGCAAAACCTAGTATTATTTCTATGGGTTTTACGCAAACATGCAATACCTACAGCTGACAAGAAGCCTTCGCTGTCTATCGTCAAGTCGAAGTCACGAAGCAGTTGCACGTCGCTCGATTCATGGTGGCAGTACTGAGTAATAATTCCGTACCCAAATATTAGCATCAGAAACACGGTCAGATCAGAAACATTTTTCCAAACATGTTAACAAGGTCGGGTGAAATTGACAACGAACGCGATACAAAATAACAGCATCATAGCGACATGGGCAAAAAATGCGATCTGTTGCTTAAATTACATGATACAAAGACACTAACCTCAGTTTTCATGGACCTTCCGTACACAAATCTTCTGAACATTGAAGGAACGATAGCTTGCCAGTAAATTTGACGTTCTCACTACCATGCGGCAAAAATATTGGTTTTCACGAAATAGCGCTCTTTCAGATTGCCCTGAAATGGTCCTCATAATTAAGCACGTTGTGCAAAAATATCGTTGGTAAAGTTTCATTTCATTTGTATTGATCGTCGATTTCCGTCACTCGAATGAATACTCATATCCGACGGCATAAAAAATGCACATTTTTAACTTTTCGTTGCGATCGAACTGAAAACATTACATGATAAATTGCCGCAGATAATGAATATTAACAATTTTCTCGCAAATACTGCAAACAACTCTTGCAAAGAACAAAACAATCTAGCTGCACGCGCATAATTACGAACACGATGTCGCGCGAGCAAAATACTCCAAAAGGGCCTGAAAACTAGCTCGGAAATCAACCAATCAGACAAAAGTCACCTTTGATCACAGTGTGGCGAATTATTTCAGTTGGATTTCTGGTGGTACTAGGGTCACAAATAAATGGGCTTGTTATTTCATTACATAGATAGATAGATGGTTTAGATAGATAGATGGTTTATTAAAAATAATCTCATTTACAGCATTTACTGAATATCAGATATTTACCTTTTAGCAATAAAAGTAACTAAAAACTGCCAAATTAAAGAGTTCTTCTAATTAATAATATTAAATATTTTAATATCATAAAGATCTACATCTATATAGTTTTTAAATTTATATTAAATTCTTGTGATGCCGATACGATAAAAGTTTTTTGGTGTCTATTCGTTGCACACTTGGGTGGGTAAAAACGTCCTTTCCTTCGTAAATCATAAGACTGACTGTCTTCGTTAAACGGAAGTAATTTATGCAAGTTGTTTTGAGGGTCAGACATAATCTTATCAGAAAATTTACTACAGAGGTCCGATCTTCGTTCCGAGAGGGTTGTAAGTTTTGATTGACTTAATAATTCCTTATAAGAATAGTCGTATCCATATATTATACGCAAAGCTCTCCTTTGTACACGTTCGAGTGATTTGCTCAGGTATTCCGGAATACTGTAGTGATAGACTTGACATGCATAAAGAATAACAGATTGAATGCATGTAACATAAAATTTAACTAACTCTTCTGTTGATAATTTTGCCCGCTTCAACTGCTTCAAAAAGTATAACCTTTTAGAGGCTTTCTTAACCGTATCCTTAATATGCAAGCTCCATTTAAAGTTATTCTGGATAGTAACTCCAAGAATTTTAACTGATTCCACGATGTTTAAGGTAGATTGATCGATTAATACATCATCATGACTTACATCATCACGGGTAAAGGAAATCTGCAGTTCTTTACATTTTTGAGGATGCAGCTGAAATTTATTTGCAATTGGCCAATCATTGATTTCATCAAGTAGTGTTTGTGCTTGGCTGTTTTCTCCTTTTTTTACAACTTCGTGTGTAGTCGTATCATCGACATATTCAAAAACTCCATCGCTTGAGGTTACTTCCAAATCATTTATCATTATGATAAATAGCCACGGTCATAACTTTGTACCTTGAGGTACTCCTGCTGGGACAGTTTTCCACTCCGAAAAACCATCTTCAGCAAGTTTGACTCTCTGATGTCGATTACTTAGGAAGTCACAAATCCAATTTACAACGAATGGGTTAATTTTGTACTTGGACAACTTACTGATGAAGATGTTGCGGTCAATCAAATCGAATGCCTTTTTATAGTTCAAAACAAATACTCTAACACTGGCACCGGTGCCATCTGTCGCTTTAGTCCATTGATGTATCATGTTAATTAGTGCATGAGAAGTGGAAGAGTGCGGTACACATTCATACTGGTCTTTTCCAATTTGTTCTAGTACTGGTGGTTTAACATGAACATGAACTATGTAGCCTTCTGCGATCTTCGATAAAGTGGGAGTTAAAGATATTGGCCTAAGATCATTAGATATTGTTTCCACTTGCGAATTTTTTGGAATTGTCGTGACATCTGCACTCTTCCATATCTGGGGGAAGGTTTGTTCATTTAAGCACGAGTTAATTAATGATGTTACAGGTACAGCTAATATGGATGCGTACTCTTTCAGAACCAAATTTGGTACCCAGAATCTACACGCTAGGGCAATTTTGGTAAGACATGGGTTTGGTCGAACAGTTTAAATAGCACATCATTACTAACATCATTGCTCTCAGTCTTAGACCATCCGCGTAATTTCAACGCCAAAATCTTTTTCTTGAACTGTTCAATGTTTCTGTAAACTACAGGTACGGCTACTGGTAATTCAGGTCGCACAAGTTCTCGTCTCGTTGTAACGGGAGAAGGGGAAATGCTTTTTATTGGCAGGTTTTGTGTAGGAACAGCCCCAACAACAAGGCGTTTACGTTTACCAGCTGTAAAAAAATACACAAACTCTGAATAATATTATTATGAAATTTTCGAAACAATGTTATAATATATCTAAAAGAATCTAATTTAAATAATCGGACTATTTAAATCAAGCTGGTGTCAAGATTTAATATTCACGAGTCATTCATGTGTCAACAACGAAGCATTGTTTGATATGCGACATGACCTCCCGCTCGACTTGGTTTATTCTGGTTTGAAAATAATATAAATAAGCAAAGATCATAGCTTAATACTCACGACATTCGATTTCTTCTTTCTTAAAATGTCTCTCGCATACATAAACGCTGCCAGAATCGATTTTCTTGCGAAAGTTATCATCAACAACACGATCTCGTGTTATGACCTTTCTCCATGCGTCATGAATTTCTTTTGATTTCTCGTCTTTTCCAGCTGGAATCTTAAAGATCCCGACTCCCCTATGTCTTCTATTAGTTCCGCAACCAAAAATAGAGCAGTTTGCCCCGGGCATCGTCGAAAAACTATGCAAAATTTACATTTTTAACGAATGAGCCAGAAATTTGCATAATAATACTAAATTGATACCAGGTGTGCACTCTAGCAGTGACGTCAGAGAAAACACGACATATTTTGACACGTGACCGGGCCTTCCAAACCCTCCCATTATAATAACTATGCTGTAGTATAGAATATTAGTTTGCAATCAATACGTGTTTCCGATTTGACGTCACAGGAGCATACTCGCCCCAGTTTTTATGCTCACAGTATTTTGAAAAATCGCCAACTTCATACACCCAAAAGTAGATGAAGATCCAATTTACGTCTGATAAAGTATATTGCAAATCTTCTTAAAATCACCTAAACTATTGAAATACGCAAATTCCCTGACTACTTTATGGGCATTTTAATGTATATGATTAGTACTTTCTTTTCAGCTGTCTCAAAGACAAAATGTACCGCGCGCTGCCCCAAATAGAATTTTTACTACACAAGGTCAAAAAACCCGCGAAAAGGATGAAAAATGAAGTAACAGATGAAATCCAGACAGCCACTTTGGTAACAGATAATTGGCTAACGTATACGAAAGCCAGATAGCAACTTTGAATACAGATCGTAAAAGTGTGTACTTTATCTCAATTTTAAAAATTTCCAATCGTAATAGGTCAATGTACTGTATTCTGTAACTTATGACTCTTGATCACTCACTCAAATTTTATGAGCAACCTATCCAAAGCAAGCTGAATCAACATGACTTTTAAACGAGAATAAACAATAGTTTTGCTGCTCAATATTCTTTTCAAAATATAAATTTAAAAGCAGAACTCCGCTTTTTTTGGGATATCCTTAAACTCTGTGGTTTTTTTTGTTCAAATCAAAGACCACCCATTTAAGTACTCATAAGCCTGCATTTGAGATTACTTGTACGCTAGCTCTGGTTGCATCTTTGTACACACTCTTTTTCTATAGCTCAATTAAAATTTGACTTTATATGACCGAAAAATTGTTCAATGAGAAAAATATTTTCAAGAAGACTATAAAAACACCTTAGGCACTCTTAGATGTCGCGCGATAAATAATATTTAAAGCAGAAAATCAAGCAGCTGATTTTGAAACATGAATGGTAACAGAAGCATGTAATCAAGCATTCGATGTGAGTACATAATAAATTAATCAGCTAACCTGTACAGAAATGACAGCCATTCCAGTAAAAAGCGTCGTGTTCTCTCAACACCCTGGAGTTTGTAAAACCTATCAATTACTGTGACTAGAAACAATTATGTGTTTATGTGTTTAGAATCTTTAGTTAATTTCAACCAGACGCGGTTGTGCCGTTGAAGTGTTATGTGTTTTAGTATGCACAATTTCAATTACCTCTGAATCAGATCCCCAGTGTTCTAAACCATGGTTTACATATTGTTTGACGATATCCAATCTCTCTGACGACGAAATATCCCAGTGCCTTAAAGCAGAAAACATTGGAATTCTTAATGAGGGTCCTGCTGTTCTTCTTATCGAAACATTGAACACTTATCGAAACAGTTTCTACAAGTCACCGTGTAAGCACGTGGTCAGCAATAGGGTTTTTACAGTCATGCACACGATAAAAACTATCAACTTTTCAAGGTTGTTTTAAACAGCATTGCACACTGTGACGATGCGCACATTCACCATTGTTACACTTCATTTACACGCAACAATATTGTTCAACATTGTTGACAACTATGAACAATTATGTAAGCTGCATTGTTCAATTTCGATTTAACAGGAGTTTCGCAAGGGTGTTGTTTCAGCCCGCTGTTGTTCAATATGTTGCTGAACACCTATATTCAATTTATAAATTCTGAAAGATTTGCTCAACTTGGCATTACGGCATCCCAACATCTGTTAAAACCTAAACACTGGCGCTTATTTGCCGACGATGTGGCTATCACAACTGGAGAAGAGTATGGTGGAGGCGCAATGACTTTGCGGCTTGACAAGGGGAAATATTTAGTGTGTCCAAAGTGAATTCCACCAGTTCTCAGATCATTCCTAAAGTATATTTAAATCAAAGGTTGATTCATGCGGTGGACCGTAATTAAAGCTTCTGCTATTTAGGAATTTACTATAATTTTGCTATGCTATGGATCATGCTGAGCACAATAAAGATGGAGACTGTGGATATTTTGGAAAAATTAAATTACAATTGTGCATGAAATATTTGTTGCCAAACATTAGTGTGCCATAATAAACATCGTGCTTGGCTTGAAATTCCTCTTCGTGCCACTCTAGATATTTTCCTTGCCAAATCCAAATTTGGTCGTTTTAAGAAAAAAAGCTGAAGAATTCGAGCTGTCCTGATATCCCTCAAGTGTATGAAGAGAGATGCATGAATACTAATGACCAATACGATTATTATCTCACGGCGAAGGAACTTATTCAGGATATTCAAGCCGAAAAAGTCGAAAACATCACACATTGTTTAACTTTTCAAAGTTTAGTTATAAATTCGCTTTGGAAAGAAGCCTTGCCTAACGTGGTTTAATACTGCAAACTTTCTGAACATGCTTCTTTGGAATAAAGCAACCAGCAATTCTTGTCATTAATGTCCAAATGTGCGAACCTTACAACAAGTCGTTTCATCTAGTAAAGACCATCTGGAAGAATGACGTTATATCTGGCGTCACAGCTCAGTTCTTAAAGTGGCACTAGAGCCGCAAAATTAATCTTAATTTTTTTACATATATAAAAAGTATACAAGTAATTATGCAGACTCACCAAATTTCAGCGTTCAATTCCGCTTCTTTCCGTCATTTTTTTTTAAACCAAAAGACACGAATTTCATGTCCGCCATTACAGAGTTTTCAATTAGCGAAAGGGGTCGTTTACCGTATTGTATTACCAGTTATGACGTCAATGACTCTACGAAGTTTGTTCCCAAATAGTGTTTTGGCGCGTTTTTTAAGATATTTTTGTGCTTTCGAGGCTCTTTTTCACTGTAAAAACTCAATAAAATTTTTAAAACATCGAAATAAACAATGCCAGCGTCACGCTGTGTTGTGCAAGACTGCAATAATATCGCCGGGCCTGGGATTTCAATTAATAAAAGCCCTACAGATCGAAAAAAAACGCATAAAATGGGTGAATTTCGTTCGTCATCATCGAGCCAATTTTTTCATTGGACCAGAACAAAGATTTGCGGTATGCTCAGAGCATTTTGCACTGGATTGCTTTCATCAAGCACTTGCATTTCTCGGGAGCCAAAGGCGCCTAAAGGCCGGTCCACAAGGGCAACATGTCGCGTGCGACTCTGATTTTGGCGCATGTAATTGAGTAAATGTGTGAAAGGTTATCACATTTAAGATTGTTCCTGTAACTGATGAACTGAAATAATGGCGCTAGCAGTCGTTTTCATACATCAGAGTGACAATCGCATGCGACATGTCACATCGTGTGAGCGTGCCTTAAAACAGGCAGCTATCCAACAATTTGGAAGAAAGTTTTTCCCCATTCTTCAGCAAGAGACCGTCGAAAGGTATATTCTATTTTGGGAATTTGTATTAAAACCAAAATAAATTAATATCATACAAGTTTTAACATATATATTTTATCTTCATTTTGTTAATATTTTTTAAAGATATTAAAAGAGATTTTTGAGCCACAAAATCCCCGTCAAGAATCGGTGTCCGAGTTGAACACTGCCAAAAACACCGAATGTATTTAATATGTCACAAGAGTAATTAATTTGGTTTTATTTTTGCCTAAAGAAAGCAGTGATTGCTCTCTAATAACTATTTTCATTTTCGTTACTTTCAAAAGGATGATGCGGGTAGAGTAGACGAGAATGTGTCAACTGACGAGATAACCATTACTAATCTGTCATCAACGGCGGAAGAAGTAAGTGTAACCATGGTGTGACGCATCCCTGACATATTGTTCAATTGTTAATTTAAAAAAGTTGCTTACTAATGTTTTTTAACCATAGTCACTACTGGAACCGTCTCCTGACAGAAATAATCCAATTACACAACCTGTACCAACACCCGTATTAAATGATACGAGATTAACAACTGTGCAGGTAAAATTTTTGAAAAATATATTTTCACTGATCATGCGCTGTTTATAAATCATTTAATTGATGGTGGAACATGATGTACGATAAGGAATAGATAAGCGGTTTGTCAGAGGCGTTTGAGCTGTTAATTATACGTGAAATTAATTTGCTAGATTCGGCAAAAATTGCCGCAATGGATTGTAAAGATGACGATAATGATACCCACTATAAAGAGCACGATAGCGACCATGAAGAAAGTGATGCTGATTATAAAGAAACTGGTAGCGACTATGAAGAAAGTGATACCAACTATGCAGAAAATGACGACTGTGAAATGAAGTGTTATGATGATGAAACTGACGACTTTTACCTTACCTTAACGTCTACCACGGTATCACGGCGCATTGTACAAACATGTCAATCAATAGTCATCATTGTGAACCATGATTTATTACCTAGGATCCCGCTTACTGATGGAGAAACAAATGTGCGAGAACAACGCAAGGTGATTGTATTTCTTAACGAAATTTTGGAACTCTTCAAACATTGCCATCTCTGTTTCGCACAGGATCCGGCTTTACTTCTAAGGCAAGTTGGGACAATGACAACAGTAACAAGCACCTGCAGCAAGTGCAGAAAGATGTTTACGTGGGAAAGTCAGCCATACATGCTTGGTAATTTCCCTGCTGGCAATCTGCCACTTAGTTTCGCTGCATTGTGTGCTGGTGGATCAATCAGGAAAACATTGTTGATTTTTCAACATATGGGAATTTGCGCATATCATGAAAGTAGTTACTACAACCACCAACGGCATCTCTTGATTCCTTCGATTGTTACATTCTGGCGTGCTTACCAAGCTGAGATGTTTAAGACCGAGCAAAGTAGAGAAGTTGTTTTAGCGGGAGACGCACGACATGACAGCATGGGTCATTCGGCGAAGTTTGGAACCTATACTATCTTTTGTTGTCCGGTTGGACTAATACTTCATTTGGTTGTTGTTCAGGTACGTTTGACAATGTCGTTAATTTTCTTTTACAAAAATGGTATTTTTTCAAGACAATTCTAATAAAACATTTAATTACTGTTCTAGTCTTAGAAATTTAGTTTAATTTACCACTGTAGATAACCAGAACGTATTTTCAGAAAAGAGAACATCCAGCACTGACCACTTTTTTTACCGGATAAAACAACCTGATTTTTTGCTCCTTTAATGCTCTAGTTAACCACGAATTTCGACGTGGAACTGAATATGTTACTCAGATTTACCAAATCATGCTTGACAGACTGCATCTGTATGCATATTCAATCGCAAAAACCATAGCTTAATAACTGCAGGGTTTCTTTTTCGTTAGGCAAATCAAGCAGGTAGTAGTACCCCTATGGAATTCCATGGTCATAAAACAGCGCTGATGTACCTTCTGACATCTTTGTCATCCACGATTATAAAGACCTACATAAGTGATCGACACGGAGTAATTTCCAAATGGATAAAGGAAATTTGCCCGCAGATTTGTAAAGAAATTAGGAAAGTGCGAGTATGTCACATGTACGACAGATGGCATGTCGCGAAAAGTGAGTAAATATTGAAAAAAACTTTAGAAAGGGATAATCGTTTTCACTTATCGTGAGTGCTATAAGATCATAATACCTGGTGCTACTCCGGTGCTTTTTCCCCTGTGATTTAGGTATTTGCAAAGCTCTCAATAAGAAAGCTAAAGAAAAAGATAGTGAAATTATCACAAGATGGATCAAGGCGTGCTTAAGGCACTTTCACTAGTCCGTAACGACAACGGAAGAAGGACAACATGATGTAATACGGCCAAAATTTCAATCATTCTTGTCGCACATTCTCAACAAGCATTCCAACTTCCCGAACAAGATATTCGACAAATGCGCTCATGAAAACATTGTTACAGCTACACCACGCGCCTGGTTCATAGAAGGTAATATTGCTAAACAATATACATAATGATGCTTAAGGTACGACCAGATCCTGTTTCGTGAAGATGTCTGAAAAAGTTGAGTCTTGCCCGTCCACGTCCATTATTCAACTCTCTCTGAGTTAACACAACAACTAGCGTGCTTTACCGACCTCGACATTTCCAATAACTGCCAAGCGATGTCAATAAACTATAAAAATAAAAAATATCCATAAAAAGAAGAGTTATAGGCACGTTTCATGTGCTCACGGACAGTATATTAGCTACTTCATGTGGTCTTCATTATCAACCATAGAATATAATGATAATATATATGTATATAATTATTTATTTATTTATTTTTTAACAGACTCTATTGCATATGAAAGAGTAACCTCAGCTTTGACAAAGAAATCCCTCAACAAAACAGCAGCAAACTCCTCCCCTGACGGGCAGACAAGTTGTCCAGAGGGCTATCACTCGGTTGTGAACCATTTTGCGCCTAAGATGCTGGCATATTCATACAATGGAATGCTACGCAGGTAAGTACAAAGAACTGATCGTATAATAAGTCTAATCAATTAAGACTGTATTTCACTTCAGCCTGTCCTATCATACCTAAAGCTATATATAGTGCATTTTCTCATTCTTTGAGAACTAGATTGAAACTAATGACTTTGACATAAAAGCAAATTCTAGGAAAAAACAGTGCATACAATATGACATGATTATATCAAAAAACAGACGGTTCAGACATTTTTAAGTAAATTCATTCAATATTCAATGGCATACTATCAATGCCATGTTCTCAATATGTATTATCTGCCCATTCTGGATTAATTTACAGGACAATTTTAGCAGCCCTCCATTTTTACACAACCTTAACCGTGAAGGAAAAAAAGACAAGGAACAGAACATAAAGCTAAGGGTCACCTATCCGAAGTTTAAAAATGGTGAAGGAACTGTTCGAGAAGTGAGACAGAAACAGAACTTCAGTATGTTAATATTAGTGAAATGGACAATTTGGTACTATTTAGTTCGTACATCTGTCAATTTTGTCTTACCAAATATACACTGCTGTATCTAGACTATGTTGCCGAGATATTTTCTACCCTTATTTCAACAAACCGCAAGGATCTTGAGGCAACCGAAAAGAAGCTAAAGGAGGATGTTCCAGAACCTGTGCACACAACGCTTGAAAAGCAAGACAAGAGTGATTGTATACAAATATACAAATCAAGAAAAGCAAAACAACCAATAATTGTGCCACCTACATACCAACGTACGTATACAATGATAGTTTGTGCTTTCGAATAACAGAGTTTAAACTTCTATCATATTTATCAGTCGGCATTTGATGATGCCTGGGCTTCGTACCATGTCTGGTGCAAAAGAACTTAGACCTTACAATGTAATAGTATATAAATTATGCAACATATTTTGAAAAAAATTACAGACATCAGTTCACAGACTTAGTTGCAGATTAAGATTAAAACTCACTTGATACAGTACATCAAAATCATGCATGTTTTCAATATCTTGCATTTTAGCTGCTACTTTAACAGAGAACAATGGACTACAAGGAACACAAAGGCTGAGTAAAGCATTAGTACGCAAAAAATGTAAACAGCCCATGAAAGGGCACAAGAAAAGTCAATGCTCAACCAGTAGTGATACTCTATGATATAGCCACCAAAGCTGGGAGAAAGTTTTTTATATAAATATAATCTATTGACATGTGCTGGCAAGTAAAATCACCTAGCATTTGACAAGTAAAAGTCTGCTCCATGATAAAATTAAGTCCCTAATATAACAACAATCAATTTGGCTAAAAATTTATACTCATTAATAGAACATGCAGAATTTATTTCATTTTTCATGATACCATTTCCTCAAAAGGTGACTTCTAAATTACTATGTGTATTCATTATCATGTGATGATTTTTCTTCGATGAAAAAGTTTTTACTGGTATTTTTTGGGTTAAAAAATCACTATCTGCATGCTCTACCATGGGCTCTACCATACCTAATTGACATAGAGCACTTTTTAATACTGTATCAACCAAAACAAAATTAAATTTATGTATTGCTACAATTTGAAATCCATCAGTGCCAACCACCAGAAACTGATAAATTATGAAGACCTTCAACAAATTACTAATGAAAAAAAAGCTTACTAAAGAAATCAATCTGAGTCATCCTCCTCTTCTTCAAACCCTACATAGTCTTTGCTTGGAAATTCTTTGCGAATTCTGGCATAGACACAACATGGTAAAGGATATCTTGTTGAGCAGCCTGTGTAATTCCACACCAGCCTTACCACTTGTCTATATGACACTGCCCTGAAGAACCTTAGAAAAAAATTCACAGATTTACATTAAATCAAAGACTTTGATATGATCTCTTGCCATGATACTTGATCCAGTATAAGGGCACTAAATCTTTTAACTACAGCAAATTGAAAACAAGTAACAGGTAGATTTTTTAATCATTGATTTTCACTAGCACTTACTCTGCTTCTGTTTTTTTCCCTTTTTTGTACAAAGTTGTATAATTTTTATACCCTTTATTTTTCGTCTTGTAGCTCAAACCAGCAAGTCGTAAAGCCCACTGATTTAAACAACCAGCTTCAAAACCTGGGTGCTTCGTCAAACACTGGTCACCTATTTTCTCCTTCATCATTTTATTCTGGACTTGTGCAATTTCATGGCAGCATTGACACTCTTCAGGCTTCACAATAAGTTCTGTAAAGCAATTGCCACAATTACACCTAAAACCCAATACAGTACAAAACTTGCAAAACAGTTCAAATAATATGCATAATAATACTCAAGATAAAAAAGATATTTAGCGTGAATATGATATCGTGGATGCAATCCATAACTATAGCTTAGTGATGCAATCGTATACAACGAACTTTAAACGTATCCAACCTGCTCTTAACCCTACTTGTTATTATCATTAATAGACAGCAACATGACATTTTTAGTATAGACCATAAAGCGTGGTATGATAAAGAAAGTTACCAAAAGTCGATAGACTGTTCCCCAGTTAATCGCAAACGAAGCTCTTTTAATTCATCTATTTTATCAGCCACAGCTTGTAAATAATTTTGGTATTCTTCTTCTGTGGCAAGCGGATCCGCCGAGGCATCGTATAAATTTGACTCTGCTTCAACTTCAAATGAGTTTGAATCAGCCCCATACAACATTTCCTCATCAGGAGAGTAATTACTAATTTCTTCGGACTTTTCTTCTGAACAGGATCCTGCCTCGTCCTCAGTTGACATAGTAAATTGAAAAACAGCGAACGAAAGAAAACTAAACCGAAGTAATATTAGTAATACAGTTCGTCAACAAAATTGTATGATTTCACCATATGATTTCACTATGCGACTGACACAGGGTGTTGAGCCTTTGACGTCACATCCGGTTTTGTTCACCGTGCTCGCTAATTGAAGACTCTGTAATGGCGGACATGAAATTCGTGTCTTTTGGTTTAAAAAAATGACGGGAAGAAGCTGAATTGAAATCTGAAATTTGGCAAGTCTGCATAAATACTTGTATACTTTCTATATATGTAAAAAAATTAGGATTTATTTTGCGGCTCTAGTGCCACTTAAACATATCTTGCTGAATTTTAATCAGGTGTCAAGAAAGATTTAAGTGTGTAGACTGATGTTGACAGCTTTAATAATTCATCAGTACTAGCTAGTGTGGAAATTCGACCGTATATGATCATTGTTAACACCGGCACGCGAGAAATTTATGCTGACTATTAGTTTTAAACTAACATTACTAAAATACGTAATTAACAACAATACTACTTTTAAAAACAAGGAGTCTGGTTCATATACTGTAAGCATCTTTAAACAAAAATGCCTTAAAGTGCCACTGCAACGAAAAAATTTTTGATCCAATTTTAAACACAACAGAACAACATTTCTAGATGAGTCAAAATGGTGTTTTCAGTTTCTCACAATCTCGTTTCGTTTTTGAGATATTTAAGTTTTTAAAGTATGCAAATTAGACATCTCTTGACGTCTTATATATCTAAAATAATGAGCATCTTTGGATGTAATGGCCAGAACCTTTTCTAACTTTGTACGAGTGTAGTGATTAGGTAAACGCACACTACCGTTCACACTATGCTGTTGCCATGGAGATCGTTTGGATGCAAATGTCTTGTATTTGAAAAAGAAAAATTTCTTATTTCTCTCCTATTAAACGATATTTACTTCACAGCACATAATACAATTGTTGTATGTACATTTATATCGCATTTATTGAATTTAAATTATTATACAGTGTAGAGGAAAAATGAAAATTAAGATATTTGTTTTACAGTTTAAAAGCTTTTATTCCAAAACCGTTTATGTCGCAGCAACACAATAGGAATAGAGGTGTGAAACTACCAAATTGTTATAGTCATGCAAAGTGTGAAAAAGTTCTGCCTGCTATTTACAGAGATATTCACCATTTGATAAATGTAATTTATTATTCGTGAGTAGATGACGCCAGAGACACCTAATTTGCATGTTTCAAAAACCTTAATGTCTCTAAAACGAAACAAGATATCGAGAAACTGAAAACGCCATTAAGGCTCGTATGGAAATGTTGTTCTGTTGTGTTTAAAATTGGATCAACGATTTTTTTGTTGCAGTGGCACTTTAAGATTACACGTCATCAAGTTCCAATGACCCGGTCCCGCTTTCATGAAAGCACCATAATCTTCGACGGGTGGTTGGTACATGATCCTTGGTCAGATGATAGTTTTAGCAAATATAAAACTAGGGATATCCGAACAAGTTGTGCATAGTTGTAGTACACAGTTTAATTTTAAACTGTATATTTCGAATCGAATTGATTCATTTTCAGCAGTAAAGGTACACGAATACGTTAAAACAATTACGCGTACAAGAATTTAAATTAGCGCGCGCATGCACGCCAAGCAAGTTTAAACTTGCGACAAGCACTAGCTATATAAACTTAAGTTAAAGAAACAAGCATTGGGCCAGACGTAAAATTTTTCAAAGTCTCACAGTGCACAAAAGTCAGTTTGGAAATCGCATGTTCATACACGTGCTAGGAGCAATTCCAACTATAACAACAAACCATTGTCTAAATCTCTCACAAAGTGTCTGGGCAAATGGACCAATCAGGTTTAACCATGTCATCTAAATAGTTTCCTGCTTAGATCAATAAGTATCATTCTATCACATGCAAGCAAAAGCGTCTGACCTCCACGACAATATGTTTCGAAATATTTCGTTGCAAACATGAGCGACTGACCAACGGCGTCCAATAGTGATACAGAGAGTTTACGATGCTAATGTACTGCGGGAGGACTAGCTAACCTTGGACAAAAGAATGCTTTAATATCTCGGCTATAACAGCACGCAAACACTTCGTCTTTGAGGCCAACGGTAGATGCCGCAGGGAACGTAAATTTGCCGTCCACGTCGATATCTCCTTAACGTGACAACCCACAACCTTTCTCATGTACCAACGACCACTTGGCATAAGATATGATCAATTGTTTCTCGTAGCGTGGAAGAATCGGTAGCCGTTATAGCAACCAATGCGGCCCGTGCCACCGTCGAAGCTATGTTCACCACGCCTCAGCAAGGTTGTTACAACAGCAGCCCTCCTGTTCTAGACGAGATCGCGGTCAACACGGCAGATTCTTGTCCAAACCAAACGTCGAGCGTCGCGTCTCAGTCTTGTAAAAGAGCTTGTATAGTGTCTCCTACATCGTTTCAAGCATGCGTGTATACTTGCTGCATGTTAACGCGGTTTCTTCCCTGCGCTGTGGCGAGTACGGTACAGCAGATATTACAACAACATCAACGTTGATTCGGAGAAAATTGTGGCGCTTAGTTGAGAGTGTCGCATCTGATATTACATTTATCATGATGTGCGCTAGATATATATGGTATCGTAAGTATTCCGGGCATTTCAAAAACTTTTTATTGCAGATTTCGTTTAAAATCTAATCAAAATGCGCACGATTTGTCATTTGTGGTAGAACACGGGCATAAATAAGTCTTGCTAAGAGAGATTATTAATTAACGTGTAATCTTATCTGATCTGATCAGCTGAATATATTTTAACGCGGTTTAGACATGCGATTCAAACATGATTGCATTCCTGCATGAGATATCTTGAGAAATATTGAGCACAAGATCTGTATTTGACACATATCAAGAAATTCTATCCCGGTTCTAAGACCAGTGAAAAAAAACCAAAAAATTCTGCTTACACAAGCGAAAATCTATTTCTTCAAGCCTCACTTAAATTTCAATCTTTGCTTTCAAAAACTAATATTAATTTTAGCGGCATTCGGCATCTCATTAGAGCTAAATCAGTCTTAAACAGTTTATTTATTTCAAATTAGTTTCTGCTGGAGTCGCATAACCAAACACTATACTGACTCGTGAGTGAGACATAGCAGCTTGCACAGTGAGTTAAGCATAGCTAACTGTCAGTCTGCGCGCGCCCCTTAGAATTGCAAAGTACAAGCTTCAGTGTATCGATGAACGCGCAGTCGATTTGTAAAATTAACGACAAAAGTTTCCAACAATATTGAAAATGAAGACCAGGGCAAAACAATGTTTTTAATATGCCAAGTTATTTCTATTCTAGCAAAAAAACACAACTCACATGCAATGTGTGAAAGTCATTAAAACGAGATAAACAAATGCTAAAAAAAATACAAAAAATAGGTTATTTGTGTTTGCCTCCCTGCGGTTGCAAATATGTAAATCGCGCTAGCAGTCCCAGATCTTAAAATCATTGAAAGCACTATCCCAAGATTAACAAAAAAATATCTTGGAAGCATGCTGAACAGATTAAATAGTGATAAACAAATATGTCAAAAAAGCTAGAATGGTCAGCTGTGTTTTTCGTATACCAGTACTCTTGAACAGAACGTCGACAACTGTTTGCTACATTTCCGTCAAATACCAGTGGTCTTGGCTTATGGAAGCAAGATTCGGCCATTTATGTTTTTAAAATTTCTTTCACACTTGACACCATGTTGATTTTTCAAGATATATTTTCAAGTACACTCAAAAATACATTTTACACATGCTTATATAGTTTAGTTGTGCCTCACTCTAGTTACGACAACCATACATAACAAATTACGTAGCAACATGAATATATGTATAATATTTTACAGACTTAGTTCACCCAGAAAACTCGTATTTTAACACCGAAGAAAAATTCTCTGATGTTAAACAAGGAATAAATTGCCGAAGTCGCTATTACAATGGTCAACCGCCAACAACTTTTTCAAATCATCTAATTAAACCCGACTATCTCAATAACAACATCGATACCATGGCAACAGTTATCTATAATTACTTTAGTAAAAATCTCGCATATGTTAACAATAATAACAGCGTGGAATTTGAACAAAAATATTAGACATCTTCAGCAAAGGATCTGAAGAAAGCTTCAATAAAACTAAAATTGGAAAGTACCTTCATTAGTGTCGTGGAATAAACGTTTGGAACTGGATTGAGGCAAAAAAAATGCTTGAGAGCACAACGGAAGTTTGTCTTTTTGACTGGCAGACGAAATCAGCATGATAAAGCTTGGAAAATGCATGCATGGGTTAGATTATTGATATTCAATGACGGTATGAGTAGTCTATGTTACCCACTGAAGGTCACCCCATACGCCAGGAGGCGACAAATTCCCATTTTTCGCACTTTTGAGCGATGGTTTTTAAAATCGTCATTTTATACCCCTCAAATCCTGCTGGGTCTCCCAAGTTTACTTCCGGTCACCTCAAATCCTGCTGGGTCACCCAAATCCTGCTGACAAAAATTTTCAAGATGGCGTCAGGAAAATTTTAAAAAAATATTTTTGTCAATTCAGCAAAAAATTCCTTAAAAAATTTTCATAAGGAATTTTGTAAGTCCACTTCATCCGTTGTAACATGAAGTATTTCTATGTCATCAAAAAAAAATCGAGAAAATATTTTTTTTCCATTTTCATAAATAAAGTAGAAACAATGTCATTCAACCCGGAACTTATCAAAGTCTCGAAGTCCAACGACAAATATAGTAACTTGGTCCACGGCAAAGACACTATTACGTTTGGTTTAAAAGACTGCTACTCGCATTTTGGCTTGACGTTTAATAAGAAATTCAAAAACTATTCGATCGGTATTAATATCAAAGACAAACTTTTTTCACGATTAAAAGCCGTTGAAGCACAGGTTACCCGGAATGAGTACAGTTCTAATATAGCGTTCAGTGGGACAGCCATCTGTTACATAATGTATATATTAACACAAAGGTTGGCAAGTAAATACAAATTTGAACACTCGTACAAAATTTAAACCACAAAAAAATCTGCAAAAAGACTTCGATATTGATTTAAAAACATACACATATTGAGAAGAAATAACTGAAAAGCATATACGTTGTATTTTTGTGTCAATTCAACATTTTTTACCCGACGAAATTCGCGAAAAGTCATCAAATTTTTAGTTGATTTTCGCTAAAACTATGCGCGATGCCGGCTGCCTGCCTTACGTCACAGGAAAAAGCTCCCTGATTGGCCTGCTGAAAACTCAATTTTTTACCGCGAAAGCAAAACCGGGGGGAGAAATGTTAAAATTTTCAAAGAGGGACGCCAACGCTGCGGAGGGAAATTTGAAGTGAAAGCTTTTTTAAAAACAACAACTCAGTAACAACTGCAAACAACTGCGAAAAATTTTAAACTGAAGTGTAAAAGATGTGAGCAGGTGCAAAAGAAGAAGCATTGTATATTCATTGTATATTACGTAGCTCACCGGTTTTGCTTTCGCGGTAAAAAAATTGAGTTTTTAGCAGGCCAATCAGGGAGCTTTTTCCTGTGACCTAAGGCAGGCAGCCGGCATCGCGCATAGTTTTAGCGAAAATCAACTAAAAATTTGATGACTTTTCGCGAATTTCGTCGGGTAAAAAATGTTGAATTGACACAAAAATACAACGTATATGCTTTTCAGGTATGTCTTCTTAATATGTGTATGTTTTTAAATGAATATCGAAGTCTTTTTGCAGATTTTTTGTGGTTTAAATATTGTACGAGTTTTCAAATTTGTATTTACTTGCCAACCTTTGTGTTAATATATACATTATGTCACAGATGCTGTCCCACTGAACGCTATATTAACACTGTACGCATTCCGGGTGACCTGTGGTTGAAGTAAAAGCTGAGGAGTTTTTAGACCGCCCGTTAACAAAGCCGCTTTTGAGATGCCTTGTCGAAAAAGACGAATATAAAACTTTGTATCTGAAACTAAAACCGGATCAATTCGACGAAGACATGTTAGACGTAGAATCTGTCGTGGTTTCTGGTCTTATTACGGTAACAGCAATTTGCAAAGGCCACGAGCACCCGTCTCTTTTGATACGCGTCGACGAAGTCGAAATTAAGAAGGCTCCTCCACGCGAGAGACCCAAAGTCAAGGCCTTGTGCGAAGATGATTAGAAAAATCGCAAGTTCAAAAATGTGTCTGCACAAAACAAACAAAAAACAACATGTTTTGTAAAAGTTGTCATAAGAAGATCATTAAAGTTGTTAAAAATATGCACGAAGCAAGAAACAAATGTGTATGCGGCCACGGCACCCCCATTTACGTGGCAACCGGGGAACTAACATGGGTAAGGAACGATGCTCTTTCCGAACGGGGATCGAAACGGTATAATTCTAGAAAGTGATTAAAATTCTAAGGTACAAACGTTAGGAATTTTTTATTCTTATTCTTCAATCGTAACTATGTCTTTTTCTTCTTTAACGTTTGGTACTTCATAAGTTTTTTTTGCTTTTCTTTCAATGGCGAATTGGAAATTTGTTTCTATCCCATCGAGATCTTTGCCTATGTGTAACCCAAATAGGATTCTCCTTCGTTCGCATATGTCTTTGTTAGCTTTATCCCTGTTTTTGGAGGTTGCACAACCCATATTTTTTTATAAAGGAAATTGATGTTTTGAAACTTGTCAAGTTTCAAAATAATAAAAATGTCTGACGAAATTAAGGACCGAACTGTTTATATGCTATGCAGAAAGGATAAAAAGGAAGATGATGCTCTCGATTTATATATAGGCTGTACGTCACGACCTTTAGGGGAACGGTTATCTGATCATAGGGCTAGCGCTCAAAGTTCAAAGAATTGTGGTAGTAAAGTTTACAAAACTGGAAGATGATACCCCTTTTGACATTTGCATGTGATAAAAAAACTATTTTAGAGTTTGAGAAACAGTGGATTGGTTTAATAGGTTCCGACTTAAACTCATATTCGCCTATTACTGATCAAAAGGAATATAACGCGGCTTATCATGAAGCTAACAAAGTGAGAATCAACCAAAGACATGCAGTTTACCGTCAAAATAGTAGGGATGCTATTTTAAAACAGGGTGCAGAGTATAGGATGGCTAATAGAGATATGATTTTAGAAAAGGGTAGAAAATACAGGGAGTTTAACGTACAAAATAAGACGCATCATTGTGGTATTTGCGACCATTCTTTTGGGTATAAGAAGGATTTAGAAAAACATCTCGGTGCTTTAAAACATTCTAACGCATACATGAATTCTGTTGACTAATAAAATAAAATGTCGTTATTGTTTGGATATTCATCGGGTCTTGAAAGCATACAAGAAGAAGACCTAGACATGAATACTAATAAAATCATAAATTTACCGAGCCCGTCAACAGGTTCGGAGCCTGTTACAAAAAGTTACGCGGACACGCATTATTCCGGGAATGGTTCATCGAGGGGTCCACGAGGCCCTGCAGGTCCTGCGGGCCCCGCGGGAAGTGTTAACCCACAGGGTCCACGAGGTTTACCCGGAAGTGACGGTCCTCAAGGCCCCGCGGGAAGTGTTGGCCCACAGGGCCCACGAGGTTTACCCGGAAGTGACGGTGCACAAGGACCGAGGGGTTTACCCAGAAGTGACGGGAGCGACGGTGCACAAGGACCGAGGGGGTTGAGAGGTAGCCCAGGCCCAGCAGGAAGTGTTGGTCCACGAGGTTTACCCGGGAGTGACGGTGCACAAGGACCGAGGGGTTTACCCGGGAGTGACGGTGCACAAGGACCGAGGGGTTTACCCGGGAGTGACGGTGCACAAGGACCGAGGGGTTTACCCGGGAGTGACGGTGCACAAGGCCCCGCGGGAAGTGTTGGCCCACAGGGCCCACGAGGTTTACCCGGAAGTGACGGTGCACAAGGACCGAGGGGTTTACCCGGAAGTGACGGGAGCGACGGTGCACAAGGACCGAGGGGGTTGAGAGGTAGCCCAGGCCCAGCAGGAAGTGTTGGTCCACGAGGTTTACCCGGGAGTGACGGTGCACAAGGACCGAGGGGTTTACCCGGCAGCGGTGGTTTATCCGACACGGGTTTTACAATGCAAGGTAACTGTTAAGAATATTTAATTATAGATCAGAGTTATAGATCAGTCAACGAAAACATCGAACTATCCAGATATCATAATAGATCAGTGTATAGGTCACGTGCTCCTTTTTGGCAACACATGTTTTTATATTTTTTGTTCGCGTTAATAAATACACACAAAATGTAGTCGTTCTTTGTTTCTTTTCGCGTTTGTGGTCGTAATTCCAATTAAGTTTAACAGGTTATGAGCCCAGGAGCGCTAGTTCGGCTTCTGATGTATATATTATAAGAAATAAACGCGAAATTGACGATTTGGAGCTTGTGTATGGCGACCTCGGGAAACGACGAATATGGATCGCTGTTGCGTATCGAAAAGTTTAAAGGAGAGAACTTTCACTTATGGAAATTTAAAATGCAAATGGTTCTGGAGGAAAAGGATCTTTGGAACATTGTTAAGGGCGATGAGGTAGAACCTGCAGAAGAAGGAACTACTGAAACTCAGCGTCGGCAATTTCAAAAACGGGAAAGAAAAGCTCTCGCTACAATTTGTCTGTCTTTGGGGGATGAACAATTGTCTCTTGTTCGTACGGCTACAACAGCAAAACAGGCATGGTCGAAACTTGAAAGTCATTACGAGGTAAAGTCCTTAGCAAATAAACTGTTTCTTCGTAAGAAGTATTTTACTATGTCTATGGGAGTTGATGATTCGATGGGTGAGCACATCAACAAAATGAAAGAGCTGGCAAGTCAACTGGAAGCAGTTGGTGCATCTATTACTGAGGATGACCAAGTTGCAACGCTCTTATGTAGTCTCCCTGAATCGTATAATGGTTTAATCACAGCTTTAGAATCCCGTGCTGATGATTTAAAATTAGAATTTGTTACTGCAAGATTACTTCATGAGGAACACAAGCGTAAGGAAAATTTATTAACCCCAGATGCTGGAGAGAAAGCTTTATTGTCCAAGCATGATCGACCAAATCAGAGAAGTTTGAAACCTAAAAGAAAAGGCAAATGTCACAACTGTGGAATACCAGGACATTGGGCAAGGGAATGTCGTAAACCCAAGAAAGAAAAACCAAAGGAAGACAAAGAGAAACAAGATGGTGCATCATACAAGGCATCATGTTCACATGCGTCATTTTGGTCATCGAAACCTGTGAATCGAAAGGATTTGACATGGTATATTGACTCAGGTGCTTCACAGCATATGTCATATGATAAGGAAATGATGGTAGACTATGTTCACTTTGAAAATCCTCAAAAGGTATGTTTGGGTGATAATCGAGTAGTTCAAGCATTTGGCAAAGGAAATATTTGGCTTGATGTTAAAACCGGAAATGAGTACAAACCTGCTAGATTGGTAGATGTTCTATATGTCCCAGACTTAGCAAAGAATCTTTTCTCAGTAAGTGCTGCTGCTAAGCGAGGATATTCTATTGAGCTCCACCAAAGTGGATGTGTGATCCTCGACAAGTTTCAAAAAATATCTGGATCTGGTAAACTGCAAAATAACTTGTATGTCCTTGATGTTAATGAAAAGAATGTGGGATTTCATGATGTTAATATTGCTTCCAATGAGCATCCTGAAGAGTTATGGCATCAAAGATTCGGACATTTGAGTAAAAACAATTTGCGTCTGTTACGAGATCAGAAATTAGTAACTGGAATGGACTTCCAACCTGCTAAAGAATCAGAGTTTTGTGAAGGCTGTGCACATGGCAAGCAGAAACGAGCATCGTTTCCAAAAGGACAGGCGACTCGAGCAAGTGAAATTATAGAAATTGTACACAGTGATGTTTGTGGACCAATGCAAGAGAACAGTCTCGGTGGCAATCGTTACTTTGTAACCTTTATTGACGACAAATCCAGATTCACGGCTGTTTACTTCATGAAAACAAAGGATCAAGTACTTGAGAAATTCAAAGAATACGAAGCAATGGTTACAAACATGACAGAGAAGAAGATAAAGATTCTTCGATCAGACAACGGTGGTGAGTACACATCTAAAGAATTTTCCAATTATCTTAAAGAAAAGGGAATTCAGCATCAGCTTAGTGTACCCCGAACACCTCAGCAGAATGGAGTTGCAGAGAGAATGAACAGAACAATTCAGGAAACTGCACGGTCTATGATGTATAATGCAGGACAGGATAAGAAGTTTTGGGCTGAGGCAGTTTGCACGGCAGTTATAATTAGAAATCGAAGTCCTACAGTTGCGGTGGACAATATGACTCCATATGAATGTTTTTATGGAAGCAAACCAGACGTGTCGCATTTCAAGGTGTTTGGATGTAAAGCGTATATGCACGTTCCTAAAGAAAATCGAAAGAAATGGGATTCGAAGACGAAGAAATGCATATTCGTTGGTTATAGTATTACAAGTAAAGGATATAGACTATATGATCCCGTAAGTAGAAAGATATGTGTATCCAGAGATGTTTTATTCGACGAAGATGAATTTATCCAACGGAAGAAAGAGATCCAAGTTTTCGACACAAGTGATTCTGAAAATGAAGAAGAAATACAAGAGATCAACGAACCTATGCCGCAAGCAACTCAAGAAGACCATGATAACATTGATAACGAGGAAAGTACCAGTGAAGAAACGGATGTTATACAGCAACAACAACCACGACGATCAACGCGCAAGCGGGAACCTCCAGATAGACATGGCGTAGTTATTACTGGCAATTGGTGGGAAAATAATGTCGCATGTAGTGATGGCGAGTACAGTTTTGAAGAGCCTACAACCGTAAACGAAGCTCTGAACGGTCCAGATAACGAACAGTGGAAACGTGCGTTGGACAACGAGTACTCCGCTCATATCAAGAATAATACGTGGACATTGACCAATTTGCCCAAAGGCCGTAAAGCTATAGATTGCAGATGGGTATTCAAAGTTAAATACAAAGCAGATGGATCGGTAGAACGACATAAAGCTCGTTTGGTGGCGAAAGGCTGTTCACAAAAGCCCGGTTTAGATTACGAAGAAACCTTTTCACCAGTGGCAAAGTATACATCAATTCGTACATTGTTGGCAATCGCAAACCAGTTGAACCTAGAGGTACATCAAATGGATGTTTCTACAGCATTCTTGAACGGCAAATTAGAAGAAGAGATATACATGTCTCAACTTGAAGGATACGTGAAAGAAGGAGAAGAAGAGTTGGTCTGCAAACTAAACAAAAGTATCTACGGACTGAAACAGTCGTCACGATGCTGGTTCAACACTATCGATGAATTCTTGGAGAATTCAGGTTATACGAAATCGAGCTCAGACCCTTGTATCTACATCAAACGAGAGGGAGAGGACATTATGCTCATTGCCTTGTATGTGGATGATTTGATACCAGCAAGTAACAGCAAGAGTATGTTACTTAGAGAAAAGGCAGCTTTGCGACAACGATTTGAGATGAAAGACCTCGGAGAAGTTCATTACTGCCTAGGGATTCAGGTGGAACGAGACAAAGATAACAAGCGAATAAGATTACACCAAGCGCAATACCTCGAAAACTTGTTAGAGAAGTTTGGTATGCAAGATTGTAAACCGGCTGCGACACCAGTTGATCAAAGCACGAAGTTACTACCAAACGAAGGAGAACCTATTGATAAAGAGAACTATCAAGCTTTAATTGGAGGACTGACATACGCGGTAACTGCAACAAGACCTGACCTTGCACAAGCGTTAGGAACAGTGAATCAATTTTGTTCAAACCCAGGAGAAGAACACTGGAAAGCGGCAAAACGTATCCTGCGATACATCAAAGGAACAATCGATTATGGCATCACATTCGATGGAAACAAAGAAACCGATGTCGAGTTAAAAGGCTATGTTGATGCTGATTGGGGAAGTAATCCAAATGGTCGTAAATCACATTCAGGATATTTGTTCATAGTATGCGGAGGAGTGATCAGTTGGGCAAGTAAGAAGCAAAGTGTTGTCGCACTTTCGTCAACTGAAGCAAGATATGTAGCTGCATCGTTAGCAAGTCAAGAAGCAATTTGGCTACGAGCGTTACTCGGAGATATAAGTTTTGTTCAAAAGAAACCAACGGTGATTAAAGAAGATAATCAAGGAACTATAGCATTATCAAGAAATCCAAAGTATCATCCAAGAACGAAACATATTGACATTAAATATCACTTTATCCGTGACAAAGTAGCAAAGAAAGAACTTATTCTCGACTATTGTCCCACGGAACAAATGTTAGCAGACCTACTGACAAAACCATTAGGCAAAACATTATTTCAAAGATTAAGAGGACTCATGGGAGTTAAAAACGCATGTTAAATTAGTTAAAAGGTTATAGTTCATATTTTCGAGAGGGAGTGTTAAGAATATTTAATTATAGATCAGAGTTATAGATCAGTCAACAAAAACATCGAACTATCCAGATATCATAATAGATCAGTGTATAGGTCACGTGCTCCTTTTTTGGCAACACATGTTTTTATATTTTTGGTTCGCGTTAATAAATACACACAAAATGTAGTCGTTCTTTGTTTCTTTTCGCGTTTGTGGTCGTAATTCCAATTAAGTTTAACAGTAACATCAACATGGACAATAACAAAATCACAAACCTTCCAGACCCAACATTAGCAAACGATCCTATTACAAAACAGTATGCGAATAGTGTTTACTTGACACATTCTGGGTTTACGATGCAAGATAATATACGTATGAACAATCATGAAGTTTTAGGATTAAATCCTACACCGTCGCACGGGACTTTTGCCGTGTCGAAGGATTTCGCAGATTCCAAATACGTTGAAAAAATTGCAGACATCGATATGAAAAACAACCGCATTTTAAATTTACCATTTCCACAAAGTTTAGGCGAACCTATAACAAAAGCATTTGCTGATATGCACATTCTAGATAATTTAAATATTTTAACGTTTGAAGGTACGATGAACACGCATACTGTTACACATATTGACGATATGGTGGATACGCCATTTAATGGTCGTAGTAATTACATCGTAGACTTTTCTAAAGTCTGTACAAGTTATCAAATTACTTTTAGTGTCACGCCAAAACTTCCAAAAGGTATTTACGCTTACGACATGAATATCGAATTATCGACGTCTGTTGGTTATAACGTATCGTTATGGGGCGATTGTGGTGGGTCCGGATACGATGCGTCGACGAAATATAAGTATTGGAGTTGGGGACTAACGAATAAGATTAAACAAGATAATATTCAAGCTGGGTATTTTCATAGGGCTACAGGTAAAAAAGTTTTCATTAAAGGAACTTTTTTAAACAAAGGCACAAATGCTGACGGGATAGAAATAGCTATGTCGAAAGATTATGAGCACGGGAAAACGTACGAATTTGTTTTACAACATTTAGAGTCTAGAAGCAACGAAAATATTTTTTGGAAATTCCATCTATTTTGTATTCGAACCTGATAATAACAAAACTATGGATTTTACGTCCGGGACTATTTTCAGTTTTAGACGATTATTGAAATTATAAATAAATACATGGAAGAATACAAAAAAGAATTATTACGGTTAGTGTCCGAGAAAAAAATAAAACATACTGCAAAATATATCGAAAACGCTACGGAAGATACGTTAAAAAAATTTACGACGAATATCAAAGTAAGGAGTTAGACGAAGTAAACGAAAAAGTTACGGACGTGCTTATCACGAAATTGTCGGAACTTATGGCCAATTTAGATCTCGTCAAAGACAATGTATCGTTAGACGACGATCTTTCTAAAAACGAATTGTTTAAACGTGATGTTAAAAGGATAATTGGTTATTTAACACCGTACGTTCCTTTGGTCGGATTAGTATCCGGTGGGATTACAGTCGGTGCACATGTTGCCGATAAAAAATTAAATCCTGAATAGGAAATTCATAACGTTATTACGTTATGAATTTATTCCATTTTTATTATAAATGTTTTAGGATTAAAAAAACGACAAGAATAGCCGTCATTGGGAACGTGAGCACGAGGAGTGCAAACGCAAAGGTTAAACACATGGTAAGAACGATAAGAAATTTTTCACGTTGCGTTAACATTTTTTATATTTCAAAACCTTTTAAAAGGTTTTGAAATTATGGAATGATGACTTGGTGCGTGTACGGTCTTGTCGTTAAGATTTCTAATCGTGCGTAGTCGTTATTTTTTAACGAGTCTATAATTCTTTTTTCTTCATCTTTTTCGATATTAAGATAATTGTTGAAAATATATTTCATGTCGTCTTTACACGCATTGTAAAACGTGACGAGTTTTGAAATGTTCATTTTGTACGGTTTTGCAATAGACGTTAATTGTTGTGTGACGACGATCGTACTTAATCCGATATGTCGGCCGGAGAACCCTAATTTCACGAGTTCGCTCGTTCTGTTTTTAACGTCTTTGCTTGATGCACAATCGTCGAGAATAATTAAGCTGTTGGTATTTTTTGAAAAATGTATGATTTCACGGAGGATATTTTCATCATGCGTGACGGGTAATTCGTAGACGTCTGGATCGGTTAAATACTTCCATTGTTGATAAGTTTTGTTATCTTCTAAGGTCGGGCAAACGATGAAAATATAGTCGTAATGATTCTTGTATTCTTTTTCGAGCATATCTAACAAGTAATGTGTTTTTCCACAGGCGGTCATACCGACAATAATCATATGCATAATTAGTAATTAGCGGTTCCGTTGAGTTGTGTTCCGCTAATATCAATCGTACCGTCGGCAATAACGAAAACGTGGCAGGACAAGTCTGATGTTGTAACTTCTTTTTCTATTTCCAAAAGTATTCCGGCTTGCGTTCCAATAAGTTTTCGACCGCTACCGCTTACGGTGTCATCATCCACGGTCTTAAAATCTATAACGCATGCAAACTTGTCGGTATAATATTTTCGTCGCGATATACATTCTGTCCCGATATATTTTTCACAGTCGTCATTACCGAAGAATCGGACGGCTTCTTTGTACATATTACGTTTTGCAAGACCACGAGTGTAAATATCGTTTGGGTTTCCTTCGACGGTTACGTCGACTTGTGTTAAATTTGGGAATGGGAAATGTTCGCTATCGCCTGCACCTTTTTCCGTGAATAACAACACGACGGCTTTCATGCTTTTTCTAGGGATATTAATATCGATGACTTCGCGCGTATTTCCTTTGGCCCACGGTAAAGTTTTCAAGAGCGTTGAATAATTGTACGGGAACGATCGGCCGGTATTGTACGTTCCTCTAACGCTGTTTGCAAGCCCTTCGCTTTTAATCACTTCGTATTCTAATTGTAAATCTGTAAGTTTATACGTTCCTGTTCCTTCGTTCGTTTGAGCTTTCATAATTTTTTCCGAACTTGGTAACGTGATGTCGTAGATGAAATCACACATATCGTACGGCGCATACGGGCCGTTATCGCATAAAATTTTCCCAAGTGGTATTTTCATACGATCGCACATACCTGCAATCGCTGTGTCTAATGCACCGTCTGATTTTGCTGATTTGTCAGCGCTGTCATCTTTAGAAATAAGTTTTCGAACATTTTCAGCGGCAATTCCAAAATCTTGCCGATTTGTACGATCGGGCCGCCATAAGTCTTTGTAAACTTCCAATATGCTTTCGCCCGTATTCTGGTAAACTTCGACCCCTTGTACTTTAATACTAAGCCGATCGACAAGCAATCTACCTAAATTGTTTAAAAACCACGACTTCGTGTTGCTGTTGTTAAATTTAAACGATAATGCTAACGTATCCGGTACGATACATTCGTTTGCATTCAATGCAGGAGTACTTACCGAGTAAATATCTTCTGGGGTTGCTTCTGTTTTCAATAACGACGCTTCAATGGAACATCTTTTTCCACGTGAATCTTTTTCGAGTGTTGATGTTTTCTTATAACCTGCAGTTAATTGTTCGCCTCTATTCATTTATATAGTAACTTTTTTTCTTGTATTTTTCGTACAAAATATACGCAATACCGACAGCAAGCAACCATAAATTTTTTGCTAAAAATCCAACTTGCACTTAACGTTAAAAGTTTAGCGGCTAAATTTAAAAGGCCACCAATGATCGGGGCTACTTTTTCACCTACTTTTACTAATGCTCTTGCAAATTTACTTGTGGCTTGTGCCCCTTTTTTTATCGCGGTTCGTGCACCCATCACGATGGTGGTTATAATACCCGCAACCGATATAGCAACGACAGAAATACCTCCGAGGTTTTTTTTAGCCCATTGTTTAAATCGTTCGAAACGCGTTAGATCGTTTTGTTGAGCTTCTTCTTCGATCATGGATTGAACGGTTTCACTTTCAGGTCGTTCGTTCCGTCGTAATCGGATTTCGTCGGCTTTTAATACGCAAGTATCGGCCATTGCCTCGTATAAACTTTTCTCTAAGAGTTTTGGTTCATCTCTAGCAAGTTGACGAAATTTATTTTCTTGTTCTTTTATCGAACCGTTATCTAAATTAAGTTCGGGGTTGGGTATTCTTATAATACCGCCGAATTCGCGTATTGTTTGCTCGCTGATCGTTGCGCTTTTGGCTTTGGCTTCTATTTCTGCAACCTTTTCGTCGATGGAATGTCCTAAATTTTCAATACTGTTTCGTAAAACAGATTGTTCGAGGTCCGTATTGACGGGTACGTCCGGTAACGTTTCTTCAATCAACGCTGCAGGTGTTTTTTGATGTTCCAATTCGGCTTTTTCAACAAGTTCTTTAAATTCGGTCACTTTTGCTAATTTTTTTACATCTTCCGTGTACACGAGTCTTTTTCCTTTTTGAACAATAATTTTAACCTTATCAAATTCTGCACCGTTTACCTTCCCTTTGCTGTTTACAGTAATTTTTAGTTTTTCAAAAATACTTTTTGCAAATGGACCATCTCCTTTGTTAAGGGAAATACCTAATTCCCTAAGAAGGTTTTTTTTATCTTCCGTGTACGCACGGTTCCTAACACCTTGTATTTTTCCTAATTCACGATCAGCTTGTTTTTCGTCTTCCAAACCTTGCCGTATTTCTAGATTGAACTCAATAATACTTTCGTCACGCCAATCCATATTTGTTTCTTCTTCTTCAACTTCTTCAGGTTCTACGGGTTGGTCTTCACCGAATGTATCTAATTAAATGCCTTCGCCCATTTTTTATTTTAAAATAAAAGATGGACAAACTCATGTTATCGCTCGATACGGGGAAAACCGACGTTTTTCTTCGAAAATGCATCACGACAAAATACGGCGAAAAAATAAACGTTAAAAACATTAGCGTGTTATGGAAGTATAAGAACATTGTAACAAACGACAACGATCTTATAAAATTTATAACGGTTCCCGATCATCCTGCAACGGGTGTTGCCTTCGAAGAAGGGTACTGGACGTTTAATATGATTGCCGATCGTTTACCCGAGTCCGGTATTACGTTAGAACGACACAAACACGATAATAGGTGCAGTATTACGTCCCCAAAAAAATTAAACCTGTATCGTTTTGGACCGTTGCTTGGGTTCCCAGAAAACGAAATTATTCCTAAAAATACTAAATCGAAGTCGTATTTTCCCGTTGATATTAACCGCGGGTTATGGTACGTAACGATCGGATGTAATTGCGTAAATACCGATCGGAATTTCGATACAAACGGTAATCCGAGTCGAGTTTTTGCACGTATTCCCATCACGACCGAACAAAGTTTAAACGAATCCGTAACATCGTACGATAATATTCACACGTCTGTTTCTGTTTTAAACGGCGATCATAGCACGTTCCAATTCGACATGAAAACGAATATCGGTGACGGTGTTGGGTTAACTGTTATGTTCGAATTATATATCGAATAAAAAAATGATCAACGAACAGGAATTAAGGGACATCTACTACGACCCTTCTAAGGGTTATCAATCTGCCGAAAAATTATACCAAAAAGCAAAAGCCGACGGTGTAAAAGTTAGTAGACGACTTGTCAAAGAATGGTTGGAAACGCAAGATACCTATACGAGATTCAAACCTATCATTCGGAAACATAAATTCATGAAAACGTTTGTAAAAGGTCTTGCCGACCAAATACAAATGGATCTCGTCGATATGGGAAAATACGCCAGTAAAAACAAAGGCTACCGTTGGATATTAACATCTATAGAAATTCTTAGCCGGTATGCTTTTACGGTCCCCGTCTACAGGAAAGATACAAAAAACATGACGAAAGCCGTCGACCAACTATTAGATACCTTTAAAACAAAATTTGGAAAATACCCTAACGTTGCTCAGTTTGACGAAGGAAAAGAATTTTATAACGTTGGTGTTAGAGACCTTTTGAAAAGTCATAACGTTCATTACTTTTCTACACAATCCGATAAGAAAGCGGCTATCGTCGAAAGGTTTAATCGGACATTGAAAACAAAGATGGAAAAATATTTTTACAGTGAAGGTACGCGTTATTGGATCGACGTTTTAGACGATCTTACAAAAAATTATAACAATACCAAACACAGCAGTATTCATATGAAACCAAAAGACGTGGACAAAACGAATGAAAATATGGTATGGGTTACGTTATACGGGCATGTTTTGGAAGGTTTACAACCACCTAAATTCAAGGTCGGGGATACGGTTAGGGTTAGTAAATACAAAAGTATTTTTGCAAAAGAGTACGAAGCTAATTTTACCGAAGAAATTTTTAAAGTGTCCAAAGTACTTCGAGGAGATCCTACCGTTTACGAAATAGAAGATCACGAAGGTGAACCGATTATCGGGAAATTCTACGAACAAGAGTTATCCCTCATCAACAAAAAAGACGATACGTACAAGATAGAAAAAATAATTCGGAAAAAGAACGGAATGGCGTTAGTTAAATGGTTAGGGTACGATAGCCAGTCGTGGATTCCTGTTAAAGATATTAAAGATATTCAATAAAAAATGTCGGAAGAAGATTTTAAAAAATACGAAACGTCGTATAGACAATATTACGGGTCGAATTACGACAAAGCGTTACGAAATTTAAAAAATACAAAAAAACGTATGGAACGTCAATTCGTTCAACAATATCCGAACGCTCATTTGGATAGATTCAAATCTAACGTCATCTTATCAAAAACAGGTGACGTCACCGGAACGAGCGTATCGTTTAAAGTCCGCGACGGACAATTTTTAGACATTACGACCGATGATTTTAAAAAATTTTATTCGGGTGAATTACATTGGTTACCGAGAATATGGGACACGAGCGGAACGGTGCAACCGTTTGCCTTATCGTCGTCGTCGTTACCGTATAATTATAGAAAATTTACAATTTACGTCAATGCAAATTCTGGATTCACGAGTAATTTTGATGCGTTGTCTACATCGTGGAAAGGAACTAACAACGACATTACAAAGGCTGCCGTAGACAAAGACGATCCGTATTTTGCATCGTTATTAGCAGCTTATATTGTTTCACACGTGGGTGGTATGAGTAGGGAACATTTAACAGGTGATAATAACGTTGTTACGAGTATTGCACGGTATTGCATCTATTACCATATGAAACGGTTTACGGGAACGCCAGAAAAAATGTCGCCGTACATTACGCAAGACATTAAAAGAGGTATTCAACAAAATATTCCACACAAACGTATATGGGTTCATAAATTTGAACAGGACAGGACAAATTTTAGTACAATCGGCTATCGAATCTTACGTGTATTGCGTGTTAGGTGCACAAGCACAAACGCGTTGGCCTATTGTTGGGCAAGGTGCAAAATCATTACAAACGCAACAAATATTTCATCGGCTCGTTAAAGATACGGTAGCGCAAGATAATCCGTCAAAAGCCATTTCGGATATGCGAAAAGCCATTCAAGATACAAACGTCGTTTTAAACATGGCTATCACGCCAGGTATTATTCTCATTCCATCCAACATGATTATTTTAAAAAACAAAGTCGAAGGGTACAACAACGTTTTAACCATCGCTACGAACGCCATGAAATTTGGTGTAAATACAAAAGTAAACTACGTTGCACCTAAGGTGACGGAAAAACCAACACCAATTATAACGGAAAAACCAACACCAATTATAACGGAAAAACCAACTACAACAACAAAACCACAAACACCAATACCTACGGTAAAACCAAATTCTGGGAATCATCTCCCTTACCTTTTAGGCAGTACGATTGGAATAGGGTTTTTAGTCACGAAATTTGTTTTGTAATTTCATAACCTATATAGGTTATGAAAATAATTTAAAACAACAGTTTGGTTGCCAAAGCTCCTGCTACCGATCCCGTAACGCCAACGACAACGTTCGTATACGTTTTCATCTCGTCGGACGGTTCGTAATAATCGTTTATCGTAGGTTCCGGCCCAATATCTTCATCCATCGCCGTGCGTAACTTGTGCAACGCATCGTTCGTCGCATCTAAATCTTTGTTAGCATCTACTAATTGTTGATGTAATAATGCAACTTTGTTCTTTTTTTCGACAGTTTTTTCATACCATTTTTCTTTTGCAGCCGTTAATTGTTCCATGGCTAAATTATGACGTTTCATTTCATCTTCGTAACCTTTCTTGTCTAATTTGTGAAAAACGTAACCGGCACCTGCAAAAGCAACGGCATTAAATAACCCACCTGCTACGACGCTTGCCATTCTATTTTTATCTATGAACCTTTCTTAAACGGTTCAGATGGTAACCAATTTTTTTTCTGGATAACTTTTACAAGCAACGACCCGCCGCCAACGGCAACCGCCATTTTAACCAAATTTTGCATCGTTCGTGTTACGCCAAGATTTTCTTTTAACAGTTTACTGCTTGCCAACGATACCCCAGCTGCACCCAACGTGATTAATCCAGCATTGTAGAGCCCATTTAACACTTCTTCTTTTGTTAAAGACATTACTTATTTATTTACAAATCATCAAAATTACTTTTTTTTTCTTGGGGTTGTTCTACTTTTTCTTGTTGTTGTTGTTGTTTCGTCTCTTCTGTTTTACAAAGGAAATTATAAACACCGTACCCAAGACCGACTACACCGAGTACGCCTACGGTTACATAGAGGAGGTTTGAGTTTTCAATACATTCTGATTCGGCTTTTCTACGTTCTGCCGCTTTCCGTGCTTTGGCTTCTTTGGAAATGGCTGCTAAACGTTTCCCGGCTGATACTCGGCCAGGATTTTTTACTTTTTGTTCAAACTAACGAAATCAACGTAACGCCCTTTTTCACCTGGTTTAAAATCATACGTTAATTTTGTAACCTTCGTACGACCCCCAAAAAATGCATCACGTGGATTTAATGGCATCACGATATCGACGTTATTTGCCTTACAATATTTTTTAAACGCGGTATCTTTTTGTATGTCGCATTCGTACACTTCGATTAAATTATAGCCTAAACTTTTAATTTTGTCATTTTTTAGTACAGTAGCTCGTTGTAATTCGGCCATATCCTTTTGAGCCATTGGATTAATTTTATCAGCCGTGTAACATTTTGTGCACCCATGCCAAAAACATCCTTGAAATTCATAGACCGTGTTCGTTGTCTTACAAAACCCATCGACTTTCCCCACACGCGGTATAAAATGTTCACCGCCATTCATTGCATGTTGGATGTAGACGTTATCTACACTCGATTGCCAATTTAACCATTGTATAGAAATTTTAGAAAACGCCTCATTTTTCATACCGTCTTTAATAACCCCGATCGTGTTTTCAGGCATATATTTTGACCTATAGATAGCCATACAAACGGATGCGATCGTTATATACTGTAGAGGATCGATATTACCAATTTTAAGAAAATTATCCCGAAACGTTATCGCGCTACGTCGTAAAATATCAACGTCCGATCGACAATAAGCAACTAATTCATTTTTAAAGTTAAACACATAATTTTCGGCAACACGTTCGTTATACCATTTTAAAAATTTGCTGCGTTTTTCTGGATTCATATGGTCGGGGTCGTAATAATGTTGTGCTGGTATGGGTCCCACGTAATCCTGATATGCTGGAATATTAAACAAATGGGGAAAATAACCTTTTTGCAATTCGGTTAACCCAAACGTTTTTGGGAACGTTTCTAACGCACCATTTACAAAATTAATACTATCAATGAACCGTATATCATATTTTTCTATAGCCATGAACATGATTTTTGTACCGTTGTAAATGCAAAACGGTTTTATGGTGTTATCAACACAATATTTTAGAATGAATTGTGCATCGAAAGATTTAGCGTTGTGGGCAATAAACGTATAGCCTTCGTGTTCGTCATTAAACATAAATTTACAAAAGTCGTTAGTCGTATCAAATGTAAATTCGTTCCCTTCAAAATCCTGTGCATTGACGTAATTTACAATGTGCGTACCCGTATCCTGTTGTGTTTCAAAATCGTAAAATATATACTTTGTCGTGCGTGTCTTACAACACAAACACCAGTCTTTTTTCTTACCCGTACATTGTGTTTCCCCGCGCGTGCAGGATCCGCCCTTGGTTTCTACGGGTAACATATAACATTTGTGGGTTTTTGGATCGCTGTATTTCTTACAGTTACTACACGTATTATAACCACATACATGCTGTTTGAGATCAGGAACGATTCGATGACATATTAAACATTTCTTGACGTGTTCACAGACGACGTCGCGTTTCTCACCTTTGGAACGGTTCCTTAAATGTTCGTCATGACATTTTTGACCGAAGAATATTCGGTTACAATGCTTACAAACAATATTGTCGCCTACATGCTTTTCGGCCTTAAAACATGCTAGGCATTTGTCTGGGCACTTGTGCTTATCACGATGTGTGTAACCCTTTTTACACGTGTGGCAATAGTATTTTACACTTAGAAATGCTGGCATGGACGTTATGACGTCGTAGTGATTATTGTTTTTGTGTATGTAAATTATATTTGTAGATTCTGGATTAGCCGTGTGTATAATGTCATTAAAATAATCTGTATCGATCACGTTAATTTGGACGCCTAAATGTTTTGCAAACGTATCTACATCTTCTAACGTATTTCCATGATCTGAAATAGGGACGCCTGCATCTTCATGCAACTTTAGCGCTTCGGTCTCTTGGAGTAGCCGAGACTTATTAAAACCGTTATTAAGTTGGGACTTTGTCCATTGGTCTTTGTTCAAATTCGCATGTGCCGTTACGATAGCTCTGGCAAGACACATCGTATCCGTATTTTTTACAGTAATGATACATTTTTTTCGACCCGTATTATCTTTTGTAATCGTTAACCTACCTTGACCTCTTGGTATTTTTGTCGACTGAACTTCGATAGTGACTTCGTTTAAGGGGACTTCTTTGTATTCTACGTATTCCAAAACAGATTTCAACAACGTATAGAAAAATTGGTCGTCGTTTGTAATGGTTATCAGTTTCGTTGAAAACGGATGAGCCCATGACGGATGCGACACAATGACACGAATCTTATCACCCTGGACTAATCCACGGTATTCAATTGTCAAGTTTATGGCTTCTTGGAATACGGCTACGGGATCAGTCGCCCTATATACGTATACCTTATACGTGTCAAAATACGTTGTAAATCTTGCATTGGCATTTGTGAACGTCCGTACAACTTTAAAAGGAATAAGGTTACAAATCCGACGTTCATTTGATCTAATCTCTTTTCCCCATTTCTTAAACTCGGCACGTTCCTTTGCTCTCGTTGCCTTGGCATGAAGACGATCCATAAACCTGGTTCGACGTTCGCCTTCTTTGGCTGACTCGGACATCCATTTGTTCGTCTCCCGTTCTCTAGCCCGATTCAAACGTACCAAATTCTTCGCTTCTAATTTCTCGACAAACCTATCACGCCTGTCTAATTCCTTATCAGCTTGTCTTGTCCATAGTTAGTCTCTTTTTCCAAAGCCTTTTTCAATTGACGCTCTTTTTTCTCATTTTCCTTCTTAATAAACCGGTTATGTCGTTCGGCTAAGCGATCTGCTTCACGAGTCCAATCTTCTCCCATGTTGTTATTATTAGATGGTTTTTTCCGTTCGGGCTTTTCACCATTCATTGTTTCAACGTCTTATTTATTACATGAATTTTTTTTCATTTTTTTTAAAAAAAATTATAGAAATCTTGCTTCGCCATTCACAACCATCGCATACAACTGTGCAGGGAATGTACCACACGCCTTCGCGGCTTGGGCCATACTTGGAAACCTCTCGTTTGTTTTGCAAATTTCAATGCCGCGTTTGTACGGTCTTTTCTTCTCATTTAATTGAATCCCTAGTCTCTCTGCAAGCTCGTGCTTGGTAAGCTTCCCATAATGTTTAATATGAGCGTCTTTTGCTAATGAAATTAACGCACTTTTGGTGTAATTACCATCCATAACTTTATTATATAGCATTATACAAAAATATTTTTTTTGGTTTTTTTCTTATAGCATTATACAAAAATATTTTTTATGAAAATGGAAAAAAATATTTTCTCGATTTTTTTTTGATGACATAGAAATACTTCATGTTACAACGGATGAAGTGGACTACAAAATTCCTTATGAAAATTTTTTAAGGAATTTTTTGCTAAATTGACAAAAATATTTTTTTTAAATTTTCCTGACGCCATCTTGAAAATTTTTGTCGGCAGGATTTGGGTGACCCAGCAGGATTTGAGGTGACCGGAAGTAAACTTGGGAGACCCAGCAGGATTTGAGGGGTATAAAATGACGATTTTAAAAACCATCGCTCAAAAGTGCGAAAAATGGGAATTTGTCGCCTCCTGGCGTATGGGGTGACCTTCAGTGGGTAACATAGACTACTGGTATGTGACCGGCGAGGCTAAGAAGTCAACAAAAAAGTAGTAAAGTAAACGTTTTGCACATTTAGGCACATATGAAGACATGTTGGTTGCCTATTATACGGATCTAAATGATCGTTCTACCACTTCTTCGGCAGGCACCTAAAACCTTTCATCAGAAGTTCCTTTTCCCAGCATTAGGGCATTATCATGTTGATCTCGACTTGTCTGTCTCGACTTGTTGTGCTACTTCATGCACTTTTTGCTTAATCCAGTTTCAAGCGTTTCTTCCATGACAGTAGTTACGTTATATTTTTAGAATTATTATTGCTTACCAGGAATCCATCATTGCTAGTTTTGAAGATATATGGCAAAGCAGACTTTCTAAAAATGTTGATAGACGTTGGTGATAATAATTTACGAGCAGTTCTCCTTCAAACGCCTAATACCTCTCATTCTTATCCATTTTAGAAGTCGAGAATCCCTCTTTTCCGCCGTTTCACGTATTCGTTGAAAAATCCTTTAACTATGACACCAAATTCGTTTATTTTCTAACTAAAACATTCTCTTGTTGTTACCTATGTTGTTTTTACTTAAAGAATGTCGTTTCCACTTCCAATTAAGTTAAAAACGACGTCCTATCGTGTTATCATATTTTTGAAACTAATAGCGTGGTCCACCTCAAATATTGAACAACGTCATATTTTTTTAGTCATGTGACTAACATCAAATATCAACATCGCAAAGATCTTCTTACAACTTTGTTTTGATGTTCGTAAGTTTTAATGAATACCACTGCTCATTTTGAATACGTGCGGCATAAATATCCTATAAAACTAGTACCATGGTTCGCACTGTATACCATTAAAGATCTTTATTTCATGTCTTCGCAATAAAACCTATCAATATCTTGCTGAAAACAAGTACATAGAGCAAAACATCCAGAAATGTTTTACTCCACAACTATCAGAAACATTAGAACATACTACAGCTCAGATGGCACATATTAACGTAGCGCGTATTAAGCAACGATCTGTTGTTATTACACTGCTCGATTTAAAAAAAAACGCATTCGGCGAAGTTCATGACAATCTCACTCGAGAAGTCCTACAATACGATCACATTCCCGACCATGTGCCCGACCACCCTTATCAATAGCCTTTATACTGGCTTCCAAACTTCTGTAATAACTGAAAAGTTCAATACTCGGATTCATTACACTTGATCGCGGCGTCGTCCATGGAGATTGCCTCAGTCTACTTTTAACACATCCTTTAATACGTTTGTCCAGCATATAAAACCTGAACACTACCGACAACTTGGATTTTAGAAATTAGGAAAAACCGGTATTCCATGCAATCCAATCCATTGGTTCCAGTTTGCAGACGATGCCGCTGTCATCAGTAGCCAAGAAAAGGAGAATCAAATCCTCCTAAATCGTTTTACAATATGGTGCCAATGGGCTAATATGATTATACGTGTTGACAAACTAAACTTTTTGTCAACAACTGTCTTGTACCCCGAATAGAAATGGGCAAGTCCTTTCGTTACTTGGGCCGCTATTTTAATTGTCCGGAGAGAAAAATAAATCAGAAATGTACGACTTTTTAGTGACATCATGAGCAAAATTGATGAATTGCCGCTTCATCCGAACAATAAAATCCTTTTTTACAGTCGTTACTTGCTTTCAAAGATCTCCCGGGACTTCACTGTTTTAGATATATCTATGACCTGGATTAGCGATACTTTAGACCGTATTGCATCGAAATACATCCGAAAATGGCTCGAGCTTTCCGTATCCGCAACTCTCAGCAATGTGTTACTTGCACAAAATAAATTTGGTCTCAACATCATCCTCCCTTCGACAAAGTATATCCAATCTCAAACTGTTTCTCGAATAGCGCTAAAATATTCTCCAAATGAAGACATCAAAAATCTGTGGGCGGTCATAAGAACCAATAAGAACATACAGTACGACATTTACCAAGACTTCAAAACCATCTTGTCTCACTAGCCTCATTCTTTTGCAATATTCTCGAAAACTCTGCACCGTGTAAAAACCTATTAAAATGGGGACTATCATCCACCTCTAATTGCGCTACCTGCTTACAACCCGAAGCGCTTCTTCACGTAGTTGCTAGATGTAAGACATATTTAGACAAAGGCTGGTTTACATAGCGACACAATTCTGTTTTAAACTTCCTCGCGTCAACTCTAACTGCTGTTCAGAATTCGATACCATATGTTGATTTACTTGGCTTTATGAACTTATCTATTGTCACTGGTGATAGTTTTCGACCAGATCTTCTCTTAACAATTGGGAAAAACTGTTTATACTTTCTTGAACTTGCTTTCGGATTCGAGTCCAGCCTACAAGTTTATGCTATTCTAATGTCAATATAACCAGCGTAATCGTTTGTTATTCTTTTCTATGCAAAAAATTTGTTATATGTAACTTCAGTTCAAGTAGACACTGGTAAACTACCTTTTAAGTGAGGCTTATCATTGTAGTTGTGTATATTAATGATTAAGAAATAAAGTTTCCATTATTATTATTATTATTATTATTATTATTATTATTATTATTATTATTATCTCAGTCCTCTCTTGTTCAATATGTCTTTTAATACCTTTATACAGCACATTAAATCTGAATCATACACACAACAACAAAACAAAGACTGGGATAATCCGGAACTTTTAAGCATTCGACCTAATTAAAAACTTTTATCGTGTGTACATATATTATTGTTATGATGGAGTTATTACGATGCAGTATAAGTACAAATTCAGACTCTAATGCAAATTCAGATGATTTTGATGGAGTCTAATACAAATTCAGATGATGAAAAACATCATGCAGCGATCACGGCAAAGGTTAGTTACTGCTTTAATCCTTGCAATACAAGATATCTAGCAAAATAAGGTATCTTTAGTAATAAGTGGATTCTTGTGAAGGTCACTTAAACAGGCCTTATGCGCGTTTTCCCTGAGGCTATTATCCACACACCAAGCTTGGTATCAATTTATGAGATGGTGGTAAGGAGGGACTTAGGGAACACCTATGACCTATTTACAGTCGAAACGTAAAATCATAGGGAGCCCATGCATCGAGATAGACTGATATTTGTTTTATTTGATTTTATATATTTGCTTACCTTAAAAATACCAACGAAAAAGCGCTATAATATATTTAATTTTATATTATATTTACATTTCGCATTTTCGGAATATTGCATACTTCATTTAACTATAACATAGTGTGTTACCGACGGCAAGCCGAGCATATGCCGAATGAATATTTTGCACGCGCTGTAAATAAGAAAAATGACAAGGGACGAAACTGTAATACGAAAATGTTTTTTCGTTTGAAGCCATATATGCTAGTTAAAACGAATTTGACCTTGAAATTCGGCTGCATGATATGTCTTAGGCTAAAGCATATACCTACTAAAAAATTTTGTGAAATAAAACCCACGGACTCTTTAAATTGCTATAGTTTTTAATCGCGACTTTTCCTTGCATGAATGCCCCGACTTGACTGGACCTAATGTAGTTAATTCTAAACTCAGACGGGGGGGGGGGTCAATTTTAAGAACGTTAAAATTAAATTATGCACAATTTTCGCAGAATTATGTAAATACTTTACCAGATTAAACTTATACACAAAGCCATTTTTTGGGAAAAAAATTTAAAATCATTATGTAAGTATGTATCCAATTATGGTCGAGTAATATCATATTACATATTTAGCGGTTTTACATTACATATAGGGCTTTGAATGTGGATCAACAACAAGCGTTCGATGTCATTTTGCAAGGTCATAATGCTTTTGTAACAGGCAATGCTGGCACAGGAAAAACATTTTTGTTGGCACATATTCACAACTTTTTTAAATCGAGCAAAAAAATTTTTTTCACATGCACGACAGGAATTGCGTGCCAGAATCTTCTAAGTTATCTTAAACCAACAACATTACATTCATTCGTCGGTATTAAAGAAGGCAGAAGCTCGTCTTATTTGCTACTAGAGGAAGTGAAACGTAACAGCGATGCTGTTGAACGATGGAAAAATGTAGACCTTCTGATGATTGACGAGGTTTCTATGTTAAGCAACAAGGTATTTGACTCAATTGAATTTATTGCAAGAACGTTACGAGAAAAGACGCATCATTTCGGTGGAATTCAGGTCATAGGGTCCGGGGATTTTTATCAGCTCCCTCCGGTACCAAACCCAATGAACGACGACGCCAGAAATTTTGCATTTACCAGTCGCGTGTGGAACAAAGTATTCCCTCATACTTTTATTCTGGATAAAATAGAGAGACAGCATGATGACGACTTTATATAATTTCTAAATGAAATAAGAATTGGTCGCTGTATCTCTACGAGCAGATAATTTGCAAAAGCCCTGGCAAGGCCTGTTGATTCAAAAAACTTTGGGGTAGACCATGTTGTTAGAATATATCAACTCAATGACGATGTGGATTATTACAACTTTGAGAAATTAGAGCCACTTCTTGGTGAAATGTATGTAAGAAAGGCATGTGACGTTGGAAATAAAAATGTTTTAAGCAGGTAGGATATTAGATATTGTAAATGCAGTACCGGTATTTGATATAGACATTTCGCACGCCATAATTTCTCTATTAAATCACTGGCAAATCACACCTCTCAAATTCTTCACTTGGCCATGTTTGCGGTATGGCACAACAGAATATTTTATCAATGGTACAGTATTTGTGGACACCAGTAAGTGTGGGCGACTTAAGCAATATTGTCTGGTGTGCCAAAAAGATTAGTTGCAGGTCAAGAAGAACACTCATTCATGATTGTATTGTAATGAAACTACATAGTATTCGGGCATTCCGTTTAATATTCACACACGCACGCAAGCACGCGCACGCATGCGCACGCATGCACACACACACGCACGCGCGCACGTGCGCACGCACGCGCGCACGTGTGCACGCACGCACGCACGCGCACACACACACACACACACACACACACACACACACATTGTGGATGAGCTTTAAAAATTTTTAACCATTCAGAAAGAAAGATCAAAGTGCGGAGACAAAATACCCCTCAGAAATTTGGAATTTTTCACCTTACCCCTCAGAAAAATTGCAAAGATCAAAGGGCGCCTGCAGTCATAACCCTCCAGAAGTTGCTTTCAAGCAACCCCTCAGAAAACCTCATCCACAGGGGGGGGGGTGCAGACATTAAATGGAATGGCCTATTACTATTACATACAACATAATCGACTATTATAAAATATATTTATATTGTCCTCTTGAAGAATATTGAATTCAGTGTGCAGTTTTTAATAATATATAATTTCCAGGAAGACACAAGTTGATCAGAATGCACCATAAATATACTGTTGACATGTTATCACAGTTTTTATATTTTTTAAGCTTAAACACTTATTTATTTTACAATTTCTAGATATCTGACCCTTTCCCAAGTATTGCAACTAAAGGTTGGAGCTAAGGTGATGCTAGTTACAACCCTCAGCAAAGAACTTGTGAATGGTTTGACTGGAATTGTGACAAGCTTTTCAACTGATAACTTCCCTATGGTTAAATTTGACAATGTTGCCACAATGACTGTTGAGCCTGTCACACTATCAGTGAAAGATAAAGATGATCCTATCAAACTCATTGGAACAAGAACTCAGATTCCACTTAAGCTCTGCTGGGCTATTACTGCCCACAAATCTCAGGGAATGACGCTACCTTGCTTGGAAGTCCATTGTGGTAACGAGTTTACTAGTGGACAAATGTATGTTGCAATTTCTAGAGCAAAAGACCCATCTGGTCTTTCATTGGTTTGATTTAATAATGCCAACATGATAAAACCACCCAAGATTGTTGAAGACTTTTATGACAAAGCACAGTCATCTAATGCATGTGTATTAGCTTCTACACAGTGTTGTTGCAAGTCAGAGTATGATGATGAGTGTATTTTACAGCAACAAAATCAGTCAACTCGGGAACAAATATCTAACATATCTGATATTTCAGAGGATGAAGATAATGAGATAGAAAAGTGATTAGTTCTTTTTTTCATGAAGATTGCAGTCCTGAATTACGCAGTACTAACATCATTGACTTGGATGAACTGCTTGAAGATCTTGATTGTAGGGATGATTTGGCAAGTCCAAGTGATGACTTTAGTACGAAGAATGAATTCATTAAGGGTGGCAAAGAATGAAAATAGACTATTGGTCAATGATATTAATGCTGCTATTGACATTCTCATGTCAACTGATTGTTTTGAAATATTTCAAAAGTTTTTAAGAGTCCAGTGGAACCGTATATATGAAAAGATTAAAGACTGTATGCTTGCAGAGAATGAACATAAGGTAGAAAGAAAAAAATGTCATCCCTTTTTGGCGAGATGCATACATTGTTTACAAGCAACAACGTCACAGTCGAATTTGCGTCAGTTCTAAGCACTGTACCTGAGCAGTTATCCGTAGCCCATCTTTGCTTAAAAACTGAAATCTTAAGTGGAATCAAGACATTTATCATTCATAAAATCGTAGAAACAAAAGACCCTGAAAGTTCATCTCCTCAGGAAAGCATGAATCATGTCAGTGTTAAAGAAATGCCAGCAGAGAGTAGGGGTAAAATAAGATACTGCATGGCCTGGGCTATTGCAAAACAACGAAATAAATGTAGAGCAGACATGAGGTCTAAGATGTGCTCAACAAATCCATCCGTACGATCGTCGTCATTTAATTGTTACATGGAAAAGAAGTTATTAGGATCATTAACCACATCGTCTGATGTATTAGGGAAAGACTCACAATATGCAGAAACATTAACCGTCACTGAATCTAGACAGTTCAGAAATAGGGGACTTACCTCAATCAGAGATGACGTTTACCTTCTTGCATTGGAGATTGAAGAGAAACGGGTGACATTACTAAACATGGCAAAACTTAAACAATTTAAAAGTGACGTACTAGAAAAAAACTACCAACGAGTTGAAGGGATCTGACAGTCTAAGATCTAAGTGGTTAGATTTGTTCCCTGCAGACACAGCTACTGTGACACTATATAAGATATATGAAGATATAATAGAACACTGCATGAACATGGCTGGAGCACAGTTTTTGAGAAATGTCCGAAGAGACACACAATTACAAAAAACTGAAGCCCATAGAAAGAAAGTACTACTAAAATCAAAGAAACAAGAGTTGAAAGGTGGAAAAGTTGATATAGATACCATCCTTAATGATAACAGCAACATGCGGCATACCTCGCATATCTTGTTGAAAGCAATGATTGCTAAACTCCCACATATTTTCGAATCCAGAGTTAACAAAAAGGATGAATTAAAAATGCTGCTTGATCTGTACGGCATTGTTTACAATTCCAGTTCCAGCAAAAAAATACTTGCTGAAGCTCTAAAAAAGGCAATCCACAAAATACGCGGTTTCCCACAACGTGTCAGTTCAAACTCAAGCACAATTGTGAAAAATCAAGAAGGTACGAAAACAATAAATATTTTCTGGCTTGTAGTACTGATAATTGTATAATTTGCTGACTTTCGTAATAATCTCCCCATGTATGGTAATTATTACAGAAATACTACACATGCCTATACTGCACAAATATTTTATTATTTTATATTTCAGGTGACAACGCAGAACCATGCACATCAACAGCTACTACCACTACCCACCCCAAAGCAATAATTACCAGAAAGAGATTTAGACCGACACCAAGCGAACTTGAAATCCTTAAATGTGATCACGAGCAGGATTACAGGTCGACATCAGCAGAAAGGGCCATTCAATTTGATGTTTCGGAAAAACAAGTATTAGATTGGCATAAAAGGTTCAAATCAAAGTAATTTTTATTCTACTGTAAGTATGTGTTTAATGTTCATTTTCTCACCAGCTTCTCATTAACAAAAAATGGAAAACTTGTAACACTTCCTGTATTACATTTTTTTGTGGTGGTTTGCTGTCCAAGAATAATCCCATTCATTGTGTGACAATACTGGTAATAATTAGGATTTGTATTTTGGCCGTTGTGTCCTCGTTGCTGGCAAAAGATATTTTCAACAATATTACTGTTGGTTGTTGCTGGTACAATAGATCCACTTTTAGCAATAACTACTTCACAGAGGCTCTTGAAGCCTAAAACCATTGACGATAAATCAAAGCGTAACTTATCTGACAAAAGCATTTTGCCTGTAATTCCTGGTGCATATGCCTTGGACATGACAGATTCTTTCCACTTCGTGAACCAGGCAAGAGGAACATCAAGCTGACGAAGTCGGCTATCATCAGTGCTAGTAATTGGCTTTGGGTCTTCAAACACTTCAATCATGGTGCTTGAAGCTTCAAGCAAATCAACCGTCATTTTTAACTTCAGTGCACAATCTTCATTAACAGAATTTCTGTATGCCTACACAAATATTAAAATCTAATTAGGCTGCAGTGCTTTCCCATTGATGAGTAAAATCATCTGGCACTTGACAAGTATCAAATAGAAATAAGTAGGGCACACTGGGGCATATTTTTCTGCAGCTCAATGTGTCAACAGGAAACATTGTCACACATTTTGATTAACCCCATTATATAAGCTGCAGAGCTTCGGGTGCAATGGGGCACGTTGCAGCTCAACAGGTTTTAAAAAAGTTATTTATAATTAGTTATTTATAACAAACACAAAATTAATTCTTAGTCTTTAGAAATTTTCCTTAAGAACAGGTAGAATCTGACTCCATGCAAGACGTAACACAAATTGTGCATTTATAATTGATTTTTTATACCTCCATCAAGAAAAGCATACGCTTGTTTAACACATCGATAGCTAGATGATTTCGCATTTTGCAGGCATAACCTAGTACAAAATGCTTTTCAGTTAACCTCTCATGAATGGTCAATGAACTGTTTCTTTGATCCCAGTCATATGCATCCTTGAAAAAAGACCATTGGTAATCGTGTCCCTCCATTTTGACTCTTCTCTATGTTGTTCCTCAATTTCTTGAAATTATGCTTTAAAATTATAAACTGTACACAATTACTAATTAATACCTAAATATGCTGCTGCAATATTGAAAATATATTGAATAAAAAATATCAGTATGTCTGATATTTTTCACTCTGCATATTTTTTGTATGAAACTGGCATTTTTTCACAATACATACAGATACACAGATAGGTACTAGAAAGCTTTTGATATTTAAAGTTTATATAAGTCAGATATTATTACTTTTAAAGGGAGATGGAATTTGAAAAGAATGTTGAGATTGTTAATATTTGAGACAAAAAGATCCTGCTATTTGCCATCTTGTTTTATGATTAGATCTAATTATATGTAATATAATGTCACAACTTGGGTAGATGCTGTAAAACTACAAATACAGTATAAAATAAGACTAAAGTAATTCCGAATACACTGCGTGCCAGAATTATATGCAAATCGATATTTTTGCTCAAACTCGAATAGCTTTCAATACAAATTCGCGAAACGTGGCGCGTTATATGGCAACACTAACACATGCGCAGATCTAAAATTTTAAGTTGATCTGTGCAATAGTAAACAAACGGCAGCCATTTTGATGATTTCTAGTCTGATGCAATGTGCCAACTTTATATGCGAGATGGGACGTAGAGGAGCTTTGAGTCAAGCTGAGAAATCTAAAATTATTCAAAGGCTTTATGATAACATATCTACCTTAAAAATGAGCAAAGAATTGGACCGTGATCATCGTACCATTAAAAAAATTGGGACTAACCCTAAACTTTGCAACGGACTTTCTGACAAAGGGAAAATTCGTAAGAAAGCACCTGTTTCGCATCGAGCCATGAGTAGAATCAAGAGAGAACTCCGCCGTAACCCTCTTGGAACTAGCAAAGAGTTTTTGAAAATGCCGATGTCCCTGATGTGCCCAAATCAACTCGATGCCGTATCCTGAGGAATGTTGCAAAATGTGGAAAACCAGAGGTTCGCCCACCATTACAGGATGTCCATAAGAAAAAGAGGATGGAGTGGGCAAAAAATCACATGAAAGTCAATTTTCAAACAGTTTTGTTCACCGACGAGCGTCGAGCGACCCTTGATGGACCCGATGGATGGAGGAGAGGATGGTATTGCAAGGAGGGTCCACGTCCCCACCGGATCAGGCGTCAGCAAGAAGGTGGTGGTGTGATGTTTTCGGCGGCAATCATTGGAAACGAGCTGGTAGGGTTATTCAGAGTTGTAGATGGAGTGAAAATGACTGCCAAACTTTATATTGACTTCATTAAGGAGCACCTCGTACCCTGGCACAAGAAGAAGAATTTGTCATTCCGGAAAAAGATGGTATTTGTGCATGATAATGCCTCATCTCATGCTGCAAGGCTTACCACCAAATATTTGCAGAGTGCTTTTGCGAGGCATGGGGAAATTATGCAATGGCCAGCCTGTTCTCCAAACTTGAATCCCACTGAAAATCTGTGGAGCATCCTGAAACGGAAGCTTTACTCTGATGGGAGGCAGTACACTTCCAAGGACGACCTCTGGAATGCCGTTCTGACTGCTGCCAAAGACATTTCATCAGATGACATCGAAAGTTTGACATCTTCGATGGACCAAAGACTTTTTTCTCTGATCCATAAAAATGGCAATTATATACCATATTGATTGTACTATGAAACCATATTGACGATATTTGCTCTGTATTATTGTTGTTTTCAAATTACATATTTCTAATCTAATCCATGTTTTAATTTTCCATCATCACTTCGCCACATTTGACACTTTAACAATGATTTGCATATAAACTTGGCACGCTCAAATAGACTAGAGGTCACCAAAATAGCTGCCGTTTGTTTACTATTGCGCAGATCACCTTAAAATTTTAGATCTGCGCATTTGTTAGTATTGCCATATAACGTGCCAAGTATGGCGAATTTTTGTTGAAAACTGTCGGCGTTAGAGCAAAAATATCAATTTGCATATAATTTTGGCACGCAGTGTAAAGTGTGCATAATTAGACTTTACACAATTAAATACTGTATAGTTTCGAGTATACAGTATTTAATTGTGTAAAGTCTAATTATGCACACTTTGTTCGGAATTACTTTAGTCTTATATTTGCTGAAACTATCGGCCATTAAAGGATACAGTATAATATGTATTATATAAGTTTTATGAAGTCTTTAAAAATTTAAAAATTCTCTGATTTAGATGAGAAAGGAGTAAATTAGTATCTGATTTATTATAAGAATCACCAGACTCTTTAAAGATACAAAATAATTTAACCCTTGTTGTGATATGTCATGCATATATCCAGTGCAACGACAGATATGAATATCCAAGATGGTAAAATACACAATAATTTTGTTTGAAATAGAGCGTATAGTGTAATAAACTTACATAAGGGTCTAGTATAAACACAAGTTGGCCTCCAGTGTATGGATTTACAGTTGTAAACTTCTCTGTGCATGGGTCTTTGTCTTTGAAGTGTAACTTAACAAATGAACGATTTGCACTTCCACCATCACAACAACAATAATGAACTATGAAACCACCTTGCAATAGCCAATAAACAGCTTTCCAGAAGTGAGTATATAAACTTGTTGCACTTGCTTCTGTGGTTGGCCAGTGAGCGAAAGGAAACCTGAATCATGTGTGGCCAAGAAACACAAATTGAAGTACGTGAGTGGCTAGTTTCACCTTTCCATCTTCATCACTTCCTATCGGAACAAAATATAGAATATAGTTATACGTGACAACTTTTTTAATTGTAGTTAAAACAAGCTTTAATTGCCAGACAATTCATAATTAACAAGTGCAGTGTAATTGCATAAACAATTAGTAATAAGTCATACTTATTTTTGAGTTACTGTACATACCTTTGGTGCACAATTCTTCAATGTCATCATTTTCTTGACCAAGGGAAACAAAACCAACAAGTTTGTTTGATCCATTGTATGTTCAAAAGAGTGACACATCTTGCAAAGTATTACAAGTCACAGCAAAGACATACATTCAAAATAAGAGACATATACAAGGTATGAAATTATACACACTAATTGATCTTTTTACTGGATTGTTGAGTCTAATAAATTTGTATATTAAATGTATCCCAAGTAGTATTTTAATGGTAAAATACTACTTGGGATACATTTAATATACAAATTTATTAGACTCAACAATCCAGTAAAAAGACCAATTAAAAATGCCTCAACAGCTAACCCTAATTAGTTATTAATCTGATACCATAATATATAATAATTAACCACCTTATGCACACATTGCTTAACCCAATTTGAGCTGCAATGTGCCCTACTTATTTCTTCTTACTTCATCCAATACCAGACAATTTTACTGTGCAACTAAGAGAGGCTATGCGGTTCAATGGATTAAACAAAACCATTTACATCATAATATACATTACTTTTGTATGCCTGTATTGATATTTCATCTAAAATGATGCCCCCACATTTTCCTTCTTTAGACAGTTTCCTTTTAGTTGCTTCTTGTTCCATCCAGTGAAGAACATCTTCATTAAAACCTTCATGCTGGGGTATAGCATTCTTGTAATACTGAAGAAGTCTTCCAGATGGAAGTTTAATCATGCCACTTTGAGAAAGTTCGCTATAAGCCTCTGGGCTCCTGTTCCAAACAGACAGGCACAATCGAATAACCCTAGAATTATATTGTAGTAGTAAGTTTATAAGCAAATGTAAATTACATGTAAACATCACAAACACATATGTCATACAAACAATATGTCAAACACAAGTTGCCCCCACTTCAACCTCGCAGATGTACATAAAGTACTGAATATTGCATCATTCCAGAACTTATGTAGTGTACTTCTTAATGTTTATAGCCACAGTAAACAAGGTATTCAGGAAAGGGAATCCAGGAGGTCTTGATCTTGCAAACTTACACGGTTACTATTGGCCATGCTTCAAACATAAGTCTTCTAATAACTTGCATATTGTAAGTTTTTTTACTGTATGCCTGGGAGAAACGAGTTTCTTTGATACAGGCTTACAATATGAGAAACAATACCAGTATTACAATATTAACATAAATTGGGTTATACTTGCATAGGGTGCCATCTGTTACCAGAAGATCCTTTGACGGAAAGTGCCTTTGCCTGCTCCTTCCACATTAATTTAGAATTCTCTGGTACTTTATCTTCCCCAACTTTTTTGAATATTTTGGTGAAATCATCACTATCTTCATCATCAAACATCAGCATTCCTTCATTGATCTTTTTTCGCAGATATGTTTCACGTCGTAAAGCGTTGTTCTTCAGCCTTCTTTCTTCCTTGAGTTTCTGAACAAGTTCTGTCCTGTCCATCGTATCTTCTCTTCTCTTTCTCTTAAGATTCCCGTTCGATTGCACTCTGACGGGATTAACACGCAGAATTTTGTGCCAGTTTTCTCTAATTGTATTGCAACTACTGCATATCAATGATTTTTTTGATATGTGAATAAGTCTCTTACAACATAAAGATTGGTGACGATTTTCGCATGTATTGTTCTGGTCACTGGACCAGCGCTGGCAAACACATGTCGTCTGACCATTGGCATCTCTTGATACCCTTTCTGACGATGATACGAAACCCCTGCACAAATCACTCAGAGATATCAAAAGCATTAAGTTATCTAAATCTCTTACACTCACTAGACGTGAAAGGTGGTTGTATGTTGCCACTCTCTTTCCAGCTATGTTGACCTGAAAATCTAAATCGCCATGAATTGTCAGTTCGATAACAACTGGATTTCCACCACATCTGTGACGGCAATTCACATGAACGAATAGGGCTTTTGCACCTGTACGACTTTGTGCACTTCAGTAAAATCCGTGTTTTGGTTGGTAAATATTCTTTACATATTCAAACGACAGCAAACTGACAGGAAAATTTTGCAAGATGCCATTACGCGCTATGTTGATATACAACTTCTTACGTTTTAATACGTCCTTTTGCCTTGTCTTCGATTCTTTAATTATCGGGAAAATCCGTTTAACGATACGGCATATTTCATAGTGGGAAGGACATGAATTTTTCTTGGATGGACCATCTTTTAAATAATGCTGCATCAGGTCTTCAACAACTACATATTGATTTGGCACTGCTGAATAACTTTGTAAAATCCTATCAGAAGACAGAAGTGAAAATAAAAAAGCAAACCTTTTATTACCGTAAAAATAAAATACATGTGTTTTACTTTATCTATCTATTCGAAATATATTCAGATTCTTACCACTGGACAACATCAGAACCGTTACGATCGACACCAATTGACTTCTCTCCACGAGTTGTAGTTGAGCTTGTTTCTTTGTTTATATTATTGCTACCGTAATTATTCCTAGTGGTTCACGGCATAATTGATTCGATACATCACCCATTGCATAATTATCGGTCCACTTAAGTCGGGGCATTCATCATACAATTAACACTTAGAGTTTCATCCCTTCTCACTTTTTATATAACCAACCGCGCACGCGCCTCTTTTAAAATAACGATAACGGTTAAGTATTAATTTCGGCATATGCTCGGCATATGCTCGGCTTGCCGTCGGTAACACACTATGTTATAGTTAAATGAAGTATGCAATATTCCGACAATGCGAAATGTAAATATAATATAAAATTAAATATATTATAGCGCTTTTTCGTTGGTATTTTTAAGGGAAGCAAATATATAAAATCAAATAAAACAAATATCAGTCTATCTCGACGCATGGGCTCCCTATGGTAAAATTAAAATGTTTACAATCTTCGAAGCGTCTATTTTTTATGGGTTTCAATTTACCTCTGCTCTTTGATTTCTGTGAAAATCCATGGTTTGATCAAAGCACCTCTAAATTATGAATGAATAATTAAAATAATATAAATCAATAATAATTATAAATCATTTTGTTTTTTGACTGTTTCCCGAACACACAAGACGAAGTAAGTACTAATCAAGTGTATAGTCTACCCCCCCCCCTTTTTAAATCGTACTTTGGTGCCTAGGAGACAGCTAGAGGTGATTTCAACACATTTTTACTCCGCCTGCACAGGCGTAGTCTCGCACCGGAGTCTTAAAATGGGCTCGTCTGTTTTTTTGCTCGTCGTCAGTGTCAGAAACGGGCTTGGTGTTCACTGTGTATATTTCGCGACATGTAAGTACATGTCGCTACTTTATATTGGACTGTAGCTTGTTACTTTTAGTTACATTTAGGTACGTCATATTGAGCAATGTTGGATAATCAACTGAACAAGCACGGATCGTTTTATATGTTTAAAACTATTAGACTTATTTTGAATATCTAAGCTGCAAGAAGGTTTTGAGTGCAAAAATTCTCGCCTAAAATGTTTTTTTAAACGACAAATTTCGACACATCTAACGCACTTGGCAGCTCATTACCGCGAAGCATTGCTGTGTTCACCAACACCAATAAAACAACGTTCAAAACACACATTTTAGCATGTATACTGAAACATTTAAACTGCAACAAGGTTCCCCGTGCAAAATTCTCGTCCATAATGTTTTAAAACGACAAATTTTGACGGATTCGGAGAAGGCGCAATAAGCTAGTGTTTTGAAAGCGTTTGAAACTTTTGATTGTGCAATTGACAACGTTACCATTGGATTTTTTTACATCGCATACTTTTTAACTCTGATGAGTAGCAACGTTTGGTACTGTACAGTAAAGACAAGACATTTTTAGGTCTGCCAAGCAGTTGGACAAGCCGTTTACTAGTTTGCTTTGTTACGCAGGCATCTTGTTAACGTCTAGAATGACTGTGTGGCATGCCTTTAATCTTTAATAATAGAAATAAATGCATGCAGCAGCCCCTCGCTTACCAAACATGCAACTATAATTTCCGAACATGAAGTATTTGAATAGATTGTTATCATAGCAACACGGCAATTTCTATTCTTTCTGTGCATTTTTTCAAAACAACGTGAAAAAGGACAAAATATTAGTTTTTAATGGTGGTTATATTGACAATTTTGATGACTAATGTTATAAATTATGGTTTAAATTTAATTATGGCAGAACGCACATCTACGACTCACTCAAAAGACCGACCGTGGTTAGTAACAACTTGAAACTCTTAATCAAACGCAGGCAGAAAGCTTTTGCGTTTGGAAATGTAACTCTTTTCAAACTATTACGTAATAAGGTTAACCGAGAACGTAAACGCTGCCGTAAGACCTACTATCAAACTAAAGTACATAAATTAGGCGACACTAAACCCAGTGCATGACTGGTGGCGTGAGGTAAAACAGTTGTGTGGCATGTCTAAGTCGAATAAACCTAACCCTAACCCCAACCCCACAATGCATCTTTTGACGAATATTGCTTTCCATTCGCGTAGACTCGTTGCTCAACGATTGACCATAAGTTTTCTATTGGGTTTAGATCTGGTGAGTTAGGAGGCCAAATCATCATTGTTTTGTTCTTGAAACAAATTGACTCCAAGTATTGAGTTATCTGGCAGTAAGTGTGTGATGTTAGTTTAACACCTTCTTGAACACTAAAAGGGCCAACAAGGTCATCCACGACAATACCAGTCCATAGCATGACTCCCCCTCCTCCTTGTTGACGTCTAGTTCTTGTTGGACACTGGTGGCCACGAATGACCCATCCTCTTGACCAACCATCAGGGCCATCTAATGTCGCTCTTGACATATCTATTTTCAAGTAGGTTTTAGCCCAATCGATGCGAACGGCTTATGTCTTCTCGTTAGTAAAGTTTTCTTTGGACATTTGGTCTCGGCCATCTTTGCTAGAATTCTATTTCGTATACTTTTAGAAATGTCTGTTACACCAGCTTCTTCAAATATCCTGGCACTAGTTGCTCCTGGTAGTTTTCGTAGTTTTCTCTTCAAGGAATTTAAGTCTCGCTTTGAAACAGACTTCCTGGACCCGCAATCAGCGCGGATGTTCCTCTTCTTTAAAGGATCATTCACAAACTTGTTCACTATAACGACATGACGATTGATTTTGCCCGCAATCATTTCAGGTGTTGTTGCATTTGCTAATTCTTTCACTATTATTCGTTTTTCATCGTCGGTGAGATCTGTGCGGCGTCCCATGGTCATACTCACCTAGAAAAACCATTATCGTGGACCGTCCTTTATATAGAAAGCCTCCATAATTCCGCAATCACGTGACTTAGCGAATGTAAACATTGAGGACATGCTTCCAGTATTCCATTTGAAAAATTCATTACTTCAGGAACATGAAAGCGCTTACCAACGTTTATTGTTACACGAATTTATATTCTAATACCGTGAGTCGCAGTGTATAATTATGTAATTAACTCAAAGGCAACAAAACGTCTGTATCTTTTGAAGCAACTCAAACGTGCTGATGTGGCTAAAGTAGAATTGGTCAAGTTTTATTGTAGTTGCATAAGGTCGGTTCTGGAATACGCTATTTCATAGTGCCTTACCACAATATCTTGCTAAGGACATTGAACGAATACAAAAATGTGCTTTGAGAATAATTTTCAAACACGGGGAGTTCGAATCTGAAAAGTTGCCGCTCCTCTGACCCGCAGTTTTTTCATAAAATCCATTTTAATTCTCACTCTTTCAACACGCTTCAAATAATCTCCCGCCATTTTGAATTCTTCAATATTCCGTTTGCAATCGCTCAGAATGGTGATTATTCTGTCCCAGATCCCTCAACTCGCGGTAAATTGTCATTCTAGCCGATGGAATTCTTAAAATCATTCACTTTGTAAACACATGGCTTTTACAAAGCTGCTAGTCATGTTTGTGTGTGTGAAGTCCATTTCCACGGCGAATGCAGAAATAAAAGAGCTACCAAAAGGGATATATTAGCAAACATTATTGAGACATAAGAAAACAGTGCTTAAACCTATTTTCATCATATAAAAAACTCACAGAAGTCGACGATTCAGGTAATATAAGTAAGCTTGAGAGACCTAAAACCACCCTTGCCAATGCTGGTCGAAAACGTTTGTCAGAGGAAAGCATCGGACAACCAGGAAACTATAACTAATAATAAGTTATCAGCAATGTTGTGCTTGAGAGCACAACTGAGAGTACAACTGCAGCAAAAATGTTGCCTTTGGCCAAAAATAGGTAAAATCAATAATAGTCCACCTTCATCATCATGCATTCATTAACTGTACATAACCTCCCAGGATAAATAATTAGTTGACAATTTTTAAATATCAGAAAGTTTTGCAACAATTGTTTTCATGTATTCATGAAGCGGTAACGCTTGAAACTTCTGTTTTAAATGTTTTGTCCCTCACTTTCCAATAATATTATTAGAACTACAAATAAAATATATATTGTCTTCAATGCGTCCAGTTACTTCAGTGCACAAGAAACGTAAGGTCTGAAACACCAACAGTAAGATGCACTAAAACACTTATCAACCTAAGTTGAAAATAAACCGACAGAACAATCTTCAATAAAGGGGGTTTTCATCCAAACCTCCCATAAAAGAGACACAATTTATAGCTCATTAAGTGACCATTAATTTCAGTAAGAGGCTGCTCAATATATGTAAACAATGCCTGTTCAATATATATAAACAAGGTGACAAAATAGTGTACCGAATATCATTTTTACAATGTAGTGTTATTGCAGCAGTTAATGCCTAATTAAATTTTCCTGGAAATTATCTAGAAGTGAGAGGTGTTTCCAACATGTTTCCAACCTATGTGTTACATTAGAATCACATACACAATTGACCCTAATAACAACTGATTTTAAAAGGGAATTGTTGGTGTCCCTTGTGCACATTTTCTTCTACTCTTGGCAGGCGAAGTGAAACCTCTAGCAGGCGTCTTGTTCCTGTTTATCAAAATAATCGAGGGGTTTTTTTTTGCGTCAGAAAAAACCAGTAGCAGCTCTACAGTTCTATGCTGGAAATGAAAAGCATGCTATTGTTATACTTTTATCATTACATTATCCCCGAAATCAGAAATCGCTTTTAATAGTTGCTGTCTGAGATACCATGTTGCATTGTGACAACTTCCATTCAAGGTAACCCAGATTGAAAAAAGCCAGATGGAAATGTCATATCTGTGATCTCTAAAGCCCCAGGCCATTTACAAATTGAGCAAATTTAGGGAAAAACATTTGAAGATGGATAAGGGCAATTAATCTATTACCTTTTTCAGAACTGGAAATAGAATGAATTTGTCCGTTGCTTTCGTATTACAAACGTTTTCGTCCAGCATTGGCAAGGATGGCTTTAGCTCTCTCATTAAAGGTTACTTGTATTATAGTAAACTTGTCTGAATAGTAGACTTCTGCGAGTTCTGTTTATGATAAAGACGTATGTAAGCACTGCTTTATTATGTCTCAAAAATTTTTGCTAATATCCTTTCTAATTTCTCTATCCTTGCCGTGGAAATGGACTTCACACACACAAACATGACTAGCAGCTTTGTAAGGAGCCATGTGTTTACAAAATTAATGATTTTAGCAATTCCATCTGTTACAATGACAATTTACCGCGAGTTGAGGGATCTGGGACGGAATAATCACCATTCTGAGCGATTGCAAACGCAATATTAAAGAATTCAAAATGGCGGGAGATTATTTGAAGCGCGTCGAAAGAGTGGAATTAAAATGGATTTTATGAAAAAACTGCGGGTCGGGAGCGGCAACTTTTCAGATTCGAACTCCCCGTGTTTGAAAAAGTTATGTTCTGTAAAGTTTCCTCAGTTCCACGACATGCTTAATGAAAGTGAACGATATCGGGTCACGGCGAACGGCCTAATATTTCCACTCTAGAGAATAGACGAGAATATCTATCCAGCAAACTTTTTAATGAAATTGCGTCGAAAAACAACCACAAGCTTGCAAAACTTCTACCACCAAAAGCAGTCAGTAGAGACTTACGAAATAAAAGACCTTTGAAGTTCCCCCAGCAAATACGTTGCGCTATGAGATTACTTTTATTATTTAACTTCCCTTAGAAGTATGTAACTAACTCAGACCTATCTCGTTAACTAACAGTACTATGAGAATTTTTGAGAAATTAGTATTAAAACAAGAACTTTCTTTAGTAGTGGAATAGCTTATCGATAAAGACCAATACGCCTATAAGGAAAACTACAACAATGGCCCTCATTAAATGCTATCATAGTTGAGTTAAATGGTTGGATGAAGATGCAGATTTTGCACGTGTCTCTCCCTTCAACTTCAGCAAGGCTTTTGACACTGTCCTTCATGATGTGGTATGAAACAAGTTTAAAAGGACTTGATATATTTTTGCGAAAACTTTCGTATCCATTTAAAACTAATTACCGTTATGGCCTGGAGTTCGACATCAAGAACAATAAAGCACATGTTTTCTTATGTATTTTACTCGCCGGCGATATGGCCACCAATCCTGGACCTACAAGAAGAAACAACCATCAACCAAACGGCAGCCGAAGTTTTTTCGCGAGATGTCTTGTTATCAACGCACGTAGTTTAATAAGCTCGCACAGGTTAAATGGTAAACAATCTTGCCACTTGACAAACTTCCAAAACCTTGTGTTTTCCGAACAAGCGGACATCGTGTGGGTAACAGAGACTTGGTTGAGAGATGACATTGAAAACTCGGAAATACTTCCCTGGAGTGACTATACCATCTACCGTAAAGATCCCAAAACCCATGGTGGTGGAGTTCTTCTTGCACTGAAGTCTACCTCCTTTTCGTCATCTCGCGAGATTGTTACTGACAGCGACCTAGAACTAATTGCACTTGCACTAACATCTACCTGCAACCAGAAATACCTGGCATGTTGTACGTACAAGCCCCCGCAGAATATAAACAGGCAATTGTTGGACGAGTTCAACCTCTTCCTGGCTGATAAGTGTTCAGATTACGCCAACATACTAATATGCGGTGACTTCAATTTTCCGAAAAGATCTGTTGGGAATCGCCAGAGTTAACAGCCGGCGAAGACGAAGTCCAGTTTACTGAACTTCTGAACGACCACTACCTGACGCAAGTAAACCGAGTTCCAACAAGAGGCGACCACATCCTCGATCTCGTCATCAGTAGTGTACCTGAAAACGTCCAAAACATGTCAGTACTCAGTCCTAGCCAGAGCGAATTAATAACCGACCACTCAGCAATCACATTTGACATTGCGACACCGTTCAAAGCACGTCCGAAAATAAAACGAACTGTCTTTGATTACAATCGAGGAAACTTCAACGAACTTCGTGCAACTCTAGAGACGGTTGACCTGTGTGGAGCGGTCGAGTCAGCAGAGACATTAACCACGGTTGGTTGAAATGGAAAGAACTATTTCTCAGTGGTGTGCGCGGCAGCATTCCGGTAAAAACCATCAGCAACGTCAATAATCCGCCTTGGATCAACGGTGAGATAATCCACGCTATCAGGAAAAAGAAGACCGTGCGTCACAAACTGAAAACATCGCCAACGGACGTACTGAGAAACAAATTCAAGGCTCTGCGGTCCAAGGCGAAACGATTGATCACGGAAAGTCGTTGTCAGTTCTTCGAAAACATCGGCGAACGCCTCTTCAGCAATCCCAAAAGATTCTGGTCTGTCTTTAAAATCAACAGTAAACGTACCAGTGTCCCAGGAACCATAACAATGGGATCAAATGGATTAGATCCGGACTCGGCTCGCTCAGCTTCCTGTCCTCGCGACATAGCGGAACTGTTCAACGACTACTTCACCTCCATTGTGTCTGGAAGCGACCACACAACTCCAACGGACAGTCCTTCCTCGCCAACTGATTGCACCTTATCAGAGTTGACTCTTTTTCCTGATGATGTTCTAGCTGTCCTCCTCAGTCTTGATACCAACAAAGCCACAGGTCCAGATGACATACCACCAAGAATACTGAAAGAATGTGCTCACTAAATTGCTCCGTCATTATGCCTTCTGTTTAATCAATCACTCGAACATGGTTCCCTACCAAAGGAATGAGAGCTCGCGAACATCATCCCCATTCATAAAAAAGGTGATATCTCCAACGTTGAAAATTATCGTCCAATTTCGCTTCTGAGTGTAATATCTAAAGTCCTCGAGCGCTGTCTGCTGAGAAAGCTGAGAGACCACTTGATGTCGCTGTTTAGCTCCGCTCAACATGGTTTCATCCCTGGAACGTCATGCACAACCCAGTTGGTCGAAGTTTTGCACTACATTGGATCTATTTTAGACTCTGGTAAACAAACTGATATGATCTTCATGGACATGTCAAAGGCTTTTGACAAAGTCAGCCATACAGCTCGGATAAACAAACTCCGTAAGTACAACTTCGGCGGATCTCTTCTCCAGTGGTTCACCTCGTATCTACATGACCGCCAACAGCGCGTTACAACTCTTGGCGCTACTTCTTCCCAAAAACCAGTATGCTCCGGTGTTCCACAAGGAAGTATCTTAGGACCAATACTCTTCCTCTTGTATGTCAACGACTTACCAGATGCTGTGACCAACTCGACAGTTGCATGTTTTGCAGATGACACCAAAATCTTTCGAAGAATTGACTCCATTACCGATGCTATATTACTCCAAGACGACTTGAATAACCTTGAATCCTGGTCGAAGACAAGCGGTCTTATGTTTAATGAAGAAAAATGCAAAAGTATTAGTATCACCAGACGTAGACAACCAATCAACCATCCATACTGCATCAAAGGTAAAGAACTTAAAGATATGACAGCAGAGAAGGATCTCGGAATCTGGATCGCGAGCGACCTAACCTGGTCTAAACACGTTTTAGACCGGTGTGCTCGGGCCAACAAACTTCTTGGATTTGTAAAGCGATGTTCTGGAGAAATAAGCGACGTGAGGACCCGCCGGACTCTGTATCTATCTTTGGTTCGCTCGGTTTTCGGTTACTCAAGCCAGGTTTGGTCGCCTCAAACCGTTACCCTTATCCAACGTGTGGAGCGGGTCCAAAAGAGGGCAACGAAGTACACCCTAAACCTTCCGTACCTGTGCAGCGAGACTTATCGGGAACGACTTGTCAGCTTGGGCCTCTTACCACTATCTTACTGGCATGAGTATTTGGATCTCGTGTTCTTTTTTAAAGCGGTGAACGGTTTGGTCGACGTGTCCCATGATGTCCTCCCTGATGTCATTTCTGAAACCAGAACGACCAGATCCTCCAGTGGCAACCAAATTTCCTTCCGTCCGGCCAAATGCAAAACCTCTACCTACCAACGCTCCTTCTTCATTTGTGCATCTAGAACCTGGAACTCTTTACCAACTACACTAAGATCTCCTGGCATTAATATTAGACAATTTAAAACCGATTTACAAAATTACTACCTGATAGCCCTAAGAGAATGCTTCAACGAAGAAGATCCGAGGACATGGAAGACTATATGTCTGAAGTGTAACACTAGTCGACACTTACGTTCCAAGCTAACTTGTTTTTAATAGTCTCCTGTCAATGTACTGTGTGTGTATGTTATTATAATTGTGTGTATTTTTGTTTAAAGGGCCCACAGTAATTGGTTTACACTGTTGTGGTGTCCCGGCCATTCTTGTCTATGTTTATTGTGTAGATGTCTATTTGTAAATCTGTTAAATGTTTTTGGCAAAGTTAAATAAATAAATAAATAAATAAATAAATAAATAAATAAATAAATAAATAAATAAATAAATAAATAGATATCAATCCATAAATTACCAACTGAATAATCAACGTTCTTGATAGTAGGAAACAAAAAGTAGTCATTTATGGAGTTACCGCGGAATTCTTAAGCATAGATACAGGCGTACCACATGGTTCAGTGGTTGGCCCTGTGTTATTTGCTTTGATGGTAAATGAAATACCGGTCTGTGGCAAATGTTTAATACACCCATTGTTCGTTTTGTACCTATTTTGTTCAACTCCAGCCACTGTAGTCCATATAGTTCACAGTCAATAGTCTTCAAAAAGGTATCCACCGAATAGAACAGAAATTCAGACATAAAAACGACGTCTAAGATGAAAAAAATAGTGTAATACACAACTTCATGTTGCCATCTGTCAGTGGCGCCACGAAAAATTACAAATTGCTGCTTCAATACCGACATTTTATGCATTAAATAACGTACGTATTTCTCTTAAATCGATATGGGTGTAACTTTGAAAATCTTTTCCCCCGATAAGCTTAATAAACCATGTATTAATTGTAGTAGAGTCGAAAAATATTGTTATAAATAGACACAAGTGTTACACGTTCACTTTGTCGTTCATGTTTTTTGTCGATTTCATAATTCGTAAAAATTGACAAATCACAGCGAAGCACAAAAGTCCTAAACATTTGCCACAGACCAGGACATACGTCAAGTGCACCTGGAAGGAAATTTGTTAAGTAAGTTTGCTGATGAAACTAATTCGAGTGTTACTTTTGAAGCAAACTGTGATGCCTTCCTATATTGAAGTAAATGATATAAAAAGTTGGACGCTGAATAATCGTATGACATTGAATCTGACGAAAACAAAGGATATGGTTGTACGAAGTACGGCAAGCAAACCGATAACACCTCAAATGCTATCAACTGTACGAATGCCTCAGCTCAATCTTCTTGGATTAACATTTCAAGAGGATCCCTGCAATTGGGATCTAAAAATTGATAGCTTGTTAACTAAAGGCAGCAGCCGGTTGTTTATACTACGGATTTTAGATTTAATGAATATCCTAAGGATCAAATAATCGTGTTGACAAATTTCTGAAGTGAGCTTTTGAAGGATGGACATTATTGAACCCATTCAAATTAAGAAAACGTTCTCTGACTTTAAAATATTTATTTTTATTACGAGCTTTCGGCTATCAGACTATAGCCTTCGACGGATAAATTATAATAGCCTAAGGAACGCTAAAATGTGAGGTGAGTTTGAAACCTGATACAAGTGTATATTTACATGTGGTGCTAAGTTAATAAGTGCAAGTATATATATATACATATATATATACATATATATATATATATATATATATATATATATATATATATATATATATATATATATATATATATATATATATATATATATATATACAAGGAACAGACAAGTTTTTGCTGCTGTCGCTACCCTGGGTTTCACGCACTAGGCGATCATCAGGCGACTGATGATCGCCTAGTGCGTGAAACCCAGGGTAGCGACAGCAGCAAAAACTTGTCTGTTCCTTGTGTTTTACGCTCTACTTTCTCCGGTATTGAGCGCTCTTTTAGTTCCAGTCATATATATGCTACTTTTCGTAACATATCTTTTATATATATATATATATATATATATATATATATATATATATATATATATATATATATATATATATATATATATATATATATATATATATATATATATATATATATATATATATATATATATATATATATATATATATATGTATATAAAAGAGACAACGAGTTGGCTGCGATAGAAGATTTATTGTGAATAACTTAACTAAAATATAAATTTTCGGCCACTTGACAAGGCCTTCCTCAGAATAAGAACCTAATGTAGATACTCAGACATGCACATTATGTTTGCAAGTGCTACTAACATTTTTTGTTTTTTTCTTTGCAATATTTCCCAATTTTGGCAATGTTAGTTTTTGCTGTCCCAAAGATTTAAATCGAGTTAGAGGAAAAATGGTTACCCTGAATAATGAAGGGTCTTTGAGAATTGAGACGACAATTTCTAGTTCCAAATAACTATAATTTTGTCGTCAAAATAAGCATAACATTGTAAATGAGCTCACAAGAACTGAAAATTTGATAAAGACAGAGTGAGAGATTGTGGTGTCAAATTAACGTTGAAACGTAATTTTAGCATAAACAGTCTGGACAGATGTGTTAATGATCAGTTCGTGATATTTAAATGGAAATCAGTATTCCTAAACATCATCACATTCACCAAAGGTGTGCTGTACTGCGTGCAAAAGGCTGTGTCGAAGATGATCTATAAACGCTGCTCTAATCTGTGTAAACTGCATTTAACAAAGACATGAAAAGCAATTTAGTGCTCATTTGCTTCAGTTTTAATCTCCTTTCCTTAATCTAAATTCATAGGCGTACGAGCTGGGGAGCAAGAGGGGCAACTGCCTCCCCAATTTTTGAATATTTCGTCATTCGGGCAACTGATCCCCAACGATTCGGGCAAAAGGAATTTAGCAAGCTGGATAAAAATTCTTGTTTGTTCCCCAATCAGACTTGAACAGTTTTTGAATATACCCATGTGAGGTCGCACTGCTGTAGCTTTTTCAACGGGTTTTTTTACGAATCCTTAGCAAACCCAGAACGATCGAATTCGAATTCGCATGTATGTATATACATGACAGTAACATGAAGTATCGCGATTTCCGGACAAACAAACAACTTTTTGTTGAATTTCCAAGTTTCTAAGACCATAGTTAATATAATGGGAGGGTTTGGAAGGCCGGCAAACATCAAACGGACACGTGACCTTTGTCTTAATATGTTGTGAAGTACCCCACGTGACCTCTTATAGTGCACAAATGAGTGATTTTGTAATACAATCTAATAGTAGCAATTTCAAAATATGATTTTTTTCGATAGTTTCGCGAATCTTTTGCAAAATACGAAGATTGATTATTGTCTGGGATTGTTAAAAGCATGTATAAAAAGAATAGCTACTCGCGAGCGGCCTTTTGTTGTTCCTGTGCATACGTATGGAGTATCGGGTGTCATAGCTATGGTGTCACGTTACAATACAATCACAGATCACGAGCTCATAAAGAACATTGTTTCGCCAAGTGCATGAAAGAGGACTTTATCGAAAGATTTCATTTGTAGCTGCATATAGCACTGCTAGATATGGAAGTGACAGATGTTTGTGAAGATGTTTTGGGGCAAGCAGCCGATTTTGATCAGACGATCGCTCTACTTGAATTGAGTACGAAAGAAATTGAGGTCGAAGTTCAGGACTCACTTGAAGAGGTATGAAACTCTGAATTGAATATTTGATCATATATTTTCACTACTTGGCGTGCGAATTGTGCGATAAAATATTATATATAAACGCTGTTTTTTTTTCTCACAGGTTGAGGGTAGGAAGCATTTTCCGTGCGATTTTTGCAGCAAAATTTGCAAATCGAAAGGTGGTCTGACGAGACACCGCAATAGCAAACACCCCAATGAGCAAGGCCAAAGTTCTCGTTCTGTTCATGAACCTATGCAAGTTGTGTCAGGTGAGAAAATTAAAGAATTGATCGGTGATATTGGCCAACACTTGACAAATGAAAGGCTTTACAAGGAAGAACAGATTGCGGAGGTCTTGAAGCTTCAACTCAGTGACTCATTTGTCAAGTTCCTCAACACCATCTTGTCAAAATTTAAAAGGCGAAAAAATCATAACCAGCTGCTGGAGCAATTTTATGGCAACACAACTGCTTACTGGAAAGAATACTTTGACCCATGTACGGACCAAAAGGTTGTTTTCCTGATGCTTATTCATCTTCCTCAACGTCTGGTTGCATTCGTGGAAGACATCCATACATCAAGTGCTTAGGTATTGAATATATTACAATTTAAACATTTAAACAAGTATTTCGTTAACGACATGAGCATACTAATAGAGCCTTTCTTAACCAGTTTTAGAGACAAATGGGTTAAAGTATAGCTGTGTAGTCATAGTTGTATAGCTCTACTGGCAATGAAGGAACAAACAAATCTCAAAGTATATACTGTATTTTTTTAAAATTTCAGAAAAAAGGTCATGTGTCTTTGTCTGCTTAAGAGTTGGGTCCCTTGTCATATTTGTCTGGTTATATTGTACGTTCACTTTACCAGAAGAGCAAAAACTGCCAACGGTGTGATTCAGCCCGAAATAAAGAAATCCAGGCACTGATGCTGTCAATGAGGGTTGACACTGAGCTCAACCCATATATTGCTTCCATTTCAAGAGGTGGACTCTGGTCACCCCATCCTTGGATTGTAAGCATAGCTGAGGCATGTGAATTGACATTTTTAAATAATACCGATAAAGAAATGATGACACATCTTCCAGTTGAAACAATGGTGAATGAAGTTTTATCTTTGGCATCTGTTAATGGCCTGTGGAACAACATTGTAAACAATTGTGACAATGAAATTTCCAAAGAATGCAACTCATTGTGTTTGGAAAACTTTATAAAGCTGTACATAAAAGTCAGGTGTTTTTCTTTTGCAAAAGACATTGCTAATAAATATAAACTTAGTCTTAATGCATCTCAAAAGAAAGCTTTACGAAAAGAATTAAAGAAAAACAATGAGAATTAATAAACTTTGTATTGATACCAACATTTTATAGATATATAAATAATGTCATAACTAGTGTAGATCAGCTATAACTAACAAGCACATATATATATATATATATATATATATATATATATATATATATATATATATATATATATATATATATATATATATATATATATATATATATATATATATATATACATATATATATATATATATATATATATATATATATATATATATATATATATATATATATATATATATATATATATATATATATATATAGAGAGAGAGAGAGAGAGAGAGAGAGAGAGAGAGAGAGAGAGAAGAAGAAAAGACAACCTTGAATTACTTCATAAATTTTATTCACTACAATATTGTTTCGTATGGCAAGCAAGGCTTGCCACACTCGTCAGGTTCTTCAGACATCGGAAGAAATTCCTCCTCTCTAGCCAATAGATATCCGTCTTTACTGTAATTCTAAACCTAACATCTCACCAACGCTAACCATGTAAATATATAACGTCTCAAGTGTCTCTAGAAGCAATAACAAACGCGATTTTCACCTGACGAGTGTGGCAAGCCTTGCTTGCCATACGAAACAATATTGTAGTGAATAAAATTTATGAAGTAATTCAAGGTTGTCTTTTCTTCTTCTCTACACGCTCTACTACGGTATTGAGCACTCTATTTATATGATTCAAAACTGGATATTTGTCTATATATATATATATATATATATATATATATATATATATATATATATATATATATATATATATATATATATATATATATATATATATATATATATATATATATATATTCCAGGAATTAACTGTACCAGAATGGTTACGAGACTTGTCAATGATTTTAGAGCGGTCAATACCATTACTAGTAGAGCGGATATATTTATTTATTTCGTAGACCTGCTGTGCACAGCAGGTCTACGAAAATAAATAAATATATATATATATATATATATTTAGTAGAATCATACTAGTATAGTATTGCAAATGCTGTAATTTGATTGGTTACTCTACTCGCTATCTATTCCTCGATAGATAGCGAGTAAACAATTATCTTCCTATAGAGATTTCTTTTAAAAAAATTGCTTAAAAATCAAATTTTTTGTTGAATATTCCATGTTTGACCTCTGATTCTACAAAAACAATTAGATTACTCGCTCTCAATTTCTATGCGGTGATAGTTGATTCGGGCTTTGCCCTTATCAACTATCACCGCATAGAAATCTCGAGCTCGTAATCTAATTGTTATATATATATATATATATATATATATATATATATATATATATATATATATATATATATATATATATATATATATATATATATATATATATATATATATATATATATATATATATATATATATATATATATATATATATTGTATATAGTAGCTAAAAATCATACCATTTAGTGATTATTGTATATAGTAGCCATTTACTTAATATAATCAACATTTCAAGTATTAGCAATTGGTTAACTCACTTTGTTTGTGGTCAGGTGAATAGGAAAATCAATTGCTGTGCTACCATAATCAATGCAATGTAATACATGGTAGTTCTTACAATGAAATAAAGTGCATGAGCTAAGGCTAATTTACACAGCCGAAGTTTCTGACAAAAGTTTGTGTTCAACAACTTTGGTCAAAAAACTTTAAAGTAGCGATTGTCTTAAAATATCTGTTAATTTACCTACTGTGACCAAACTGGCTAACTGTGTACCTTGGTCACAGAAACTTTGGCTGTGTAAACCAGCCTCACCTTATGCATTTTATTATATTGTAAAGAATTACCACTTATTGTCTATCCCAATTTTTATAATTATCAACAAAATATTACTACATGCCAAAAGTGTTACCATTTATAGTCTATTCTTTCGATTGCTTTTTGCTCAATTTTCGTTTTGGCAAGAGTTCATCACTGACACTGAACCACTTTTGACGTTTCCCAGAATGCCTCCCTGCAACATTACCTTCAACTGTTGATGGTGCTATATCCCTCAAAACAGCAATTCGCATGTCGTTGTACCCAAATTCAGCAGCAGATGGGTTGTCACTTCTCCTGCCCTGAGCTCGTTGGTAACCAAAGTACTCTTCAAGGTCATCTTGACAGAATCGCTCTGTCAAGACAAATTCAAAACCTTGCTCAAGGAGAAACTTGACAACCCCAATTAGCGAACTTACTGACATCTTCAAGCCCTGAAAGGTTTGCAAACTTAGAAACATCCGGCCTTTTTCATCAGGGTTATATCGCCCTTCTCTTGAATTAACTGCCGATTTCCAATCCTCCAAGTATTTAATGAAGGTGTCTTCTAACCATTTGAACCGCTCATCATTTGTGTGTCGATAGGGAGCCAGAAAATCATTGCGCTTTCGTAAGGACTCTGTGGAGGATCGGACATTTGCACAGTCAAAAAAGCCATTCATCATTTTGCAGAATTTGGCAGTTTCATCTGCTTCGCCAAATGGATAATGACGACGGAGGGCTTCAGAAACAGTGTTACTTAACACCTGGACAGCATAGCTAACTTTCATCTTTGAAAATGATTTCAAATTGATGTGATCAGCTGTCAACTTCGCCAACTGGTGTAAACCACAATCAAGATCAGAAAAATATAATTGAGCAATGTGGTCTCACAGCATATATTTCCCATTGCTCCACATGTAGCGAGTACACTTCCCACTACCTGAGTTGAACAAACAGTTCCTGGCTGTTTTCACCAAATGAGGGGGGTCAGAAAAAAATAAATTTTTCTGTCAGGTGCGAAGAGATTGCATGTCCAATTTATAACACCGTCTATTTCTGTGTTAGCATGGAGTTGAAAAAACAGGCGATTTGGGGAGGCACCATCACACACCGCTGCACAAACCCACAGGTTACATACCAGTTCTAACACAGATATAGACTTCCAAAAAAGAGGCATTATCTGGTATGACGTAACGTCTTTGGTCAAGAAGTAGGCCAGAGAATACTTCAGGTCAGTTGCAGTACCTCGAACAAAAAATACAAGAGCATGAGTAGCCAGTACATGACTACCAAAACTGCTTGTATTCAGTTCCTCTTCCCCCAGGTCAACAAATCCAGTAAGTTCATTGGTAAATTTGTTGAAGACTAATTTTGACTGGATCTTCATCTCATCAAACGCAATGACCACATACCTCTGAATGTCAAAGTATCCATTTGTCATGTCCTTAAGTCTTTCAATATTATCTGAATTAAAACCTTGTTGTGGTTTGAAAAAATTACGATAATCCCTTAATGTCCTTTCACTTGGAAGAACTAAGACTTTAAAGTCCCGTAATTCGCGATACACTGCAGGTGACTTAGCATGAAGGGATAAACAATAGCGGATGAGGTGGGGATGGTAACGACGACCAAAAGTAGGTGTTTGGAGTAACTTTCTCTGCTGCTCCCAGAAAAATTTCATGTGAGGTGAAACATCTTCATCACTGCAGTCAGCCATAATAGAGAATATATCTTTCTCAAACGTCTTATCAACAGAAATGCTGTTTTTAGAAATTTCCTTTTCTAGGTCTGTCAAACGACTCTGGAGTTGATTGCAGAGAAGACGTTGCTTTTGGACGGTAGCTACTAGTCTACTCTTGCTGGTTGTAGTTAAGGGTGCTTTATCTTTAACTGGTTCAAACATTTTCTTTTCTGACCTTTCCTTTCTCTGAGTGATGCTCTTCTCAGTATCTACACATGTTGAGCAGTGATGACTGTTGGTTAATACCTCACAATCCTGAGCTCTGATGAAGACAGTGGCTTCAAATGGTACATCACTCCCTTTGTATTCTTCTGGTCTAATGGGCACAGTGTGGCCAATTATTTGAGTTGGATTTCTGGTGGTACTAGGGTCACAAATAAATGGGCTTGTTATTTCATTATTAGCAAGTCCCTCACAAACTGTCAGCCCCTCCAAAGTTGAAATAACAGATGTGAGCTGAGTGTGTTGCATGGACCGTTTCATGGTGGCGTACACGAAATGGTTGTCTGGAAGCAACCAATTGAAAGCTCCAACGGTAAAATTTAACCCAGAGTCTAAACGCAAGGACAATTTTGGTAAGACATGGGTTTGGTCGAACAGTTTAAATAGCACATCATTATTAACATCATTGCCCTCAGTCTTAGACCATCCGTGTAATTTTAACACCAAAATCTTTTTCTTGAACTGTTCAATGTTTCTGTAAACTACAGGTACGGCTACTGCTAATTCAGGTCGCACAAGTTCTCGTCTCGTTGTAACGGGAGACGGGGAAATACTTTTTATTGGCAGGTTTTGCGTCGGAACAGCCCCAACAACAAGGCGTTTAAGTTTACCAGCTGTAAATAAATACACAAACTCTGAATAATATTATTATGAAATTTTCGAAACAATGTCATATGTCAACGTCAAAAGAATCTAATTTAAATAATCAGATTATTTAAATATTAAGCACAGTCAAGCCGGTGTCAAGATTTAATATTCACGAGGCATTCGTGTGTCAACAACGAAGCATTGTTTGATATGCGACATGACCTCCCGCTCGACTTGGTTTATTCTGGTTTGAAAATAATATAAATAAGCAAAGATCATAGCTTAATACTCACGACATTCGATTTCTTCTTTCTTAAAATGTCTCTCGCATACATAAACGTTGCCAGAATCGATTTGCTTGCGAAAGTTATCATCAACAACACGATCTCGTGTTATGACCTTTATCCATGCGTCATGAATTTCTTTTGATTTCTCATCTTTTCCTGCTAGAATCCTAAAGATCCCGACTTCACTATGCCGTCTATCAGTTCCGCAACCAAAAATAGAGCAGTTTGCCCCGGGCATCGTCGAAAAACTATGCAAAATTTACATTTTTAACGAATGAACCAGAAATTTGCATAATACCTTATAATAAATTGATAGCAGGTGTGCACTATAGCAGTGACGTCAGAGAAAACACGACATATTTGGGCACGTGACCGGGGCTTCCAAACCCTCCCATTATATTAACTATGCTAAGACGAAGCGCATCTTAACTCTTGTGAATTGTACGACTACGTCTGCATATACCTGGTAATTATATATGATGACAATAATAATATAGCGAAAACAAGTGAACTAAGTGTACTGAGTGCATTTAATGCAGAACAACGCGTTAATTCAAATGTTAATTTGTTTATTACGTTATGGACCAGGGTTGGTAGATTTCATGAATAAATAAGCCAATTAAACCGTCATTAGTACATCAAAATGACAAAGAGAACAAAAGGCAAATACAAAGGAAAACAATGAGCATTATTACAATATTGGCTATTTATGCAGGCAATCTACCAGCCCTGTTATGGACCCGAAACTCATGTATTATGCAAACTCTGCAAGAATCTGAATGTGTTATTAACATGTGTTATTATTTTTATATGCCATGAAAAATATAAACATTGGACTCAATTCCATATAGAAGTTACCTGTAAATACATATTTCAATAAATCAAAATATTTGGCAGTAAAAGATTATCTTTCGATAAACTTACAAATAATTGGGTAAATTATGATTGCATATAATTTTCACTAGGTTAATTGTTAGTCATGTCACTTCCCGAACAATTGCGAAAAAGACGATACAGGCAGCATGTTATTTGCGAAACGTGCAAAAAAGAAATAGACTCAGACTATAAAAGCGGCCATGTAGAAAAAGTGCACAAGGGCGTGAAAGTAAAATTTAGCAATGTAGTCGACACGAACAGTTGCAACTTGGCAACTTCTTTGTTAGAAATGAAACACCGCCAAAGCGTCCAAAAGCTGACATAGTAATGACCAGCAAAGTTGATCCTTGTTTATCCATGAGCAAAGACAGCAAATATATGTGAAGCAGTTCCATTGCTTCCACAGTACTAGAGAGACAACCTTGCCGCAATTGAAAAAAATTCAAAAGAATACGTGGACCTGAAGGAATCAACAAACGATTTTAATTGGCCTTTGTCCACTTTCGTTAACCCAGAAGACTCAGCAGAAAATGTTTGGTCGATAATTTCCTCCAAAGTACGAGAATCGAGAGCACTTAGCCACAATAAATTATCATTTACTTCATCTAACATAGAAAAAACGAAGGACGACAACCCGTCGATTATTCAGTCTTCAACTGCTGCCTTTATTTCGCCACGTTCACCTGACGATTTTACTATTAATCACTGCTCAGAGAGGTCCAAAGAGCAAGTCTCGACAAAAATTATAAGCAATAACCAATCACAACAGTCACTAACGTCCTCCGCTGTGCCAGATTCATCTAATGATATTTCTGTTAACCACTGTCAATTGTCAGAAAGGTCCCCGTCACAAGTATCAGATAAACCTCTCTGCGACAACTTGCAAGCTACATGTAACTCCTTTACAGTTTCTTGTGTTATGCAAGGCTCAGGAACAGATATCCAACAAAGTCGCCTTTCGTTGTCTTCTCCTTCGCAGCCTGTGTTGAAAACATACGCACGAAGGAAGTTCAATAAGGATAAAGGAAGCAGAGACTTCAATCCTCAGTGGTACAAAACTTATTCCTGGATTTAGTCGCGGATCCAGCGTAGGTCAAAATAAATTATAGCAGCCCAATTTTAAATTCAAAATAACTTTATAACAATGTCATTGGTTATGAATTTCCAAAGAATAAAACCTTACCAATAAAATTGCTTTGAAGGTGTTTTAAAATGTAAATATATCCAAGAATGAGCTGTAGTAATTTATTTTGACCTACGCTAGATCCGCCACTGCTTGGATTAGCTTTGATGCTGAACACTGTCAATTTGTATGCTTCGCCTGTCGAGAATTTATGGGGGATAAGACGTTTACTTTCGATAATTGGAAAAAAAGCAATAGACTAAAGAAGCATGCAAAAAGTGTTGTTCACAAAGACGCGATGACAAAATGGATCGGGTCGAAAATCAACGCAAAGCACAAAACGTCGGTGTTAAAACAGTTAACGGAGTCTCATCAAAAAGATGTTCTACGCAACCGCGAGTACTTGCGCATAATCATTACCAGTATATTCTATAACGCACAACAAAACGTTGCTTTTCGAGGACATAAGGAGGACAGAAATAGTATTGGTGAAAGGTCCGACAAAAACAGAGGAAATCTGTTGGAATTATTAAATCTCAGATGCGACGACATTCCGTGACTTAAAGACAAGCTACAAAGTCAGCTAAAGCTTCACGCCCAGTGGACGTCACCATCTTTCCAAAACGAGATATTAGAAATAATATCTCATTTTGTTGTCCAGCGAATAACTCAGGATGTACAGTTAAGCCGAAACTACTCTCTAATCATGGACGAGACGTCTGATATCAGTCGTACTGAGCAGGTATCGATCTGCCTAAGACACGTATTGGATGGTAAAACATTAGAAACATTTCTGAGATTTTTTTCGACAGTATCAACTGAAGGCGAAGTCTTATTCAAACTTGTTAAGAGAGTAATAACCGAACATCGCGTGAAGTTGCACGATATTGTTGGCGAGTGTTTCGATGGGGCATCAAATATGAGTGGTGTTCGGAAAGGAGTAGCAGCTTGAATGAAAGAATGTTCGCCACGAGGAGTTTATGTTCATTGTTATGCACATATCCTCAACTTGGCGCTACAAGACACCATGAGTGATGTTGAACCGCTACGAAATGCGCTGGGGACACTACAGAGTCTGTACAACTTTTTAGAAGGAAGTCCGAAACGTCATGCCGTGTTTAATTCTGTGAAGGTAGATGATGATCACCTCTTGCTGACGTTAAGGTCTTTAAGTGAAACGAGATGGTCCTGCAGATGGGAAGCAATAAAACCAGACTCCGAACAAATGGGAAAAATTATCAGAGCACTTCTAATATTTTCAAGTGACAAAGATAAAAAGACGTACACGGACAGTCGCGCCCTTATTAATGCTGTTTGTGATTTTGAATTTGTGTTTGGCCTTATTCTACTCAAGATGTTATTATTAAATACAAACGGTCTAAGCAAGTACCTCCAAGGAAAAAGCATTGACGTGATCAGTGCAAAAAGAAATGCTGATCTTACTATAAAGACACTGCAAAAATGTCGTGACGAAAAGAGTTATGAACTGTTGTGGAAAAAGGCGGAAACTTTTTCCCGTGAGATAAAAAAGGAAATTATTGGTGGTGATTTCATTTTCAAAGAGGCATAGTCACCGCGGAACAAGCCATCACGCCGCTTACAGGCACTTTTAGGTAAATCGACATCAGTTATGAATGCCCAATATGTAACCACACCCAAAACCCATCATCACGTCAACACATTCTACTGATCCCTTGACAAAGTACTCAACGAAATGAAAACACGATTTAACCGAAACGACCAAGAAATTTTGTGTGCTCTAGGAGACGTTGTGCCGAACGAAAACCCATTGCAACGCAACTTCGAAATGGTGGCAGAGTTCTACAGTGTGAATAAGGATCTTCTGCAAGTCGAGAAAGACATGAACCAAAATTCTATCGATGCATCCAACTCTCAAGCAAAAACTGCAGCTGGCGTTGTCTATAAAATGTTTGAGGATGGTTTATGTGATTTATTGCCTGTTCTGTGTAAAGTCACATCCCTTCTGGCATCCATTCCAGCTACTTCAAGTTCGGCTGAAAGGTCGTTTAGTGGCTTGCGACGCGTCAAAACTTATTTTCGCTCAGTAATGAGCCAGCAACGCTTGAATTCTATCGCTCTAATTAATATTGGACGGGCTTACGCGAACCGAACCATTGCTACTGACATGGAACAAATAATCAACTGTTTCGACAAACGACATGGGCGAGATAAATATTTCTTTTAAATATGAATGCCTTCATATATATGTGTATATATATATATATATATATATATATATATATATATATATATATATATATATATATATATATTTATATATATATATATATATATATATATTATATATATTTATATATATATATATATATATATATATATATATATATATATATATATATATATATATATATATATATATATATATATATATATAAGCAAAAAACTTGAATCACTTCGTTTAAAACATTTATTCACGACAAATTTGTTTCGTATGACAAGCTGAGCTTGCCACAATCATCAGGCGAATGATTATATCGCGTATTTACATGGTGTTATGAATAACCTAAAGGTAACTTGATCTGGGATGGTCGGCGTCACAGGAAATGTTAAAGAGAATTACTGGCTACAGAGCAAAATTTTTTTCCTGTGTCTACATGTTGATATAAGTTCGTTTCTTAAGTTAAGTGAGCTAAGCTTAGGCTGATAAATTATTACATACTTCTCGTCTAGACATAAATTGCAGCGCTTTGTTTTGCTTGAGTAGGCCCTACATTTCCTTAAGATTTTCCAACGGATAGAGTATTCAACGCTAGATTGTTTCAACTGCCAAATATATTTACTCAGTTCCATTGAATGTTTGTGTTTTTCGTTTCTGAACGAGCTCGTGTGGTTGTTGTATCTTGTCTTGAATGGGCCTTCTGTCAGTCCAACGTAGGTTTCTTTCTGTTGATTGTCTTTTCTTGTTACTGTGGCCTGGTACACGACACTTTCTGTTAGGCATTTACCCTGGAGGGGGAAAGACTCTTTGTAGCGGCAATTGCACTCTTTGGTTGGATTCTCAGAGGCTTTGGTCTGCTTGTCAAGGATAGTTTTATTGTGTGCTGTGATTATTTGACGTACGTTAGGCATGCAACTGTAGCTTAGCTTCAGTGTATTTCTGTTGAAAATCTTGTATAGGCAATGGTTTGGCGGGAAGCATTCGTCGACAGCTTGCAGGAATTTGTGACCAATGTTTGCGGCGACATTGACACTGTAAGGTGGATTGAACCAGATCACGTTCCTATTTCTATGGCGTTTCGGTTTAGGTGGCTGGGGGTTGTACTTGAGGTTGTAATCGAAACCGCTTTTTTTCAGAGCTTCTTAGTATGGGGCAGCAGCCGAATGGAAGGATCGTTTGTCTGATGATATGTTTGATAGCCTTTTGTTGATGGCGTCTGGTAGACCTAATACTGAAGGAGGGTGGTTGCTGCCGTACGGTGGTTGTTGACGATCTGAGGTCAACTTACAAACCATTCATGAAACCCGGAAACACACCGTTATACGTCAACTACGACAGCAACCACCCTCCTTCAGTATTACACGGTCTACCAGACGTCATTAACAAAAGGCTATCAAGCATATCATCAGACAAACGATCCTTCCATTCGGCTGCTCCCCCATACCAAAAAGCTCTGAAAAAAAGCGGTTTCGATTACAACCTTAAGTACAACCGCCAGCCACCTAAACCGAAACGCCATAGAAATAGGAACGTGATCTGGTTCAATTCACCTTACAGTGTCAATGTCGCCACAAACATTGGTCACAAATTCCTGCAAGCTGTCGACGAATGCTTCCCGCCAAACCACTGCCTATACAAGATTTTCAACAGAAATACACTGAAGCTAAGCTACAGTTGCATGCCTAACGTACATCAAAATATCACAGCACACAATGAAACTATCCTTGACAAGCAGATCAAAGCCTCTGAGAGTCCAACCAAAGAGTGCAATTGCCGCTACAAAGAGTCTTGCCCCCTCCAGGGAAAATGCCCAACAGAAAGTGTCGTGTACCAGGCCACAGTAACAAGAAAAGACAATCAACAGAAAGAAACCTACGTTGGACTGACAGAAGGCCCATTCAAGACAAGATACAACAACCACACGAGCTCGTTCAGAAACGAAAAACACAAACATTCAACGGAACTGAGTAAATATATTTGGCAGTTGAAACAATCTAGCGTTGAATACTCTATCCGTTGGAAAATTTTAAGGAAATGTAAGGTCTACTCAAACAAAACAAAGCGCTGCAATTTATGTCTACACGAGAAGTATGTAATAATTTATCAGCCTAAGCTTAGCTCACTGAACTTAAGAAACGAACTTATAACAACATGTAGACACAGGTATATATATATATATATGTATATATATATATATATACATATACATATATATATATGATAACAGCTGTGCCTTAGTGATATCTTAAGTGTCTTTCTTTATAAGCATCATGTATTGTCTGAGAAGTGCCAAAAAGTTATTGTCAGCGTTATAGGTTATACGTTATAGCGGTATGCCAAGACTCTAAAGTCTTGCGTGTACGATAGCTTCCGCTGTCGATTACTTTAAAGTTCGTGAAGTCAATAATATGGTCATAAGTTTACGCATGTTTTGCCACGTTAGATCCTTTCTCGCAATTTTCCACGTTTCCTAGGTGTTCTGACTTTCTGGTCTTGAGGGATCTACCTGTTTCGCTGATGTAACTCCATGAACATTCTATGCATAGTATCTTGTAAACTACATTCGTTTTTTCGTCCATGGTGGGTCTATCTTTTACGGAAGGAAACTTGCGCTGTAGGGTTTTCATAGTTTTGCTGAAGACCTTTATGTTATGTTTTGAAAGTGTCCTTTGCAGTGGCTCTGTGAGGCCTTTGACATACGGTGAAACCGCGTAACCATTATGTTGTGACGTGCGTTCAATGGATTCAAAAAATTGTTCTGACAAGTTCTTCTGGAGTCGGCGTGATCTCACTTCTCTTCTGTTTAACAATTAAACTTGATATTAATTTCCGAGAGTAGCCATTCAACTCCAGTACATCACTAACATGTTTTAATTCTCGCTTTTTGTTTTTTTCATCGGCAGGTAAGGTTAACGATCTGTTGAGAGTCGTTGCAGTGCTAATTTTTTGTTTATAGCCATGATGAGAATCATAATCTAAATAGCGGTTTCTATGAGTAGGTTTGCGGTAAATGCCAATGGAAATTGAACAGTCGTTTCTGGAAATCAGAGTGTCAAAAGAGGCGATTTGTCCGTCTTGTTCATGTTCAATAGTGAAATTAATGTTAGGATCTATAGAATTGAGTGTGTCATGAAAGCTTGAAACTGCGGATTTCTTAATAATGGCAAAACTATCATCTACAAATCGCTTCCAAACTTCAGGGGGTATTACTGCACAATGAATAGCTTGTTCCTCCATAACGTCCATGAATAAGTTAGCAACTACTGCGCTAACGGGGCTAACCATAGCGCATGTATTTGTTTGTATGTTGTGTTTTTGTGAATAAAAAGGCTGTTAGATAAGACAAACGTTAAGAGTCGTATGATATCGTCTACGTTAAGTTGCGTTCTTTCACCTAAAGAAGTGTCGTGTTCTAATTTCGTTCTGATGTATACAAAAGCTTTGTCAACAAGGATAGCTGTGAAAAGAGAAACAACGTCAAAAGAGATCATAGTTTCGTCAATGGCTATGTCAGTGATTTCGTTTTTAAACTGTGTAGAATTAGCGACCGAGAAGCCATTACGATTTTGAAAAGGAGATACAATTTGTGATAAGAACTTAGATGTGTCGTATAAAGCGGAATTTGTGCAAGTCACAATAGGTCTGAGAGGATGATTTTTCTTATGATTAAACTTTTCTGTACGGGATTTTTGTTGGTGCATTGGCAAACTTCGGACCTTTTTCTAGCGCGGAACGCGCAGATTCAGTGAGAGGTTTCTTGGATAGATTTATAACCCAATTGCTTCGATCATTGTTCGATTAGTGGTTGGATTCTTTCATCAAGTTGTTGTATTTCTTCTCATGTCTAGCGTTAATGGCCTTCTCGACAGACGTGGCGCGTTCTTTCAAAAACTGTTCCAAAGATTTGAAGGTGGTAAGGGTAGGATAGATGCTAACTCCTGTCTATGCGTCATCCATATTTTCTATTATTGAACCCCTATGTGGTTATCATATCTACGACAGTTCCTCAGTACCCTTTACGTCAGTCCCTCTGTATCCTTTGTCTTGACATAGCAAGATCCTTTTGTTTTACACCAGCAAACACGCAGATTAATCCCCTTCCACCATCCTTCCGTTTAATATACAACGTTTAAGAGGCTGTCTCTGTAAAATCCACCCGTTCATATTCCGATTGAGGAATAGTTTGTATTCATATTTTTTGTATGACGGTTTCAAGATGGCGGACAGATATTAAAAATTACTCAAAACTGAAGAGCCATTTTTCCAAAGTGGCACCTATGTGAGCGTAAAGAAGGAAATATATAAAAGGCAGTGCTCCTATTGATATGAAAACTAAAAAAAATCGTCGGCAAACCAACAACTAAGAAGAAATAATGCCGTGAATGTGTGCTATATTTAGCTCGCTATTTGTAATGCCCGTAATATAAACAGACGCTCTGCTTACAATTTTACGTTGATATCTATAAAATATGTTTTGGTTTCTGTTATTCTAACATTTTCTGCTTTGCTATGCTTATAAATGAACAGAAACCAGAATTTTGATTGAGAAAAAGTTCGAAAGGTGTGAAATTGTGGGCAATATCAATAAGTCCTATTTTATTATTAGGATGCAGCGTTGATAACTTGATATTTGATAATTTAATAATTGTCGTATGAACGAACTGCCCGTAATTATTCCTTGAACAAAAAATATCAGTTTGAATCAAACGTAATACAGGGTGAGTAAGAAGACTAACGTCTTTCATATTCAAATTACCGCAGACTTATTGCTCTATTTACATAATCCCCACGTGTACAGTCAACAAGAAGTGCATGGTTAAGGCAGGTTTCCACTCAGGAAAATTGTGGAAACCGGCCTTTACTATTGTGCGAAAGAAGGGTCCATGTAAATTTCAACAGTTTTGTTAATACTCACTCTGTATAACCATCTCTATTTCCTGTTCTTGCGTCGCATTTCAGCCGCGTTGAATGCAATTCAAACAATAGATAATGAGGTTAGCATCTCACCATCTATTGTTTGAATTGCATTCGCCGCTACTGAAATGCGACGTATAAAACAGGCCTATGACTGCATGTCATTGTTATAAAGTTGTACGTATAGTCATAATTATTTAAATATAATTATTGTACTCACAAGCACGGATCGCGGCATAAACTAGTGCCGTAATTGGTGTATGAATATTCCCATAATTGTGTCCTGCCCTACTACTTTCTTTTGAAATCGATTATTTTTACGATTTGTCGACACGAATTTATGGACATGCCCCCACTGGCGCCGGCAGAACGAGAAATTAGAGGGCAAATATGCATAAATTCGTGTTCACAGACTTTAAACATTCGGTTTCAAAAAAATTAATGGGTCGGGATAAAACGCTGAAACTGAATGGCGGAAACGGAAACTGAAAACGGAAGCTGAAATGAGGATAAAACGCTGAAATGGAGATAAAACGCTGAAAAGGGGATAAAACGCTGAAATGGGGATAAAAATGGCAAGAACGAAAGAGTTTTGTGCTGTTTAAAAAACGAGTTTGTCGCTCGATCCAGATTAAGCACAATTAAATTCAACTACATGCAATATTGTTCAACCAAAAAATATTTGTAAAATTTACACTTTACTTTTTATTCATTAAATAACTAGTTTTGCGGTTTTGATGATTTTGTCTTGCATAGCATGCTGTAAAATGTTTGTTGACACTGTATCGGATAAAAGCAAATGTGGAAAAAGGATATAAAAGCACACGCGTTGACAGCGTTATTGCTAAAACTTTCTTTGTATTAAACCGGAATTCCACCAGCAAAATCTTTGTGAAGGCGTTCAAGTGCTGTGTTCTGACTTACAGATAAAGGACATGCTTTGAATTTTTTGCTCGAGCTACATCTTATAAAAGAAACTCTTGACGGTCTTTTTCCTTTCACGTGATAACTCCAGACTCCATGTCAGCGAAAACAATAAGACATCCGTAAAAACTTAACCTCAAAAGGGACACGCACAAAACACGTGTAATGATTTTCGACCTGCGGAATTTCCCCGTAGTTTTACTTAGAAAGCATCAAACTTTTTAGAACGAAAATACCGTATGGATATTGTTAAATTATTCCACATGTGGTTCTTTATGCATATTTATTGTTTTCACATTTATTTGAATTCCATTGTAACGGTAGTTACGATGCCTTGTTTTCGTCAATATCACGTGATGCCACGCTCACAATGTTGTAAAGTTTTTAATTGCTAAAAATGTAGAGTGTAAATTTTACAAATATTTTTGGCTTGAACAATATTGCATGTATAGTCCAATTTAATTACTCCGCCTGCCGCAGGCGATGCGGAGTTTTAAATTCACTCCATTTCTGTTATTTTTCTTATTATTTTTATTCTGCTTAACTTGGAGCGAACAACAAATTCGTTTTTTAAAAAACACAAAACTCTTTCGAACTTGCCATTTCAGCGTTTTATCCCCATTTCAGCGTTTTATTCTCATTTCAGTGTTTTATCCTCATTTCAGCGGTTTATCCGCCTTTCAGTTTCCGTTTCCGCCATTCAGTTTCAGCGTTTTATCCCGACCCAGAAATTAATCAGGTAAAACTCACATATATGAATATTTATCAATGCTTTTATATTTAGCAATGCTAATTACACCAATGAACACGGACGCAAATATTTAACAATTATACCATGAGCTCGAGTCGTATATGAGCTGATAGCCCATACTACGTAGCACATATTACGTAGCACGTTCCACAATTTTGACATTTTTCTAAACACAATTCGTGTCAAATGTGATGTTTTTTGTTACAAAACTTAAGAAAAAAGCTTATAAACACTACCTCTTACAAAAAATATTAGATAGTATTGCTTTATGCAACGTAAACTTTTCTGAGGAAATAATCTTACCTGACTAATAATGTACCTTGAATAAAAAATCGAGTTTTTAAAAATTAAGATCGGCCGGAAAACATGATACTTACTGGATCCAACCACTGATCTCATGATAAACTGGATATAGCTTCTGTGGATATCAAAAGTGAAGCCTAATTATACAATACGAAATTCACTTCCGGGGACCACTTGTGATGTAAACTTGTCACAAACAACTTTGTTTACTGCAACAATGTTGATAAATAATTGCACAATGCTTAAAATATTACAAAATTGTACGTTCTTGCTCTTTTCCCATTAAGTATTCCTTTACAAATTTGTATCACACGGGCTCTGAGGTCCCCGGAAATGAAATTTGCATGTAAAATTAAGCTTCACTTTTGATATCCATAGAAGCTATATCCAGTCTACTATGAGATCAGTGGATCCAACGTGAATTAAAACTCCACACAACTTAAGGCAATCTTCAGCCATCGTGATGTTCACTACATCTCTACCGCCACATTTACGTACCGGCCCGTTGTGAGCAGGATACTGGCAGGAGCGAAGTGGTCTGAAATATCTGCCCAGGTTGTCCCGATGCCTTGGACAAACTGTCATCTTTGCTATTTGGCCCGGATTGAGATTGAAGTGACCAGCTCAAGCAAGAATAAGTTCGAACTCGGTAATTTTTAATCTTGATAAGTGATAACTTCGTAAGTGCGTTTCTATATCTCCATTGCATTCAAGAATGCTTATGTTACTCGTCACTCCTCGGCTTTCGCCGCATGAAGATTGTCCCAGACCTGACAGAGAGCAACTGTTTTCCATATTGTAACTTTCAGCACAATTATTGTATTATTTTCTGAAAAATCACGGCTCCTAAAAGTGTAAACACCTTTTCCGTAGCATGCAGTGCAGTATAACTTGAAAGTGACCGCCCTCCAAAAACTGCACTCCAAAAATAGCTGCTTGTTCTATTCTTGTCATTTTTGTGAGAAAAGTACACGGTTGATAAAAAACAGAGAAAATATGTAGAAATATGATTCTACTGATCTTCCACGAATGAATAAAAAATGAATAAAAATTAAATGTTCACGAGGCAAGTAAACATAGTTAATAAATAATTCAATTTCGAGGTAGGGAATTTCCCTTAAGGCTATAATAAGATATTAATTGTCGTTTCAGACTTTGCATGGTGAATTACATTACTTTATATAAGAAATTTGTGGAACACCATGTAATTAAATTGATTTTATTGAAAATATCTAAGCTTCCGGCCCATTTGACCCAGGCCATCATCAGAGATAAATTACAACGGTTAAAACACACGCAAGATATATGTACACGTCAACTAATTGCAATGTTCAAATGCACGCGCACGCTTGATAAAAGCAACTTATATTGCTACTGAAATGTAATTACTTAATTACTAAACAGACAGGTCCAAGTGTCGTGAAGAGGCTTTCCTTCTTGCAGGATTGTTTTGTTTTTAAAGATTCCAACTGATTCACGGATTTGCCTTGAAAAATAATTTCTTACTGGCACCAAAAGTTCAGAAGCATCCCATTTAATCGGATGGTCATTTTCCCACGCATGTTTCGCCAAAGCAGATTCATCGGGTTGGCACTTGAGGCAACAATCTTTATGTTCTTTCTGTCTAACTTTCAAGTTACGGCCTGTCTCGCCAATATACACCTGATTGTTACCTCAACTACAGATCCTTTCATCACCCTGCAATTAAATCTTCCCTTTGCAAAACCCTGGTAAACCGCGCATATAATGTCTGCGATAAAGAAAGCATCACCAAAGAATTAGATCACCTTAATGTAGTGCTGCAACAAAATGGTTTTCCAGCAAACAAGATTTCCCTTACACCACCTACCCCTAGCCATAAGATCAAGCAAGAATTCTCAACATCAGTAAGTATTCCATATCTCGGCAAAACTTCACATCAAATTGAACGCATCCTTGCATCGTCTGGTATAAAAGTCTATCATTGTTCCAATCAAAAAATCTACCAACTCCTGTATACACATAAAGATAAAACAGATATAAATTTAAAACTCAGAGTATACCGAATCCCTTGCACATGCGGAAAGGTGTATATTGGCGAGACAGGCCGTAACTTGAAAGTTAGACAGAAAGAGCATAAAGATTGTTGCCTCAAATGCCAACCCGATAAATCTGCTTTGGCGAAACATGCGTGGGAAAATGACCATCCGATTAAATGGGATACTTCTGAACTTTTAGTGCCTGTAAGAAATTATTTTTCAAGGCAAATCCGTGAATCAGTTGAAATCTTTAAAAACAAAACAATCCTCAACAAGGAAAGCCTCTGTTTAGTAATTAAGTAATTACATTTTAGTAGCAATATAAGTTGCTTTTATCAAGCGTGCGTGCGTATTTGAACATTGTGATTAATTGACATGTACATATATCTTGCGCGTGTTTTAACCGTTGTAATTTATTCCTGATGATGGCCTGAGTCTAATGGGCCGAAAGCTTAGATATTTTCAATAAAATCAATTTAATTACATGGTGTTCCACAAATTTCTTATATAAAATAAGATATTAATTACTGTTTCGTTTTAGTCATTTAAATTATAACAATTCTTACGACACGAAGTTTGTACTTTTTGCCTAGCTAAAAGGTTTATACTGGTTCCCGTTAAAATACACAAACAAAGAGGCTGGAATTATCTTTGTGAACTCTTTCAAACGGAAAACGCTCGCAATAGATTTTATATCAACAGTATTGGCAAGACTGTTTATAAAGTAACAGCACTGTCAGCCATTCTATAGCAACATTTCTGTTTTATGGAACATTTGTACAGGTTAGGAAGCCTTAATAACCACTCACAAACTATAAATATTGCATTGTGGAAAGTCATTCGCGATTATTGAGGAATAACACGGAATGGACCATTCCCCAATTAGACAAACTTTTAAATTCGAAAACAATTTTAGCACAGTTAGAAAGAGCTTCCTAAATTTAGTGAAATCGTGTTACAACGCTTTTTCCCACGTAATACAAATTACTTTTGTATTACGTGGGAAAAAGCGTTACCACATTTCCACATAGTGGTAACGCTTTTCCGTGCGTAATACAAAAGTATACAAAATTCGCAAACTTTACACGACTATATTTTCCACATTTTACAATATTTTGCAACCAAACTTCACAATTTCACTAAATTTAGAAAGCTCTTTCTAACTGTGCTAAAATTGTTTTCGAATTTAAAAGTTTGTGTAATCGGGGAATGGTCAAATATGAGCCGAAAGGGCCGTATCAAAACAACGAGCTAAACATAGCACACATTCACGGCATTATTTCGTCTTAGTGGTTGGTTTGCAGACGGATTTTTTTTTAGTTTTCATATCAATAGGAGCACTGCCTTTTATATATTTCTTTCTTTATTCCCACATAGGTGCCACTTTGGAAAAATCGTACTTCAGTTTTAAGTAATCTTTAATATCTGCCCGCCATCTTGAAACCGGCGTCTCTTGGGAGCATTCCAAAAAACGTTAAACGTAAAGCACTGTCAGAAATGTCATGGAAATTTAACGTCTATATATACTGCAAAAAGAAAAAAATTTCGGTCGGTCTATATTTTGCAGTAAAATTTTTTTACTGTATTTCTACAAAAAACCGCTTCATTTCCAGTTTCAAAAAAAAACACGCTCTTGCTTATGTTTAGGATGGGCTGTAATTAAAAAAAAAATAAGCGGTCGAAATTCCTTTCATTTGTTTTGAAGTTCCAACTTACGTGTAGTTCCTACAAAAAATACGAGTGCAAACTATTTCTCAATCCGAATATGAAAAGGTGGATTTTATTACAGAGACAGCCTCTTAAAGACTTCCTTTCAGATGACATGCTCCAAACGTCATCATTTACCAAATTTTTCTTCAACTACCGATCACTCAAATCTAAAATCCTGCACTATACCTAACCATTAACCCACACTGGTGCCACCACCTTCACTCTGTTCATATACTCTTGTCTAACTTTCTCCTTCATCTCCTTCTGCATAATATCTGCACCTTCCAAGACACTCAGTATTTTTACCCGTTCTTGTCCACCTTAAGCATCACCAGACCATCTGCTAAAATAATTTTCTCATAGCAAACCTTTATCTCTTGTTTCAGCGCCAACACAATGCAATTTTCTAATCAAAAATCCATTCCAATATCCCTCGAGAAAACCCGAATAACATCAATCAAATTTTCCAAATCCTGCTATGCTCAACTCTTCTCCTGGAAAAGAATCTTAGTATTGTCATTATAACCGTTGCAAGTAGGTTATCAGTTTCATTTGTTTAGAAGTAACAGCTAAAACCGGTAGAATTGAATAATTGAGCACGCCCTTAAAAAATCGCGGGCAAATGCTCCGAAAAAGATTTTAAAAACAGGGGAAGTTTCAGCATCGCATGCTGCTACTCATCCTAATTTTTTGTCCTATTTGCTTCGGCTTACATACTCCTTGGGACAGAAGCTGTTTGAATGTGCCCAATTTGTCTGCTTCATGTGATAAAGGGCACTGGAAGTGTAGATAGAAGCCTAGGAACTAGGTCGACACTGAACATATAGTTGGCGAAATCATGGCAAGAACAAACAATAGACGAGAAATTAATCTCTCTGGAATATCCCATGCTTAATTATCGCCACATCTATCAACACACGCTGTCAATATCTGATGCTGCCATACAAGAATCCCTTCACATTGCCTGCCACGTCCACTAGCTCTAACACCCTACATGAATGTGAAACCAGGTTAAAGCGATACGATAATCATCCACCCCAGCCAAACACTTATTCTTTATCTGGCCTCCCTCAATAACTGCTTGCGAATCGACAACTGGACCTCTTTGTACATCACTTCTGTTCGTATGGAAACAACCAATTCAATTCCAAAAGTTGGTAGAGTTTCTGCCAAAACCCTAGTAAGACCAGGAAGGTAAAAATGTTTACTTGCCCTGTCGAGAGACAAATTTATTTTGCTCCCAAAGTGTCCGTTGGATGCCCAGCATAACAATTCTGAGTGTTGTTTGGCCCAGTTTTTCTTGTTAGTTTCGGCCAACACGGTTCCTTCACTTTCCCTATAAAATTGTACTGTTGATTCCTGTGCTAGAGAAATAACTTGTGCCATCAAAAACTTCAAAAAAATTAAAAATAAGACATTATTATGGTTACCTTGATTTTTCAAGTTCATGTTGAGTTATGAAAATTTGAAAATTTTCGAATTTCAAAGCAGCAATAACTGTAAATCCGCTTGAAAACTCAAGGTAACCGTAATAATGTCTTATGTGTAGTTTTTTAAATGAATATTACGATAAGTTATTTTTCCAATAAATGAATATGAAATTTTACCTTTTTTGACAATAATAAAGTTTTATAGGGAAAGTGAAGAAAACCGTGTTTACTGAAACTTACAAGGAAAAAAAGGACCCAACACAATCCAAAATTGTTACGTTGGACATCCAAAGTACACTTTGAGAGCAAAATGGAATGGTCCCTCGAGGAAGCAAGTAAAATTGCCTCTACTCCCTTAAACTGTTCTGTCTAACTTTGGTAAAGTTGTCCAAATACCACCAAATCTTTGTACTCCTAGAGTCAATCTTCTGCCTAAATAATCTAGGCGCTGCAATTGACCCCTTCTAAATCAATTGGTACTTTCAGTTCAATTGATCCATAACCTCTTTTCGCAAGGATTTTCAGCCCTCGACCCTTGCAAAATCCTTTCGTCACTTACCAATACTTCTTTCAATTCTTCTCTGATATCTAGGTTTCTTGTTTTCATTTCTCGACCCTTTCTTATTTTATCAAGCCCAACCTATAATCTGTAACATAGACTCCTGCGTAAACCTGTCTTATCACCATATCCATCAACTCATCTGAAACCTTCAGATTTACAGTCACGCCTCCCCTCAACTCCGCTAACCGCGCTACGGTGAAGACCCTGACACAGGCTGGTCACGTGGCACCCAAATTTTGGGTGCTTGACATTCGTACTTAGCAGGGGTAGGAAAAAATGCGTTATCACAAATTATTGTCAAACTACAAGGGAAGACCGACGAAGCGGGAAGTCATCTGACTCTAAAACCGTATCTTTGCTACATTTTTGTCTCCCTTGTTGTTTGACAATAATTTGTGTAATAGCATAGTTGACCGGGTTTCTTTTGTTTTTACCGGATCGATTACTAACTAATCGTCCGCTACAGCGGGCGAATTACATTCGACACAACACAACACTATTCAAATCAATGGAACTCCCTCATATTTATACGCGCCACTTACGCTGATCTATTCAAAGTGTTATTATTCTCACATGAGTTTGAACAGTTAGTAAAAACAAATTATATGCTTGGAAACCCTTGTCAACTATGCTATTACAAACTAATAGCATGGCTTTTCGGGAGATTAGTGATTAAATGGACCCCTAACCTCGGGAGGTTTGAGGAATTCCCTCGGGTTACGGGGCCATTTAATCACTAATCTCCCTCAAGCCATGCTATTACTTATAAATAACGCGTTTTTACCTACCCCTGCTAAGTACGAATGTCAAGCACCCAAAATTTGGGTGCCACGTGACCAGCCTGTGTCAGGGTCTTCGCCGTAGCGCGGGTAGCGGAAGTGAAGACCCTGAGAATCAGGTTGGCCTCCCCTGCCTTTCTTGGGTCAACAAGCCTTTCTCAATACACTTTAACTGCAACACTAAAATTGGCTTTTCCAGCACATTTTAACTCCATTAAGATCCTTTGCGTGCAAATAATTTAATCTCACACGCAGTATATCAAAAAATTCATCACCTGGTACAAAAATCAGACTCGCGCGTTGAAATCTCGATTAAATAATTGGATTTCGATACTATTACGGGGCCCGAGGTGAGTAACTTGAACAACTGCACAATACAAACAGCGACGTTAATATTATATGTCAGTGATTGTAATGAGGCAGACAAGGAAATTACTGTCGTTTATTCAGACTACTTTAAGTAAATAATTGCCTCAAACGTTGGCAAATATACCTGATACACGGGCATCGATCGGGATACATTACACTTGTCGCAAATAAATAATATATGTTTAATTTATTGTGACAGCCATACAAAGAAAAAAAGCAAAACAAAAAAAGAAAGATACCAAATTACCTCGCAATCATGACACCGGAAACCCCAGTTTTTTGTCTGTGTCTTTCTACATCTTTAAATGATAGGAGATCTCCATTTCCTGAGGAATTATTTAAAGTAGAAAAATAACATTACATACTATTTCATACCGACATGATCAGTTTAGAAATGAGAGGTTTACTAAAAAATTGTGTCATAAAATTATGTTTTTAATGTAACACTTACATAACTATTTCTATAATAAATAAAGGATCGCAAATGACTGTGTAAAGGATGTGACAGTTTTTAAATACACAGAAAATTAAAAAAAAATACAGTTGCATAATAACTTTAAGCACGGCGTAGCATACACTTGAAAAAACGTAAAATTCAGCTAAGCTGACCAGGGTTGCCAGATCACTGCATTTTTGAGGCCAAATCTTCAACAATGCTCTTTGTTTTTCTTTGTACTTGGCTTTTGTTTTCTTTGTTTACTTGACTACACTAGTGACGATTTGGCCTCAAAAATGCAGTGATCTGGCAACCCTGAAGCTGACAGTTTTGTCACAGTCCTATCTATTTTACGGTCGTGGGAATATAAGCGTTATAAAAATGTTGACCAGTTCAATTTAAGAAGTTGAGAAATTCCTCTGAACAATTCCTTAAAATTTTAACAAAATTCTAAAAAAGTTCACGTAAAAGATCCACCAATCAGAATTCCCAAAAGTAAGGTGTAATCAAAATTTAATTGGCCAATATGCAAGCAGAAAGTTTTTAAACTTTTAACTAATCCCAATGCCTTATAACAAAATAAAAATATCATTGGTGAGAAAATTGGGAAACTTTTAGGGAAATTTTAAAACTTTTGAGGAAATGATCAGTCGAGTTGCTCAACGTCAGGAAACAAAATTTTAATTTTTTTTCATCTATTGTATGATAGATGTAAATATCTGCAATTAATTAAAATCTAAATCTAACGTTTATGATGTGCAGACGTTGTGGGCCGTGAAAGATTGGTTTCACGGATTTCCAAGAAAACGGGACGTTATTTATTGGCCAACGGTTTTTTAATGAAAAAAATAAAGAGATTATAACAGACCAACCAAATAGTGGCATTGGCGATGCAGCATTCGCACATTCTCTGATGTAATCCCAATCCGCTGATTTGGTGTATCTTTGTTCACGAGACCTTCCGTGCACCTAAAGCATACAAATGGTAGATATCTATAATCCAGAGCAAAAATGTTGAAACAAGCATGAAATTTCATCTCAAAATTTGCATGACCAACAAAAATAGAGAAAACTATGTTATTGTTTGGTTATTACACCCCACCTCTCCGCCTCTTTAATATTGTTTAACTGTAATTGCTGTATTCGTAAAATGCATAATATAATTTCGACAACATTGATTTTTTGAGAGGGGGGCGCGTTAATGAAGGCTATTTTTTACTAACTAAGGAAATTTTCAAAAGAATTTATATTCGACGTTGGAAAGTTCTCCGTAATAAAAATGTTTCGAAACTAATGCCTCTTGTTGGTTTATCTTTAAGAATCCTTCTAGCCGCGTACAGATTTTCCTGAATATCGTGTCACACAAATTTTACCATGATTGGATCTCCATTTTAGTTATAGCTAAGCGGTGGCATACGCAGTCTTGGATTCCTTCTCCAGCCAGGCTACCTATTTGTTTGACAATATCATTTGTATTCTTAGTCTTACGAAAAGAAACTCCGCGAATTTCGAGGCATTCGTGTCTAGAATAGTGTTCCTGGCGATTCAAATCGCCTTTTAACATGTTGATCTTAGTTAATGAATGCTGAAGTTCAGTTTTTAGTAAATAGTTTTAGAATTTAGAAAGGAGAAGAATTATTCCCAAGTAAAAGTCTTTGCAGCCAGAAAATTTTACACATACATGTATGGTCGATATTTTATTAATATAATGACAACCACAAACACCTCGAACAAGTATTTCGCCCAAACAAGACTACACCACAAAATGGCCGCCGCTCGTATTCAGGGCTAGACATTAATTTTGGCTACAAACACCGACAGCATTCAGTAAAAAGAGGGAAGTCAAAACGCTAACGCTGATGCGTCAGCAGAACAGACCAGAGATCAACGAATGTCAATGTGGAATCAGGGACAGCGTCAATAGGTGTCACTGAAGGTAGATTCAAATTCGTGGAAGAACACGAACAGGATAATCCTATCCTTCCCTCTCAGCCGGCTCTTAACCCCCAGAAGCTGATCCTAGAAAAGAACTGAGACGATATCCACAAAGGGAAAGACAGGCACCAAATTTCTAGTCTTAACGTATCCTGCATTAATTGAACAGACAAATGGAAGCATGAACTGCCAGGGGGACTTATAAAGAAATACACGGGTTAACAATTATTCTAGTGTTTTAACATAAATATATCACACCTTTTCGGGGGTAAGAAATGAACTACGTTTATGTGGAAGACTTCTGCTTGAAACTGTTTGAAATTTCCGTTAAATCTTCTACAGACCATCAAATTCTGATAAGATGTACTAATAGAATTAAGAGACTCTCTTGATCGTTTAGATAAAAACCGCAACTTGTTTTGATTGGCAAGTTTAATCTGCCCAGTATTGATTGGTCATTGGACCTTCTTTTCCGCATCTATAGGCAGTTAACAAGAGGAACGTTTTGCAAGATCATCACAGACCAATTCCTTTACCAAAAAGCTTGCGGTCCGACGCACCTTTAAGGTGGTAAACTGAACTTTTCAAAGCTGCCTTAATCCAACTGATCTATTTTCAACTAATCAATAACTTGTTGAGTTTCATATCAAACTTTGTTTTCAAAAAGTAAGATCAGTAAAAAGAACAATGTGTGCGTGGCTTCAATAATGCAAACTTTGAGGGAGCTCATGAACATCTAATGAGTAGGGATACAGATGAAACCAAGTACGAGGATCTGGTCATTTTGTAGCTTTTGTAGTTTCTCATTTAGTTTAGAGCCAATGCCGTCCCATAATGGCAAACAGTAAGTAAAATAGGGCTCGACCAGGCCCCTGTATGCTTTCACGCTATCTGATAATTTAGATAAAGATGAATGCTTGAAAGTAGGGAAAGATTTATATCTCAAATCAGTAGGTAATTTCGCAACAAACAAGACACTCGTTGACACCACGATATTAGGGAGTTTAAGATTGCCAGAAAACTGCGACGGCAACGCCAACCGGGAGTGGGGAGCAAACTAGATTTTGCTGACTTTGCAGTTTCCAACGTTGTCCATTCGAATCGTCGACAACTCGTGTTTTGGCGCAGTGGCTGCAACGCGAAGACGAATAGTTTGGTTTAATGGTATTTATAGGAATTATTGATTATATTTGTACTTTTTATCAAAGATAACAGTTAAACAGTGTATTTATGGCATAACTTGAATTTCATGTACTCGTAGTTGTTGTGAAGATTTATTAGAGTTTTTAATTGTGGCCATTTCGCCATTTTATATATAGTATTTTTATATTTTGAACTCATACGGATTCAAAAGATGCCATGGCGAAGTGTTTAATAAAAAGACGAAATTAGACTGTAAAAACCTTTTCTGAAGTTGATGTAGTGACGTTGTCGTTGTCGACAAAATTCGAAATCTTAAAATGCGGAAAGCGTACGACGCGACGACGCTCTCGCCCCCAGCTTATTCGCCGTTTCAGAGTTCCCGTTTGAGTCGGCGTCATGCAATCTTAAAGTCTCTACCACCAGGACCGAGACGTTAAACACATGATTTATAACAAATACGCAGCTCTTCGACAATATCTTCTGAAGCGAATAGAAAGACGAATTTGCAAAGTACGCCATTTGAGGCAAAGGACTCAAGGCTTGCTCAAACAAAAAGGCCAAGAATATATAAAAAAAATATTGTACAAAATTTGTAACATTGAAGTCCAAAAGGACCAGCAATGACATTTTTTAAAATACCAATATATTTCGGTACATGGTACCATCCTCAGTTCAATATATAATATAAAACTAGCTACTTAAGTTTTCATAACTAAAGATATACTCCGATATACGTGTTTAGTATCATTAATTGATATTTTTGGTCTACATCAAATGCCATAAGCCATTCACAAAGGGTAATTGCGACTGTTCAAAGTGAAACTTGATTTTAACTTAAAGTTATTATTATTATATTATTTTAAAAATATCTTACAACGCGGTAGCCCTATCAGTCATAACTACTTAAGTTAACTGTTTTCCAAGGGGCCGTTCACCCAAGTTACATTACTCTGTATGTTTACAAAACAAACTTTAATAAATACTAATTATTATAATAAAAACTTATTACTAAACCCGTGAACCAAGTATTTAAACATGCAAAACTACTCTACATCCCCAGCAATAGCTCTTAAACGTTTTTAGAGATTTTTTTAACGCATTTTTTCTAAAACTTTTGCTATAACTGACAGTACTGAAATTGATCTATCAATACCACAACTAGATCTATCACCTTTCTTAAAGATTGGCGATAATACTGTTATTTTTAGATCTTCAGGAAAAATGCCAGATACAATTATAGATCTGTTAAAAATTGTTGTCAACGATCTACTAATTACTCCAGCCGCATCTCTAATTAATTTTGGTAGTATTTTGTCCTAACCAGTCGATTTAGCTGGTTTGACGTTGGAAGTAATATTTAAAACACGCGCAGGAGTGCTTTATCAGATATACAACGCGAGGCGAAGCCGAGCGTTGTATATCTGATAAAGCGTGAATTGCGAGTGTTTTAAATGACTTCTAAATCGATTCATTTTATACCCATTTTGTCTGTTTGTATATAAAAGAATTTTCAATATAGATGTTGTATAAGCCGAGAAAATCGAAGTAAAAGATTTGTGAAAATCGACATGTGTTTTATCTCATATACAGACTCTAGTCACGGCTATGATTTCCTTTGTGTTTTTGTCATGAATTATTAATGAGGTTTAGAAAGATATTTATAAACTTCAGTTTCAGTCACAGGGTCCAACTTAAATCCAGTTTAACGTTGGTCTACATAACTAGATGGTAGAACTGATGTACTTCTAAGTTCTCTGCTAGATTGTAGCCTATATTACAAAAATATTCATTTAAAACATTTGTAATCTGTTTAGGATGGGTAAAACTTCCATTCTCAGCATTAATTTCGGCAATGTTTGTCGTTTTTGATTTTTTATTAATCAGTTTGTTGATAGTTTTCTACATCTCTTGTGGATTATCAGTAGTTTTTTCGAAATAGTGAATAAAGTGTTTCGCTTTGGCATTTTTAATCTTTTTAGTTACTTCATTCCTAGCTTTTTTGTATGCTTGGTGCATACAAACTGATCCAGTATTAACTGCTTTTTTCTTAAGGTAATCTCTTGTCCTAATTTCTTTCATAATAGCTTTTGTTAGCCAAGGTGTATATTCACTTCTGACCCTCCGCGTGATTAGAAGAGCATGCATATTAGCAACAAATAAAAATCTGTTTTTCCATTCCAATCCATATATATATATATATATATATATATATATATATATATATATATATATATATATATATATATATATATATATATATATATATATATATATATATATATATATATATATATATATATATATATAATAATAGGAAGGCAAATTTTGCTGTCGCTACTCTGAGTTTCACGCGCTTAGGCGATCATCAGGCAACTGACAGATTATTTAATTATTCACAAATTTTATAGCTCAATTATATTCATAGGTGGTGTTTTGTTACATGACGACATTTGCTAAATAGTTCGGAGCGTTTATTCAAAATGTTTTTGTTTCGTCCTTTTAAAATTAACAGTTTTTCTTCAATGCATAGGCCACATCTTCTCTGGCCGGGTTTGCATGCCGGGATTTTCTTTATGATTCCCCACTTGATCTTGTGTGGTCGGTTGCTTCTCTTCAGTTGCCAAATGTGTTTGGAAAGTTCGGTCTCGTTTTGGTACTTGATGTTGTTGATGGATTTTGTGTGGTTCCGGAATCTTATCTTGAATTCGTTGGCTGTGACCCCGATGTATGTTTTCGTTTCGTTATTGTCGGTTGTTGTTATTTCAGCCTTGTATACCACATTGGCTTGAAGGCAGTTGCCTTGCATTGGGCACTGATTGTGGTTTCTGCAATTGCAAAGGCGTGAGTCGTTTGTGCGCTTAGTTGAATTTTGCTTGTCGTGTTTCTTTAGTATAGTCTTGTTGTGTCGGTTGATGAAGCATTTCATGTTCTCGCTGCAGCTATAGCTTACGCGTACTGTGTGCCTGTTGAATATTTTATGTAGTTTGTTGTTGTGCGGGAAGTGCTTGTCGATTAGTTTTAAGAACTCGCGCGCTATGTTGGTTTTTACGTTTTTGCTAAAAGGGGGGTTATACCATATTACGTTTCGTTGTCGTTTGATGCGTGTGCTTGTGCTAGTCTTCGGTTGTTCGTATTTTAGTTGTGCGTTAAAGTTGCTTCGCGTCAAGGCGTCATTGTATGTAGGGGCTGCTTCGTCGAAGGTTTCTTTATCGCAGCACAGGGTATTGATTCGTCGGTTGATGGAGTGGGGTAGCTCCCGTATGATTGGGGGCGGATGGTTGGAAAACTGGTTGATGTAGAGTGGGTCATCGTTCGGTTTTCTGTAGGGTTTGTAGGAACCGTTGTTCAGGTCAAAGGTCAGGTCCAGGAAGTTCGTACGAAGTTGGTTAGTCAGTGCAATTATTTTCAGTCCGAGATTGTCAAACACAGCGGCGAGTTCTTTTCTTTCCCTATCGCATAGTCTGCCAGATCTGCTGTTAACCACTGCCAGGCCGTCATCGCGGTACAATCCAACGTCTTTTCCAAAGCGATCTTGTAAGGTGTTGAGTATAAACAGCCCGATCAGTTCACAAACTTCGGCTCCGTCGTAACTTCCCATGGTTACATCGAAAGTGTTGTCGGAATTTCGTTTGGACCATGCACGGTTTTGGTGGAATAGGAGTGATTTACGGGTGTGTTTGATTATTGTCACATCGCGGTCAGTGATGTTAGTGAATTGCTTCGCCCATGATATAGCTCGGTCTAAGAGTTGCTCGGAAATAGATGGGTAGAAATCTACGATGTCGAAGGAAATGAACGATTTCCTTTGTTTGTTGTCGATAGATTGGAACCAGGAGATGGCGTCGGTGGAGTTACGCCACTGGTTTACTTTGGTGTGCGCTCTGATTTTATTGTTTATATTGTCCAGTATAGATTTACTGACTTTGCCTAGCTGGCTTTTAGCGGGGTTGATAAGGCGGCACTTAGGGTGGTTTTCGAAGTCTTGCTTATAGTCCTTCAGAGATATAAATGGCTGAAATAACAACAACCGACAATAACGAAACGAAAACATACATCGGGGTCACAGCCAACGAATTCAAGATAAGATTCCGGAACCACACAAAATCCATCAACAACATCAAGTACCAAAACGAGACCGAACTTTCCAAACACATTTGGCAACTGAAGAGAAGCAACCGACCACACAAGATCAAGTGGGGAATCATAAAGAAAATCCCGGCATGCAAACCCGGCCAGAGAAGATGTGGCCTATGCATTGAAGAAAAACTGTTAATTTTAAAAGGACGAAACAAAAACATTTTGAATAAACGCTCCGAACTATTTAGCAAATGTCGTCATGTAACAAAACACCACCTATGAATATAATTGAGCTATAAAATTTGTGAATAATTAAATAATCTGTCAGTTGCCTGATGATCGCCTAAGCGCGTGAAACTCAGAGTAGCGACAGCAAAATTTGCCTTCCTATTATTATTTACTCGCTCTGCCAGTTATGGTATTGAGCGCTCTAAGTTATCATACCAACATTGCAACCTACCTGGTTCTGATTTCTGGATTATATATATATATATATATATATATATATATATATATATATATATATATATATATATATATATATATAATATATATATATATATATATATATATCTCGTTTACATCATCAGACTCTAAATCAAAATCTATATGGAATATTTCTGATAAATCTGCTGTAAAATTATTGTTTTATTGTAGCCTTTGTATTGTCTGGTATTTATCATTTCTGGCTCCCCACGAGGGATTGATAATTTTCTTGTTATACATATGTAACTATGATCACTGATTCCTGCATGGTGTACTTGTGCTCCAACAATAATTTCTGCCTTATTTGTAAACGCTAAACAATTAGTGTGCTAGTATTTTCAGTTACTCTTGTCGGTTCCTTGATTTGCTGCTCAAATTGATATAATACCATTACATCTCTTAATTTATCTACATATGATTGTGTGCCCTGTTTAAGCCAGTCACAGTTAAAATCACCCAATTGTTTTTTTCTTAAGAATATTCGGAATTCATCAATGTGTTTAAGGAGACTTCTGGTATTTACATGAGCTATTTTAAATCCCCTAACACTTTGTATTTCATTTTGACTATATTCATATTTTAGACTAGATGAGGAACTTTGTATGTTGTCTTGATTATCAGAAATTTCTTCAGAACTAAAATACATCATGTTTTCATACCTATTGTCTTTTAATTTAGAATCTTGATCAAAATCATGATAATTCTCGATGACTAGGATAGACAATGGTCTCAGCCATTTTCATTGAAATTAGAACTTTTATCAAAAATTGTTTTTTCAATAACGACAGAATGCATTAAGTGTTCATAACTATCTGATGTTGTACCGTACGTTAAGTGACACTTTAAGTCGGATAATATTTCCTTCTGTGAACATTCATGACTGGTGTGACAATCACCGTCAGCAGTTTTCCAAGTTTCTGTATTGCAGACTGTTGAAAATCCTCATGCCGTTAGTTCCTAGGTGTAAGTGATGCACGATCTTTGCTGAGAAAAGTGATGAAATGAACGGCTAGGATGGCTGAACCTTTTGCATTGAGATTGAGCTTGCTCTTATTTAGACATGTATCATCTATAGTTGAATTATCAATAAATGAAATGTTCAGTTTCGTACAAATGAGTCCAATTTCTTTGTTGACATCTTCAATCTTTTTTGAGACATCAATGTCATGACGCACTGTTAGTCCAGATAGACCAATTTTCTAATAAGGAAACTGATTTTTTACTTTAGCAGCAACTCTCTCAATCTTACTCGCACATACTGTGGGAGATTCCGTAGGTAGCTTATTTGTCCCAGCGTGTATAATGACATGGGATGGTATTGTTTTATGGCTGTCAAGGTTGATCTCATCTTCAATTTCATCTACGGTTTTTCCTGGGAATGTGTACTTATGTACCTTTTTCTTTGTTAGCTTTCTTGGTTGAATGTTTTTTATTAATGAATCAGCAATAACAATGACGCCCGAACCAATTTTATGGTTATGTCTATGTTCATATTTGGAATTTTGTTGTCTATTTTGGATCTCAACCGTACATACACTCTGGTCATTCATATTTTTTCCGTCATTGTCCTTATGACAATTTTTGGCTGTAGTCTCAGTTTGTGTCTGATTATCTGAGAGATCGCTTAAAGCTTGAAACCGATTTCCTGCGTTAAATAAATTGCTATTTGATGATTTTACTTCTTTATTTTGCTTTCGTTTGCTATTTTTCTGTGCGATTTGTTGATTGTTAGGCGATTCCGTTGAGTTATTATTCTGTTTTTTTAAATTAAGACAGACTTGATAGTCATGTTGTAGTGTTAGAGCCGTAGTGAGATTGACTTTTTCTTGCTCTAAGTTCACAATCTTCGTTTTGAGATCAATAATTATTTTATCGCCCCCCCCCCCGCATATATTAAACGACCATCGGCAAACTGTTAGTCGCGTTGAGCTCGGTTTTCTGTGCTGCCGAGTAATACAAGACCAGTCAAAGCCTTTATGGCATAATTATGGCTATGTGCCCACATAGCCGCTTTATTGTTTTAATCCATTTTTAATAATTAACAAGCAAAATTATTAATTAATAACTATATAACATTTAGCACAGAAAAGGTGGGGTATCACTAACGCCACAAGTCTCCTTGGGATAAAGGAGACACACCCCACCCCAACACGACAAGCCGCTTGCCGATGGTCGCGAGTAGGGCTATGCCAGATAGGTGAGATTCCACTTCAACTTTAGCTGACCAAAGGGTGATAATCCCTGAGTTCAGTTCCAACGATTCGATCAATTATTATATTTACAATAAATAACCTGAATCGATAGGCCTTAAGTTCACAATTGGGACCACTTTGCCCCCCCCCCCCCCAAATATACTAAATGCATGTGTATTCCCCAGAGACGAACAATCGTACTCTCACAATAACTGTAATCATATGGAAGACAGACTTGACCATGCAGTATTACCATCGCTTATACTACAGCTGGATAGTCAGGGAGGCCAGGGAAAACGTGAAATACAGGAAACCTGAATGGGGCTAAGACAGTTAACCACCAGCTTCCCCACAAAGCTTCTATATTACAACTTCTCGATTGGAGCGCTGGTAACACGAGAAACAAAGCTGACCATCCCAGCATCCAAACTCATTGATTATTTAATTATTTGATTGGTGAAGTAACCAAACATAGAGCAGTACAAATGTCACGTTACGAAAACCTCAATCTATGTCAGCTTAATTGCAATGCCAATTTTAAGTGAATTCTATGCACCTTTACTGGTTTGTATAATAGCAGTGCTATAAGTTACCAATAGCCAACTAAAAGCGTCGACATCATCAGCTGAATAGTGAACCTTACCCTGTGTCAGTTCAATATCCAAACGATGACGAATATAAAGTAAGTGTCCCAAGCGCGACAAAATACCTTCAGTTTCTAGCGAACTAAATGTCATCGCTGAAATGTAAACCTTACTCCTGTGTCAGTTCATGAATATAACCATTTGCGGCGAATAAGTGCGTAATAACCAGTTTCGGCGTAATAAGCATCGTCAGCTAAATTGTGAACCTTACCCCTGCGTCAGTTCACCATCAAGCCGGCAATACCCGCTGCTATTAAAAAACTGGATAATTTAAGTCCAAATGACTGCTTGTGATGAATGAACGCGCACTGGTGCAAGCTAAACTTAGAAACTTAGCTGTAGTTGAGAGAAAACATTCTCTGAAACACTTTTAAATCCATGCAGATATATACGGAAGAAGTAATATGATATAACTATGGTAACAAGCTTACAAGCAAGCACCAGTTTACGCACCAAAATCATAACAGTCGAATTGCAAGACGCCTAGCCTTATCATAGTATCAACCAATACACATTTAAGTTGCTGAAGATCATCTTCGATACGCTTCAGTTGTATTGAAAGGACATTACACTGGCATTCTGAATTTCTGAATTTATGTCCGTTTTCAGCAAACGACAGGTCTTTATCTTCTTCATTTTGCGTATTACTATGGTTAGGCTGATGTGTATCATCGTCCGACAATGATTTCTCAGTAACTTCGCCCAAGTTTAGATCTCCTTCGGCTTCCGCATATTGTTCATATTGTTCACCATCATGGTCATTGACTTTATTCAACGTGGCAAATTTATCGAGCTTCTCTCGAAGACTTTCATCAACATCGTCTCGAATTATCACAAGTTTTTGCTTTTTTTTCCCATACCATTTCATTGTATAGTTTTTACTAGCGAATTCCTTCACTTCGCCACCAAGAGATAACCACTGTCCTTCGATGTTCAAGTCCGATTGAACGAACAATTTCAGACTCTTAAGCGAGCCTTTCCAGGCAAATTCATTATCTTTTAAAATAAGATTTGAAAATTTAAAAGGTGTAGATGTTGTCAATATGCTTTTTTCTGGCATACTTTCAGGAAAACTAAAATGATCCTCAATTAATAGGGAGCTCTCCAGTGCACGTCCGTGCGCCATATTGTACGCGCAATAGATTCGCACAAAATGGCGCGAAATCGCACAAAAGTCGAAATTGGGCAAGGCGATGCGATTTCCAGCAAAGTTAAGCGATTTCGTGCATAAAAACGCTCAAAAAAGTGGTAATTACACGAAATTTTCGATGTTAAGATTTTTTTAAAATAAAAAATTCAATCTTTCCTGATCATTTTGACACCATTTTTTCCTTTTAATTCAAAGTAAAAGTAATTTTACGTTTGAAAACGGGTAGTAGATGCGAAAAATGTAAATTGTCTTTTCACATCATAACCATGACACACGCCAGGCTGTGCTTGTTTACACTATGGTTTAGACCAGTGCTCGGGCTTACATTAAGCTGATTTTTTAGTCTTAAACACGAGAAATGACTGATTATGGGGAAACCTCTTCTGATAATTGATGATGATGATGATCGACTTTATTTAAACACACTAGCTGATTTTCAGCAAAAGCTGATTTACAAAAGAGGTGTGATAACTACTATTAAACTATACTACTTACTAAAATATTACAAATGAAATAAATAATTAATATAATACACACTAAAACTAAGAGAGATCAAAGGTCGAGGAAGAAAGCTTACGGCAAAACGAGGGCAACGATGCCGAATTTCTTATTTCAGCAGGTAACTGGTTCCAAATTTTAGCTCCATCATAACAGAAACTTTGTTTTAGGAATTCTGTTTTTGGCACTGGGATATAAACTCTTGTAGAAGAGCCTCTTAAATTATAATCATTAATTTTGTGGACGTTTTGAAACAGATCACACAGTCTACTATAGCTTATTGACAGTCTTGTACATAATTCTAGTTTTCATTTCAACTCTGCGTTTTTCTAACAATTCCCAACCAAAAGAGTTACGAGCTAGGACAGAATGACCATGTTCATTTTTAAATTCATGATCAGTCTTGCCGCTCTACTCTGCAATTTTTGTAATCTTTCACTGAGACCTTTTCCAAGTGTATCCTAAACCTCACAACAATAATCAAAATAAGGTTGGAAGCGAAGGAAACGATAAAGACTCGGATTACGCGTTGTGAGAGCAAACCTCCTGCTCGGCCTCGCGATGTCGAAGTACAACAAAACGACGAAGGTGGGCTTCTCCTTTGACTTTCGAGATGCGAAGTGACGTTAGAATTCCGCTAAATGACCTGTAAGATGTGTTACGATTTAATAATACGCAAAAGAGAAATGATCTTCATATGGCTGTATATAAAATGTAGCACCCGTAACTGTATTTTAATAATACATATACTTATTGGATGTTTTGGCGTGCGAATGAAAATCATCTAGTACTGATAATTTAATTATTATTGATATTATTTAAACTTTTTTAAAAACGGTAACCCTTCAGCATAAAAAACTGATTTTCAAGGGGCCGTTTAAACAAAATATTAAAAACCTATATTACACTTCCACATACTTACTTTAAACACTAAGTACACACAAAATAATAATAACAAAAGTTGTAACAGGATTAAAAACTGTACTGACTACCAAAAATATTTTTAAATTTATTGATTGTTATCCCCTGTTGCTTTGCTGCTGTTGGCAAGTTGTTCCATAGTAAAGCCCCCGAGTAGCTGATACTTTTTTTCATAAAGTTAGTTTTAGGCTTAGGCTTAGGGATATGAAAGTGAACAGCGTTACTGCGCAAATTATGAAATTCATTATTACTTATTTCAAACATATCTTTCATAGGCTTACTAAAAATATTGTGTTGTATATCATACATAAACCATAGAAATAAAAGATATAGAATGCGCGCTCCTATCTATTTTCAGGTAAACAAATGACGCCACATTAAAATTCAAAATGGCCGATTTATAAGGGCAAATTAAACTCGCCCCACTGTAATTCGCATAGACCGCTGCTCGGACAAATCCAACATGGCGGATTTATAAGGGCAATTTTTTTTTCAATTTGGGTACCGGCTAGGTTACCAAGCACGCATTCTATATCTATTATTTCTATGACATAAACGCTGCCTTTTTAAATTTCATTCTTTTTTCCAGTGGTTGCCAACCAAGATCTGATAAAATTTCACGTGATATAATCTCATACGTTTTGCCTGAAATGACCCTTGCAGCCCTGTTCTGTAATTTTTGCAAATTTTCAATCAAATAATTGCTGTATGTATCCCAGACAAGGCTACAATAATCAAAATAGGGCATTATTAGGGCATTGTAGACATCCATTAAAGTATATTTTGGAACGTAAGATTTCATTCTTCTTATCAAACCGATTCCTTTTGAAACCTTGGCAATTGTATTAATGCATTTATATTATTTACATTTGGCAACATACAGCATTTGAAACAATTTACAGCCATTTTGTTTGATATATACCTGGTCGTACTTGTCGAGTCCAATAATTAAAAAATGTGGTGTTCAATTCAGGTGCAAATGTCAATTGCAAGAAAATGTTACCTGCTGTCACTTTGATGTTTTGCGATGGTGCTAAATCAAATTGCTTCACAAAGCATAGAGGTTTTTTAGCAATGGTTAAATGCTACAGTTTTTGGCGCAAGCCAATTTTTTAAAGACAAAAAAGTGGGCTAAACATCATTTTGATGCGATATCTTTTTATAAATAACTAAGGACAATTGCATTTAGATGGCTCATCATGTTGATGTGTGGAATAATGGGGCAATACAAGACCATTACCAGCTTGCATCTACCATTCTAAAGGAAGCAAATATCAATACATGCTGATAAGAATACAAACCGGCACATATGAGGGCTAATACATTTTAAAGTGCCTATGACACGAAAATTTTAATTGCATAATGAGAAAGAGTACTTAAAACTGTAGTAGAAGTTCTTTTGTACTTTTCCGCTGCAACGTTTTGTTGATGAGATATTTCAGTTTGAATTTTTTGTTTTGTCGGCTAACTACATCATACTTTGCATAATGAGGCATTAGAAAGTAGATTATAAAGTTGTTTTCCTATAAAGAGACGACGTGCAACATTAATGAGATGCTTATGTTTGTCCTTAATCTACATATTCTTTCAATATTACGAGAATTTTGCTCATTGAAGACATAGATAACTGGTATTCAACAACAACTCATTATGCAAAGTGTGACGTAAGTTAGCATCCAAAACAAAAAATTCAAACTGAACTATCTCATCAACAAAACGTTGCAGGGCAAAAGTTTAAAAGAATTTGTATTACAGTTTTAAATACTCTTTCACATCATGTAATAAAAATTTTGGCGTCATGGGCACTTTAACAAATTAACATTGTAGTACATCATTTATTTGTTTAGCATCAGACTCAATCTGCACATTTCTGCAACAAATCATGTTATATTCTGCACAACATAACTAGGTAGTACGTACTACAAGTCAAGATTAGGATAAGCATGAGATTAGGTTTAGTCATAAGACATGTAAACATTTTAGGTAATTTACGTACCAGAGGTAATGGTAAAATAGTCTGTTGTAAGTTAATATAGATAACATGCAGACCAGCTGACGATCAATAGACCATTTTTTATTTAATTGTTATAGCATTGTCACTGGACAAAAGCCACTGGAGAAAAGATATGTCATAAAATTATGAGGAAACTTTGTTTGGTCAGTCACTGAGGACCAGACATCTTACAACGGGAGGGACATTTTGTGCATTTTGGCTGTCTTCTGGTTGCTGTTTGTAATACAGAAGCTTCTGTAGAAGCTAAGCGAGCTGTACTTGCTCTTGTGCTAAATAGAATAATATTTCGAGTTTGAATTATACAACCAATATAGCTACTAATTTTTTTTTAAGTCTTATTGTGTACTATTTTAACTAAATATCAAATCAAATAAAACTGGTAAATAACTGGTAAGTCACGCAATTTGCTTGAATAGAGCCAAAATATTGCAATATTGCTCGCATAAGAACATTCATTTTTGCTCTAGAATCTGTAAAGTGTGAACAGTAGTTTATTAATAATGCGGATTAGAAAAAAACATATAGCCTTTTCTCAAGATATTCACAACATACAGGTAAGTAGTTTCACGCATTTCATGCAAATACGTTTACAGGGTATGAAACATACATGAATAAATATGATAATAATAAATGACAGCATGTAGTTCAGTAGTTGTTTACCTGTCTTCAATCGCGCGAGGATATAAATTCAGCTGTACGCTCGTAGCAGCCAAGCATTACATTGATTAACGGAATAGCATCAGCTACACGCTTTCTTGTCAAACCTACTGCAGAAGAGATTCCAAGATTCTTCGTCTCTTCAAAGTGCGTCAAACACGTCAATACAAAGGCGCAGATGACTCGAAATTCGGTCTGTACTTTAATCACGAATCTGTTGCTCTGCCGCCTTCATATGCGGTCTTTTTCATCAGAAGGGAAACCGTGCACAGATGTACCTTGTATGCAATGTGTATTAGCGATGCTAACACGGCCTCGGCCGCCAGCAACACAAGATCTATATTTTTTCCATATGGTTAAAACAAAACACACGGGACAAAGATCTGTGTCATGGTTATGGCGTCACAGCTCGACTTCAATTTTCACATGCAAAGTGTCAAAATTCGTGACTTTGAAGATCTGTAGAAAAAAACCTATTTTTAAAAGCGGTTTTAAAATTTGAAATCAGCGCAATAATCTATAATCTATCAAAACGGGTAAAAATCTAGAAATCGAAAATTTTGTGTCATTAGCACTTTAAAGCTTGAAAGTTGATCAACAAAACACAAAATGTAAATGCTATTTATAACTTTAATATAGCAACAAGTGATCGCAACATGTAAGTATATTAAATGGGAAATATTGTCAAATAACATTTACAGTTTTCATTTTGCAACAAGAGCAATATTTTGACTGAAGGACCTTTTAGACTCCTCATCATTTCAGCCGTCCTCGGGAAGGCCGTCTAGCCTTCATGTACATTTTTCAGGCAATTGAATGAAATGTGTGCATTTAAATACACAGTATATACATATGTATAAAGCACAAAGCAGTGGTGGAAAAATGTTTTCTTTCCATAGATCGGGAAGCAAAAAAATTCTGCAAGATCATGTTCTTTTTGTTAATGGCATCAGCTTTTGTGGAAAAATTAATGTCACAGTTTACACAATATATAATTACAGTTTCTTAGACTATGTTGACACAATGCCGGTACGACAGAAAAAGCTTAATTTAATTTCCCGTCTGTTTAGTATTGTTTACATGATACCGGTCCTCACACGATATTGAGGCAAATTCGCTATTTCAAATATTGAATTTGTGTATGAATTTAGTGTAAGAATGACAGAATGTAATTAGAAAGCTGGGAATTAAAGCGGCATCAAAAAGTGCCGTTTTCGGTGTTCACACGATATCGAAGGCGTTACCATTTCATCTCATGCCGTTTAGAAACCGGCATTGTTTGGTGATGGTGTAAAATTGACGGTATCGTATAATTTCGTACCGGTACCCTGTGAACAGAAAGAGAATAAGTAACTTTTTCATGCCGTTCACGCCCCGTGCCGGCATCTTGTGAGCATATAGTCTTGGTGCAGTGAGCATCTTGTCGCCTGGTGATCTATATGAATTTTTATATTTTCCTGTTAACCAGACTGTGTGAATCCTTTTTAACTTTTATCAAAATTTGTCAAATGACTTTCTCCAAGCAGATATCTTATAAACATATCCGGTCTTGATTTTGTTTCATTTTCAGTACTTGCTCGATGCAGCTTTTCCCAACTATATTATAATAGCCTAAGCTAGGGCTATTCAGGCCATCTTTTCATTTTCAACATGATTTTTGTCTGCTGCCAAAACCCTTAAATATTTTCTCACAACTAGTGTTCCCATATGATACAATTTCTACCCTTGTTCTCGTGTCTTCTTGGCACTCTCTATTACCACTCGCTTTGGGCAATCATACGATCATAGGCCGTTCTGAAACTGGGCGGCTCGCGCGATATTAAGGGGGTCCAATAGTAAAAAAAAATTTTTGTGTGTTTAAATGCTATGCAGTTCATCTTTGGTCAGGTGTTAGGACATGGTACCACAAATATAAAAATAAGTTTTTCAAAGTTACCATTGCCATAGTTACCATGTTAACTATTCCCTGATGGTGAAAAATCCATATATTTGTAAACATGATATCTCAACAACTATGAATGATAAAAATCTAAAATAACTTTATTTTAATAGTATATCACATGCTCTTGGAGATGAACCAGAACTATGGGGATTGAGGCAAAAATAATTTTTTTGCGGACAAAATATTGAAACTAGATATTATCGAGATGATACTGACTATCATAACTTGCATGCTATTGCAAATATTTTTATGATTCTGGTTCATCTCCAAGAGAATGTAACGCAGAACACACACTGAAAGTTTGAAGTTAATAGCTTACATAGTTCTTGAGATATTGCGCATGCAATAATGGCGATTGTTGGTTTTCGGCAATTTGAGAAAAACTGCTTTAAAGTTTTTGCATGCATTAGAATAACATTAATCGAACAATGCTATAGAAAAGGACACAATAGAGTAAACCAATTGCATACCATTATTTGCTCTGGGTAAAATCATGATTTTACCTTAACACGGTGTAGAATTTGCTGAATTTCTCCGTTTATAATTCATTTTGTCGTTTGAAATTTTGGATATGTTTAGAGAACGCCGTTAACAATATTTTGTAAAATTTTTGAAAATCAATGAATTTCGAACTTATTTACTATTGGACCCCCTTAATATAACTTAGTTATAATATAACCTCATTAAAATATCAGCCTCATTAATCACAATACTCGCAATATTTATTTGATTGGCAGGTGATTAGCATGGAGTAAACAGTGGCCGTGTAGTTTTTGTGTTTTCATATATAGTCATACAGGTGAAAAACGAAAATTCTCTTCTCTGATAAGTTGCCCTAGATGTTAGTATAACCGCACAAAAATCACCTAAGCGTTTTTCAAAATGGCCAGCTATCATTTTGTCAATGTGGCAGATTTTGTTTTGAAATATTAAACGTATTTTTGTCATTTTTCACCTATGATCCTAACTCAATTCGACTTCATCTTGGTGAATATTTACCGACAATCACTTTCCATGCCTTCCGCGAGTAATTGTTAAATCATGCCAGAATATTGCAGCCCCACAATATGGCAAACAATCTATGTTATGCAAGCTGTCCTTCTAAGTGCACTTTTCAAGCTTGTCTTATTGGTCAGTACAGTAAAATAGAAAGTAACTTTATTTAAGGAAACTTTTACTTAAAGAAGGTGACAGTAGCAGCAAAAACCAACAAAACTGTATTATAAGTATAACTATTATAAGTAAAGATAGTTCAATTAAAATGAACACTTAGCAGCTACATTACAACTGAATTACGTGTTACATGTACATAGATACTATTGATTTTTAAAGTGCTAATGATACGAAATTTTCGATCTTGAGACTCTTACTCGGTTTGATAGAGATTATTGCGCTGATTTGAAATCTGAAAACCGTTTTTAAAAACACCTTGTAGTTTTTTTTTCAACAGATGCTCAAAGTCACGAAGTTTTCATGCGTTGCAATTGATGTATACTTTATACTTTGAAATTCACGCTTCGAAGTGCATTATTCTACACTTGCATTACTTAACAAGTGTTTTTAGATGTCTTAAGCCGCTAAGAATCTTTGTGGTCATCTATTTTTTTCATTGCCAGTAGTCAGACTTTTTAACAGCACAAAAGCAGCACTTTCTAAGTTGTTTATGCACAAATTCTAAAAGAAAGTATACTTTTGTACAAACCCAATATATACCTTACAGTTAATTTTAAGGAGTAGATACTACTCCAAAAAGGGAGTAAAAAAAGGTACCAGTTAACTCTGTTTTGGGAGTATTTTTCACTCCAAGATTTTAACTCCGTGTTTAGAGTACTTTTTACTCCGCTAATAGAGTATAATTTACCTTTACAGGAGTTAAAAGTACTCTAGTTTAAAACTTTACTCTTAGTATGGAGTAAAAAATAACCGAAAAGTGGAGTAATTTTTATTCCTATGAGAGTTAAAAATACTTTTATTTAGAACTTACTCCAATTTGGGAGTAGAAAATATACTAAAACTGGAGTATTCCTTTATGAGGGTGAGAACTACTCTAATTCAAAATTGTGCTCTTTTGCTCAACAGGCAACAACAGTAAAACTGCAACATATAAAGCAAAAAAATTTTAACGAACATAACACATTAGTCACGGGTACAAGGTCAAGGATAATATGTGTAATTATTTTAAAGCTCACGTCATTATATGATCACTCATAATTTATTGTAAGCACATTCAGTGATAGACTATCACGTAGCTAAGTTAAATATCATTCCAGTTCTTGCAAGAATTTATTTATTGCCACTCTCTTCTTCTCCGCCGTAGTCCTTTGCATCATTGCAGCTTCTTGGTTTTTGGTACTTCCAGGTACTCAATGTTAAACACATGAAAACAACATACGAGCAGGACCAATGCATTTATCCATTGTGGTTGAAGCATTTAATTTAATCAGGATCATTCCTTCTGCAGCAGTATATATACAGCAGCTTTGGTTTTCCAAACATGGTCAATGAAGCTAGGTTGAATTTTATCATCAATGAATTGTTTGTCCTGTGTGAATTTAAGTAAGATGTTAGCAAGTTTTACAATAAATTTATGGATAAAGTTTCTGAAACTTTCTCTGATCGTAAAATTTATTAAACACGATCTTTCGACTGCCACTCTGCAGTCTTCGACAGGTAAAGTGATTTACCACTTTACCTGTCGACGACTGCAGATTGGTAATCGAAATGTGCATCAAGCATTTTTAAAATTTATGGCTATTGAACAACATATCTCTACGAACCAGACAATTATATTTATAGGATCAAACTATCTGAAGTTTCAAGTATGTTTAATATAAATACATTTGAAGGAAGTTGCCCAAGAAATACATGACACTGCGTTACAGGCAGAACTGAACCTCTGTATGATATACTCACTCTGCCATAAGTATAGCCTTGGTATATGGTGTATTTTTATATTCAGCCTGTTTGTGAAAAAGCCTTCTACTGTAGCTAGATTAAACCCTTGATTAGTTACTATTCGGCATTTTCTTCGCATCTACACGACTCACTGATGCATTATAAACTAAATATTCATTTACCTGTACTTTGAACTGTCCCACCATTTGACTCCCTTGACGACGAGAAGTCCATATTACAATGGCAATGCTATATGGCTTACTGCGTCAGATTTGCGGCATGAAAAGGCCACTTTCCTTTGGAAACCCTAGACAGAAACAGTTGGTAAATGCAAAAGAATACTTATTAATATAAATTCAACTTTGTGATGTAACATTACTGTCGCAAATACATATATATTGTCGCTATACAATGAAGGCAACCGCCATTAACTTTGTATGCAAATAAAAGCTTCAATACCGCACAAATTCACAACAAATTTAAGCAATTAGGCATGTTCGACACTTACCTAATAAAATATCGTGTAAATCTGCGATAATTGGTAGCATTTCATGGGTTTTTTCGTCGAAATTTCATCAATAATTCCATTCAAAACAGTATTCATCTCTCAAAATTCAAATATGACGCGCTTCACTAAACGCGCAAAGCCTAATGGGCATTCCAAATATGGTAAAGCATGACTACTGATCTCTGTTAATCAGGGGAGTGTTACAGGAGAGCGCTTGCAACAGTTGTGAATATATAGTAATGATGGTTATGCGCTATAACAGTTTAAGAATGTAATCTATGATGTAAATATTTTAATTCATATTTGCTTAAACACATTATTTTGTCATGGTGCATTTTACTCATTTATGCGTGGAAATTGACTCACAGGAATGCATTACTTAATTCGGTACGTTGACTCCTTTTCTGGAGGAAAGTACAGGACTAAATACACAATCTAGATTCATATTAAACTATATTAAGATTAATATCAATCTAGTTTTTCATATCTCTGAGGATGGTTCTGAAATTGATACACAATAACTACTCCAATACTTCTATTCCTTTTCAAGAGTACATTTTACTCCATTAGAAGAGTTAGATTGACTCCTAGTGTAGTAAGAACGGAGTTAAGATTACTCCTAGAGTAAAAATAGTGGAGCAAAAAATACTCCAATATTTGAACCACTTTTCGGGAGTATATTTCACCCCCGCAGTGGAGTAATATTCACTCTTAGTAGAGTAAAACATTTAATGTGGAGTAGTTTTAACTCTGATTTCAGAGTGAAATATACTCAATTTTTTTTACTCCCAAAAGAGATAAAATATAGTTTAAGAAAAAGGTTAGCTATAGAAGTGGGAAAATAGCCAGGTCAGGACACAGCATAGTTGGCTTTCTAGTTATTTTAATGAACGAAGGTAACTCAAACTTTATGTTATCAATTACGAAATTACGTGATGTACAGTAGAAGTGATAGGGTCCAGACTCCAGAAAACTACATGCTCTGCATTTATGACCTCTGAACACGAGTTTCTCTGCATTAATAGTGAATTCTTACTTCGAGAAGATCGGCAAAATACCTTGTTTGTGAGCGCCGAGAATAAAATATTTTGAAAGAAACCGAAATACATAAAAATTATTGCCTTTCTGCATTTCACGCTTATTTTTTTAATTAAGCAACAGGGGGCGAAGGACTTTATAGGATCGCATATTGGGTCAGTGGTTGCCGGAAACAAATTTTGCTAACAGGCGCTTTTGGCTTCAAAAATTACGGTGAGCGCTTCCTCGAGATGTAGTAAAGCTCAGTGACCAGGTTGCATTATTCATGTATTTGTCAGCCACCTACGCATCGCAATAAAGACTGGGCCGATTCTCCAAACTCTGGCGATCTTCATTTAGCATGAAGACAGTGCTACAAATTCGAAAACACGACCGTTGAAAATTAAAACTTACTGTAACTAGTGAAGCTCCCCAATCTCTTAGTTTGGGAATAAGTTGAAGTGCATTCCATTTTTTATCATGAACACCAGTCCTCATTTTGACAGTGAGAGGAATATCAAGTACCTTAAATACAAAACATTCTAGTCAAAACAAACAAAACAAAACACATTTATCGATACCATTGATCTTTAATAGGACTGGCATTAGGACTTATGAAGTTCCGGCTTCAGTTTTCCATTGGAATTCTACGAGATGCGTTATCCATTCAATATAGATTAACGCGAGTATCAGGCTCGATTTTAGATCGAACCTGACAAAAACCTTCTAATTGCCATCCACTAACTGCAATTGTGAATTTTACAAAACATACAAAACAACCTTTTTATATTAAAACCGTAGACGTGTAGCCAGAGGTTCTGTGATTCCTTTGATATATGGTAGAGTGGCATATCCAGCGCAAGGTTTTGAAAGTTTAGTCTCCAACTCATTAATAATTTATGAGCAAATTAGCGAATAAACTCGCCCTAATTCGTCACATGATTGACGTTGGATACCGCAAGGAAACACGCTAAAAATCATATACCATCACTGTTGTTAGTTCAAAAACGGCTTCCATCTAATAACTGAAATTTTAATTACAAATTCATCCTAATTACTCCCTCTTCACTCATGTTTAAATGATCAAGGTCCGTAATAAATTCTACACGCCCTACACATTTCTGTCTTACAATGGACTATAGAAATTAACTTACAAAAGCAGGAAGTAGAATACGTATCTCCATTGTTCACAAAGACAAAACAAATTACTTTCATAGGTCCCCCTTAGCGCTTAATAAATTGAACAGCCAATGAAATGTTTTCGTTTGAGATGTTATGTAAACAACTCGTTTCTCGTGTTCCATCAGGGAAACCAGTGTTCCATCAGGGGAACTCGCGCTTCGCGCTTGTGTTTCATACCGTTTTCTCGTGTTTGGATCCCCTGATGAAACACTCAAACTCGTTGTCTACATATAACATCAATTCAAAGAAAGTTAACTAACTCTTCAGGACTTGGCGCAGCTTTTAGGACATTTTCATTAAAACATTTTTATAGTTCAAAATACTAAAAATAGTACAATGTAAATCGAACAAGCCAAAAAAAACAGAGTAAAATGCGTATAGGTTACAGTCGCATCTGCGCATGCCCAAGATTTTGCTTCTTTGTTTTCTCATTGCGGATATTTATCGAAGATGAGTGATGCCGAAGCTTCAATCTCAGATCCTACAAGTTCGAGCCCAAATTTTGTTGAAACTGCAAGCAGAAAAGATTATTATACTAAAATAGGCTCTTCTAGAATCCATCTTCCTTACATGGCGGCAATTTAAAGGCACGCATGGCGATGGGGACATTGCCGAAAATTTGGTAGGCACTCTCGACGCTACTGGGAAACCATAAAAGCGGCAAAACAGACTTTGTGGTACGAACTTTATTATTAACAGCACATGAAAGTTTCTAATTTAATAGACACAGCGACGAACTACATTTTCTGATATATTTGAGTCAATTCAGCCACGTGTTTACCTCGATTGATGAGACAATTGAGGAATCAGTTAAGGCTACAGACAGTGAAGATAACAGCCATCATGTATGACAGGGTTTCAAAACGTTCATGTTTCGATGCTCCAAAAATTTGATTTCTGGGATGTGACTGGGGGGGGGGGTATTGCTATGAATTTGGGTCAAACAACAAGAGGTAGCCACAAATATTACACTCTTGTGCTTGGAAGGGTGTGTGCTTGCCTGTGCTTTTTTAAAATTTATCTACACTTTCACATTTCCTCAAATCATCCGACATAGAGTTCGAAGAAGTTACAGCTCTATAATGAAACGTTCGTTGGCCAAAGGAAGACTTGAACATGAGGATCTGTAGTTTATCTTTGTTTGTTGTTCTATTGGAGTCTATGTCTGATCTCTTTCACTAACTTAACTAACTACTCTTCACCTTTGTAAATTACCTTTATATGACGTGTGCAACTTCAATAACAAATCACAAATTTGTCACTTAAGTAAGATGGTGCGAGGCTTTTGACACATTTAAAGGTCATGACACTCTCGCGAAGATGGACAGGAAGCCAATTTAGCTCTTTCAAAATGGGAGTTATATGCTGAAATTTTTCTACCGGTTAAAATATGGGCAGCAGAATTCTGAACTTTTGGCAGTTTATCTAAATTCTTCTTGGAAGTGTTTCCCCACACTGAACAGCAATAATAAAGTAACTAAAAACCAAAGCATTGATAATGATAGACATGGTCTGCTTACCTAAAAGGTACTTTGCTCTATTTATCTGACATAGTATACCAGTACAAGAAGAGACTATGTTGGTCACGTGTTCGTCAAAGGTAAAACTCGCATCGATTGTAACACCTAAATCCTTAGCAAACGGAGATGGATACAAATTTTTGCCAAGAATTTCTAAACCAACGTCGTCAGGAACTTTATTCAACATTTGATGCGTACTCAACAGTAACAGTTTAGTTTTTTCAGGATTGATGAGCAAACTGTTGTACAACACTAAGCAGCAATTTTCCGTAGGTCTTCAGTCAGCCGCACAATAACAGCATTAGTATGTTTGGAGTATACTGGTTGCGATACTTCTTATCACGAAATACATTTTTTGATGACTTAATTTCCGCAAGGAATTTTTATTATCATTGTTCTTACTGATTTCTCGTTGGATATGTGGTTTCTTGGCGTCACGTAGCTTTTTCTTAGATAGATAGGTTCCGCTGGCTGGAATCACCGCTCTAATAACCTTCAGCTGATTACAGCTTCGTCTATTCATACCATATTAAAAATTCCAACATATTTCACGACGCTTCGCTTTTGCTCTACTCCTTGCTCCTAAAATTTTTATTGTTATGTTGAGGTACCGTAAAACATTTTATACAATTAAATCTAATCAAAACAAAAAACGTAACAACCCAAAACTCGCACAGATGCGACTGCAATCTATTTTCTGAAATTTTTTCATGATATTATGAATTGATAATATCTTTATAGAAATTTCACTGTCTAAAATAATTTTTCTCGGCCGTTGAAATAATCTTAAGCCAAACTGAGATCAATTGTGGGATTTCTTTCATTAACATAACTTTTCTAACATAACGATTATGGTCGCTCCAATGATCGCTCCAATTCCGGATGAAATCAATTCCGGATTTCATCCGGAATTGGAGCGATCAGAAAGCTTAAATCATGCGTGGACCGAAATACATTAATTTGAGCTTATAATGCACTCATTCTACCACATTTTGATTATTGTTGCGAGGTCTGGGATACGATTGGTGTTACTCTTTCTGATCGTCTCCAGAAATTGCAAAACAGGGCTGCTAGAGTAATAACTGGACGTAAAAATGAACATGGTCAATCTGAACTTGCTTTAAATGAATTAAATTTCAAAACTCTAAAAGAACGTAGAACTCAATTTATTGCAAGTCTCGTGTACAAGATAACCCATGGTTTAGCGCCTAAAAAATTAATCGATATCTTTCAAAAGACGCTTTCATCTCAGAATTATAACTTAAGAGGCTCTACCACAAAGCTCTATCTGCCTAAACCTAAGACTGAATATCTTAAAAAAGGTTTTAGTTACAGAGGAGCAAAATTGTGGAATGGCCTCTCGGAAGAGCAGAGAAATATACAATCTCTCAGTCACTTTAATTCAAGTGTGCGACACCTGGCCACTTAGATAACTTTATGTAGTTTTTTTAATTGATAATATATAACTATTGTAATGTAATTTGTTTAACTAGTTTAGTTTTATATTAATTTGTAATGTATTTGTATTTTAATTGTAATAATTTGTATTACCTACGCCCCTCTTGGAAACCAGCTTTTGCTGTAGGGGTTAGCGTAGCCAAATAAAGTTTTTACTTACTTACTTTACTTACTTACTTGATTAAGGGGCTGATTACTGTACATGATCCCGCTTACCCGGGATTAAATGAAGCGTAAAATGATCTTGAGGTATTAGAAGTCATTTTATGAATTAGCTACGAAACAGCCAAAGTTAGAGTGCCTTCAGTGCTGATGAATGAAAAAGATATATTTTGCAAAACTTTATGCCCGACATTATTTTGTTTATTTCATATTTCGGCAAAACAAAAATCTCGAGCAATCAGGAATTAGACATTTTTTATATCATAAACTATGACTCATTTCAATACCTCAAAATCATTTTACGCTTCATTTGACCCCGGGTAAGCGGGATCACATAATCAGCCCTTAAAACAACTTGAAAATTATAGTTTCTCAGTCAGCACGAGTTTAGGGGCAAAATCTTACATTAAATAGAATATTTGCTCGCGAATAGGAATTTTATGCATTCCGGATTGTATTCATAAGAGGATAAAGAATGGTGTTAGTTAAACTAATGCGTTAAGATACTGTTAAGAATATAATAGTATTAGCCAAAGGTGTAAAGATGGAAAGGAATGGTGTTAATGTTGTGTCAACATATCCGGTGAGGAGGAGCCTAGAGAGTTATGGACAGTTGTTATAAAGCTACATGCATACGAGACTAAAGCAGTCGTCGCTGAACTCAACCGACGAACAACATTGTTCAATAAACTTTGAAAGTACTTCGTGAGGTAAGAGTAGAAATTCTACTTGTGTATTTTATTATCTTAATAGGCGGGCGTTAAATTAAATCAGTTTGCGTTATAATGGCTAACCAATCCGCAGTTCCAAAAGTGCTAATTCTTGGTCATTCTTTTGTGCGCCGCCTAACAAGCGACTTGTGCGCTGGTTTTGACGCGCGTGCTGCGCCTGATTTTGGTCTGGGCGGTACAGCAGAAATACGTATGCACGGGGTTGGAGGGCGTACTGTCCAAAAAGTAACAGCACTCGATTTGAGCAACGTTTCTGCATTTGCACCCGACGTTGTTCTGTTAGAATTAGGCACCAATGACTTAGCCAGTGTGGTTCCGGAGGTTGTTGGTTCACAGATTGAGGACCTTGTCCAGCTGTTACTTGCAACCTACTCGGTGCGTCTTGTTATATGGTGCCAAGTTACACCACGTGCGACGACCAAACGCAACCAATGCCATAACTCAAAGTTCAACGAGAAAGCCGCGCTCTTAAATCAATATACGCGCGTAGTGCTTGAGCCTGTGTACCGAGCGATTTGTTGGAAACATAAAGGTTTTTCCACCCCCGCGGTACCCCCCTTTTTAGCAGATGGGGTACATTTTAATCGCAGGGGCCAGTATGCATTGTATCGCAGCTACCGTGGAGCTATATTACACGCGCTACGCATGTTATAACTTATAGGATCCAGTTCCATCGCTATTATGCTCCTTTGCCTGCTGTCCCAGTATTTGTGGCATGTCTATATTCATATCCTCTTTTGGGGCTTTACCCAACTTTGCGGCGCGTTGTATTATTCTGTCCTCTTCTGTTGTTTTGTCCCACTGGTGGGGTTTATATATTATTATGTCCTCTTTGGAGGTTTTTTCCCAACGTTGGGTTTTATATATTATTCTGTCCTCTTCGGAGGTGTTTGTCCCACTTTGTGGGGTTTATATGTTATTATGTCCTCTTCGGAGGTTTTTTGTCCCAACCTGTGTTGGGTTTATATATTATTCTGTCCTCTTCGGAGGTTTATGTCCCACTTTGTTGGGTTAATATATTATTATGTCCTCTTCGGAGGTTTATGTCCCACTTTGTTGGGTTAATATATTATTCTGTCCTTTTTGGAGGTTTTCATCCCACTATGTGGGGTTTATATATTATTATTAACTCTTTGGAGGGTTTTGTCCAAACGTCTGTTGGGTTTGTAAATTATTATGTCCTCTTCGGAGGTTTTTGTCCCAACGTCTGTTGGGTTGTAGCTTAGTATGTTTGGCCACTCAGGGTGGGTACGCGGCGACAACAACCTGTCTGCCATTGCCAGTCCCTGTGAAAACTAGAATCCATTTGTATCAGTCCTAAGCTGACGAACATGTTACTTTTCGCCGTAATTATGTAATCGCGGTTCCCCCTTTCACTTACTATTTTCTGCCCGTCTTCTCTCGCCACAGTTTTTCATTGTAGAATGCCACCAAAGAGGTCTTCGACTCGCAAGCGTGGTCGCGCTGTCAACTCAACTCCACCTACGGACGACGGCCCATCTATGCGTCGCAGCAGACGCTCTTCTACGCGCAACTCGACTCTGGCTTCTCAGGCGGCTACGATTGCTCAGCCACAACACGATGTGATTGCTCAGCCACAACTCGATGTGATTGCTCAGCCACAACACGATGTTCAACTGGCTTCACCACCACATTCTGCGGTACGTCTAACACCGGACTTGATGCAGTCTATTGTTTCCACGGTGACCGCCGAAGTTACCAAGCAACTGGCCGCCCAACAACACCAAGAAGTTACACAGCCTCTACCACCGTCGCAGACGTCAGAACGTCACACGGTCAGCGTAGTAAACGATGCAATAAATGCGGCTCACTCTCGAATCATGGGTGAGCCCCAGTTATTGCCTACTTCCACTGTGGTTACTTCCGTTGTTCCAACCCAAGTTTTTCTTTCGTCAAGTTTGCCAATAGATTCGCGTATTTCGGCTAAACTTAGAGAAAAAAACTGCAACGAGGAGTACGTCGATTTTGCTATTTTATTGAGCAATCCAGTTCACGACAAGTATCAAATTTCTTTCCAAAACTCAGGTGCTGGGGTTCCAGCTTCCCTTTGTCTCGAACCAGTTTCCAAACCAAAAAAGATTCTCAATATCGAGGCATGGCAACAGGCTTTTTACATATTTGTCGGAATTTACTCTCAAAAACACCCGCATGAGGCCCCCGCCCTCATGAAATACGGACAAACTATCCGTGATTTGGCTGCGCGCGGTCAGAATTGGCTTTTCTATGACGAAAACTTTAGATACTTACGTCAAACTCAAATAGGCCATCTGCCTTGGGGTGCAATTCACGGGGGATTATGGCTTCGTTCTCAATATGCCCCTAAAGCGACGCCTTCAGTTCAAAACAAGGGTAGTCCAAAATCAAGGCTTCCCTCTATTCCCTCAGGTTTCTGTTTTAAATTCCACCACGGTCAGTTTTGTCCTGGTAAGTGTGGTTTTCACCATACGTGCTTTAAGTGCAAGGGTCCACACCGCCACACGCAATGTACTTGTCGTCCCCCTGCGAATAAGCACGTCACTTCTGACCGCCCAGCCAAATCTACTTCCAACGCCAGTAAAACTCCAACCTCTGGTTAAATTGCTTTCTGGTTATGATCCAAACATTGTACAAACTTTAATTTCCGGATTTTCTCACGGTTTTCAGATCTATTTTGATAAAACCCGGACGTCTTTAATGGCTAATAATTTACTTTCGGCTTTGCAAAATCCCCAAGTGGTCGACATTAAACTGGGACAGGAATTGGCTGCCAACCGCCTAGCCGGTCCATTTTCGTCACCGCCATTTCAAACATTTTGCGTCTCACCACTTGGTTTGGTGCCCAAAAAGGCACCAGGTGATTTTCGGCTGATTCATCATTTATCCTATCCTCAAGGATTTTCGATAAATGATGGAATAGGTGCGGAAAACACTCAGGTTTATTATTCTAACGTTGCAGACGCTATACGCCTTATCAAGCGCGCAGGACCTGGTTGTTTTCTGGCTAAAACTGACATAAAAAGCGCATTTCGAATCATTCATATTCACCCGAATGACTATCCGCTTCTTGGCATGCAGTGGCGGGGATTTTATTACTATGACAAATGCATGCCAATGGGCTGTTCCAGTTCGTGTAAGACATTCGAAATTTTTAGCACGTCAATCGAATGGATTGCTCGTCACAAACTCGAAATCGATGAGCTCCTCCATCTGTTAGATGTTTTTCTTTTTGTATCTTCTACATATGATCAGTGTCAACGCAATTTAAATCGATTTATCTACTTGTGTAGCCAGCTTGGCATTCCCATAGCACCGAATAAAACATGCGGTCCGTCCACTACTCTTACATTTGCTGGAATCAAACTAGACTCAATTCGCTCTGAGGCTCGCCTACCTCGTGACAAAATCACTAAATCTGTTGATATTATTACCGGTTTTCTGCAACGTAAAAAAGTACAACTGAAGGAACTCCAATCTTTACTGGACCTTTTAAATTTTGCTGCAACGGTCGTGACGCCAGGAATTGCTTTCCTGCGGCGCCTCTACGACCTAACGCAAGGCGTAAAACGGCCTTCTCATCTCATCAGATTGCGTTCTGAAGTTAAGGCCGATTTACGTGTGTGGCTTGCATTTTTATCTTCTTTCAACGGCATTTCTTTTTTCCGCAATGAGGAGTGGTGTAATTCAACCAATTTGAATTTACATACTGATGCGTCCGGTTCTATTGGTTTTGGCGCTATTTTCGGCGATTCATGGTGTTATGGGCGTTGGCCTGCTAGTTGGCTAAATCGTAACATTGCTATATTGGAATTTTTTCCTATCGTCCTTAGTTTATGTTTATGGGACGATAAAATGCGCAATCACTCAATTTTAATTTTTACTGACAACAATGCTCTTGTTCACGTCATCAATAAACAGTCTTGCCGCGATAAAACCTTAATGGTATTTGTGCGTAAGCTGGTGCTTGTGTGCCTTGACAATAATATCCTTTTCAAAGCCAAGCATATCCCGGGCGTGAAAAACAAATTAGCTGATTGTTTATCTCGCTTTCAGGTTCAAACTTTCAAGCAACTGGCACCCGCGAATTTGCATCTTTTCCCTACGGGCATCCCCCTGCAACTGCAGCCTCAAAGCTGGCCCATATAGTCACGCATCTTACGACATCGAGTTTACGACCGTCCTCAATTCCCACTTATACTAGGGCCTGGAAATTATTTACTCAATTCCACAGTGTATTGTTTCAGACAGCTAAGTTCAGTTTACCGATCACTCCGGCTACGTTAGCGCTATTCGTAGCGTATTTATTTGAACGCAATTATGGGTCTACGGTTAATACATACATTTCCGCCTTAGGTTACTCTCACAAATTGTCAGGTTTACCTGACCCAACGCGTGTTTTTTATATTATTCAGATGCTCAAAGGCTACGGGAAGACTGGCGCGCGATTAGACAGTCGCCAGCCTATCACATTGCCGATCCTCGGAAGCCTACTCGAGGTAACACCTCGCACTACCGGATCGCATTACCAGATCCGCCAATTCAAAGCCATGTGTTCGCTGGCATTTTTTGCATTCTTGAGGATTGGCGAAATTACTACGAATAAGAAAGGTGGCTAAGAGCCGTTACAACGAAATAAACTCGCTTACATTTGTGACTCGAGTAACCAAGTGGTTGGTATGAAATTAACCTTCTAAAATTTTAAACATAGTTACGACGAACGTTCTTTCACGTTGACGATAAAACGTCAGCCCCCTTGTTGCCCAATTACATTACTGCTTGATCATCTCGCCCTCCGGGGTAATTGCCAAGGAGCTCTATTTTTGACGCAACAGGGAACAGCCGTGACGCGTGAGGCGTTTGCTGGCCGGCTGTCTGAAGAAATTAACTTGTGCGGTCTCGACTCATCTCGTTATAAAGGTCATAGTTTCCGCATCGGTACCGCTTCGTACGCAGCAATGCAAGGGATGTCTGACTCGCAAATTCGTATTCTTGGTCGTTGGAAGTCGAATGCATTCCATAAGTACATTCGAGTTTCCTCTTTTTCTCCATGACTACGCGTTTGATCATCCAAATACTACATGTTTCAGTTGAAGCACGGCTAACCACTGGCGGGGAGTGACTTGGTCGTGCTTCGTGATTATTCGACTTGTTGGCAAGGGCGACAAGTCGTCCACGATCCCTCTTTAGTTATTTCTTTGGCTAGGCGGTCGCGAAGCATTAGCAAGGGCGATATTTTGCGATTGTTTACCCACTTACTGACACTGACTATGTGTAGACGATTCTATTACACATGTAAATTATCTCAGTCTATCGCAAACGTTTTGCACGGGCGAATGTTTGCGTTAGCCTGTTTATGTTTACTTTTCCGTCCGAGCTTGAATAACTGGCAAAGGCATTTTTCGAGTTTTCACAAATCCTCTGTTTAGCATTTACGTGCCCTGATGTTGCATTTTTCCTTGGGTGGGGCGCATCTCTGCTGCGCTAAAGATGCTGTGGCGTAATTTGTGCCCTCACCTTACTGGGCAAAACAAATTTGACACATATAAACAATTAATAGTCAAATCATTTTTGTTAAAGTTAATATTTTTAATAATAAAATGGCTAGGGGATTGTATCCCTAGCCCAAATTATCCCAAACTTGGGTAGAGAATTTTACGCGCGTAATCATCAATAGCGTTTATACATGCCCAGTAACAAGCTGCGTAAATGCAGCATCAAGGGTAAGAAAGTTCCTGCAACTTTGCAATATTTTGGTAGTTAGCAAGACGGAATGCATAAATGGAATATTTGCTCGCGAATAGGAATTTTATGCATTCCGGACTGTATTCATAAGAGGATAAAGAATGGTGTTAGTTAAACTAATGCGTTAAGATACTGTTAAGAATATAATAGTATTAGCCAAAGGTGTAAAAATGGAAAGGAATGGTGTTAATGTTGTGTCAACATATCCGGTGAGGAGGAGCCTAGAGAATTATGGACAGTTGTTATAAAGCTACATGCATACGAGAGTAAAGCAGTCGTCGCTGAACTCAACAGACGAACAACATTGTTCAATAAACTTTGAAAGCCCACCTCCTCCCCAATGTGCATCATTAGAGTTTACGCAATATGGCGTAATTTGTGCCCTCACCTTACTGGGCAAAACAAATTTGACACATATAAACAATTAATAGTCAAATCATTTTTGTCAAAGTTAATATTTTTAATAATAAAATGGCTAGGGGATTGTACCCCTAGTCCAAATCATCCCAAACTTGGGTAGAGAATTTTACGCGCGTAATTATCAATAGCGTTTATACATGCCCAGTAACAAGCTGCGTAAATGCAACATCAAGGGTAAGAAAGTTCCTGCAACTTTGCAATATTTTGGTAGTTAGCAAGACGGAATGCATAAATAAATAAATACATGGTGCAAAGAACAAATTGTTTGAATTAGTTGATTGCACCATACAAACTTTAAGAATCATATAACTCCCATTGCATTCTCTGGATACTATTATTACCAACAGGATTATTCATACACTGTATTATGACACTGAAAACTTACATATTTCATTCCTCTGACAATTTCTTCAAAACGCTTTGATCTCTCCATCAATGCAGAACCAGCTCCCTGTTTTAAAGATAGACAATAAATACACTTGATAGTCAAAACCTCCCACCCGCACGCACACTAATATAATTATGCTAAAACTAGTGATATAGAATTAAAATCTATTATTTTTTTATATGGATTTGCGAAAAACACATATATCATGCGGATATATCATGTTTCGAGGCTCGTTTTGCACTATCCACTGATTAAAGTTTAATGAGCGTTTAAATCGCTATTCGGTAGATATCTATCGAGCCAATTGGGATTGGTAGTGAGCCTTATCTAGGTTAGGTACTAGAAACCCAAAGACGCGAGTTCAAATCCCACTTGAGACAACGAATTTTTTGTTGTTTTCCCTGCAGTTTCAGGCTAGTATGAATCTAGTTTTCATATCTCTGAGGATGGTTCTGAAATAGCACCATATATATTTGGCAAAAATGATCAATGTTCTTCTTTTTCTTTGTAGCATTCGCACCGTTAGCAAATTATTCCGTGCAAACTAAAGTTTATTAGACAGGAAAAACATGTAGAGATTCAACAAAAGAAACTTAAAAACTAGATTAATTACAATCGTCGCACTATGTGTATAATTTTTGATAAAAGTCTAAGTTTCCGGTTGACAAAACATGTTGCGTTCTGACATTTCAATATTTACCAATATGCTTCTTCAAAAAAGTTTGAGTTAACGGCATAAATATGACCAAGCGAAAACAAAATTTGTTCGACTTATCGAGGAGTTCAAGTTAGCGAGGAGTTCGAGTTAGCGAAGAGTTCGAGCTAAACGAAGTAAATTACTACAAAACCAGTGTCAAATTTAAGGGGAACTTTCAAGACCTCGAGCGGAAAATCTATTTCTTCAAAGCATACTTAAAATTCAATTTTTCCTTTCGAAATTAAGAATAATCCTAGCTTCATTCTGCAAAGTGCAAGCTCCAACATATCGGTAAACGTGCATAAACGTGCAGTCGAGTAGTAAAACCAATGCGTGTTAGGTATCTCTTTGTTCTAATCTTGACGGAGACAGAACCAGTGCTGCCTGAGCATTTTCACACCCACCCAACCGCCAGAATAAAAAGGACATTCCAACACACTCCAGTATCCATATCATATAAATTCTAGGGACTGTCCAAGGGGATAGTAATTCGTTGGATAGGTCGAAACCCCTCTAACAATGCCTGATAGGGGATGTAATTGTCTTTATTATACCAGAGTTCTTCACCCATTTCTCCCACACCAAACATTTGTCTTGTTTTCCTTTTCTAATCCTTGGTGGTTAGAAGCCTTGCTACATTAACTTACTGTATAAGCTGCTACTATTAACTCATTAAACTAAAACTGACATGGATACAATTCCCTATTTTTGTCGCCAAAAACATTCATAATTTATCTTATTCAATTTTAACAAAAATGACCTCCCCAAAATTTTTTTCTTGAATCTCTTAGACTAATCCTAGTAGTCATGGTTGATAGAGTACAATGCAGACTGCGATGAATTTCATGAGAAAATGCACTGTAACACTGGTGTAATATTAGCTCTCCAAAACATTGCATATTAACTGTCCAGGACGCGTAATCGCCAATTAATCGGGGTTGAATGTAGTCCAAAGACACATATGTCGTCCAGTAAGGAAAATGTGAGGATTCTAATTTCGGAAGATTCCGTTTTCCGGATATTTACCCATAAGCCGATAAATGACTTGAACATAGATCCTCGGCTTAGCATCGAAATTTCGTCGCACGAAGGCAAACTTTTTGCACAGAGAATGATATGAGAACTATATGCTGGAATTGCTTGTTTGTTTTGCTCTTTTATAACATCGGAACTACATTATGTCGCCATCTTCAGATCTCTCCAGCATGAAGGTAAGAATTTAATTAGTTTGCCTCGTTCATGATGATGATGACAATATTTAGTCAGGGACATCCAACTCAGCATAGCTGGTTTAAGTGGAGCCCACGTAAATTTACAAAACATACAAACCTATTTAAAACACCCTATTGTCGCGTACTTCCAGTCGATCTTTTTCGAATTTCCAGAAATTTTAATATACTTACAGAAATCATAAATTATTAATGAGTTTTTAAATGAACATAAAATTAATAATAATATTACTTTAATCATACTTCAACAGGTTAACTTGTTTCAGAATATAATGATACTGCTATCAATCAAGGACCTGCGTTTACGTTAATTACATACACTACGTACAGGGTGTATCAAAAAAAGTAGACAAATCTGAAATCGCTCTCTGTTTCGCAAAGCGCCTCAATATGCGATGTTTTTTTATTACAATAGATAATTTTGATACTTATACTCTAGAATAAACCGGAAACATGAGAAATTTAAAACTTCAATACCCGGTGGGTTCTGTCTTTTACGGCAATTTAAATATGCCTTGCGCACAAAACTTAAACGCTTAAAAGTAGTTTTGACTTAGTAGATAGAAAATTTGTCGGGTGTTGTATTGCTGTGCAAAATTTCAGAAAATTTGCTTGAGTGTAGGCCGTTCAAAACGTCACGCGAACTTCCATATTTTTAGAAAAATTAGCTTTGTGCATGTTTAATTTATGTATTTACTTAATTTGCATACAACTCCCGAGGGACATTTCATTAAAATTGGAACATTTCTTCAGAAAAACGATTCTTATTGAGAAAAATATACGTTCGCACAACGTTTTGAGTGGCTTAAACTCAATCAAATTTCTTGAAATTTTACCCAGCAATAAAACATCTAACATATTTTCTACCTACCAACTAAAAATTACTTCTAAGCCTTAAAATTTCGTGCGCAAGCCATTTTTAATGTGTTTCAAAATACGCACGCCCCTGGGTTTGAAACATTTAAATTTCAGAATATTTTCATTTATTCTACACCGTACCCAAGCAATGTATATTAATAAAAAACTTCATACTTCAAGCCGCTTCGCGAGGTTGAGAGCCGTTTCAAAATTGTCTACTATTTTTATACACCCTGTATAGATATAATATATACTAAAAAAATCTAATTTGACCACTTAGTACAATAAAATCTATACTGTATTGACAAACAGTATCAATGTTTAAAAAACCGTGGCCTAGGGGATAGCTAGAATTTTTATTTCACGCAATCATGCCTTTTAATCTCAGACACTGAGATCATCAAATTTAATTTAGTTTTATCATCAAGAATAGAGGTGTCAATTTTCATACCGTTGGGTAGGCTGTTAAAAATTTTTGCCGCATGAAATGCGAATGTTTTCTTTAGGATTCACTTCCGACCCTCGGTAAAACTAAGTTCTTATTGCTTCCTCGAGTACTCCTTGTGTGACATGTTCTTGTGAAATAATCCTTGTAAACTGATGGCGCCAAGCCGTTCAGACATTTACAAACATCCACAGCACAATTTTTATTACGAATTTGTTGAACTGTGGGTAACTGTACAGAGTTGACCGTTCAAATTTCTCAAAGCTCTCATTTGCATGTTTTCGAACTGCTGTTTTCTTGAATTTGCTATGTTGATAAAAGCATTACCACAATAAAGCATAGCCTCGGCAAAATCATAACTTTGTAAATGGTTTTTGCCGTGTATGGATTTATATTGCGACGTACACGATTCAACAAATTTGTTCTCGATGAGGCATTTTTGATAACCATGTTCAGGTGGCCTGCAAGAGTAAGGCTTTTAACACCTAAAGTACCTGTAAAATGTGGACTCCGTGACATCAACACCGTTTATTTTGATTTCCATAGATTTTGCTTTGTAAGTTCTCTGGTGCGTACCAAATAATACGCACTCGGTCTTTGTCTTCTTTAAATTCACGATCACATTATTGTCACCCAGCCAGTTAGCAATCGAAGCGAGATCATCATTTAGTTTTCGTTCGATTTGCTCACACAGTTTTCAGAGGTATAGAGCACAGTGTCATCTGCGTAAAGAATATGTTCACATTGCTCAAAGCAGTTCACATATCATTCATCAATATAATGAACAAAAGGAGACCCAAAATTGAGCCCTGGGGAACTACGCATGAAATATGTTGGGTTTCGCGATCTATGACCGTCGACGAATTGCTTTCTGTCAAAAAAGTAACTCTCCAGCCACGCCAGTTCTTTATCCCGAATCTGTACAGGGGTAACTTTGATATAATTCTGAAATGATCCACTGTACTCCTGAGATCTAAAACCACTGCTCTCGTCATCAGTCCCATGTCTAATAGAATCCACCAAGACAATAACTGCATGTTGCGCTGATGAAGTTTGCCTAAAACCAAATTGTCTCTCTGACAGAAGTTTATTTGCCTCCAAATACGAATAGAGCTGTTTATACACCACTCGCTCAAGCACCTTCGAAAATACTGGCAATAACGATGCAGGTCTATAATTGTCCATCACACATTTCTCTAAGATTTGCATACAAGTGTTAATTTTGCACAATTCTCACCCGAAGGGAACACAGACTCTCCCAAGCCACGATTAACAAAATACGTCAATGGGATGGCAATTTCTGACGCACCATCAACAATAGTGGCATAGGAATTTCATCATAACCAGATGATTTTTTCTTATTTTTTTACTTCTTTAAGATGGTTTTAACTTCGTTGTGATTTGTTTCCGTATTGTCCGAGTTTTTACTATAATTGACATTTAAATCCTCGATTACAATAGTTCCCTTGCCCTCAGAGACACAGGTATCCAACATATCATTGAAACTACATTCAAAACCTGAGTTTAGGTATGATGAGGTATTTGGAGGTCTATAGATTATGCCAATTAAGATTAAACATGACTTTTTGACAAAAATTTCGAGCGATACTACTTCGATATTATCACTTTCTAGAGATTCTAGACTTCTGCCAATATATACCAGTACGAAAAGAACAGCCAATACCCCCACCTTCACCATTCTTCCTATCCTTCCTGATGAACGTATAGCCGTCAACTTCCAATTCTTTATCCAGGATCCCTTCATGCAAATGTGTTTCAGTAATGCCTAGTATATCAGATTTGTTTATAGTTTTCTTCATCATTAATTCAACACGTGCAAGTTCATGTAGAAAACCGTTTATATTTTGATGAAATACCTTTAATCCCCTTGCTTCCAAGAAGGAATTTACTTCGATATAAGAGCTTTCGGTAGGAGTCGTTGTCATGAATGTTGGGTATATTAACACAATGACGACAAAGCAACCTTTCCTGTCCTGAGTTAAATTCATCCAGAAGGCACTTGAGATGTGAATCCCTTTCACAGGAAGAACAACGCTCGACAATCTCATTCTTTCGTATCAGTTTATTGCAGCTACAACATGTTACTCGTGGTCCAGGACAAGTCGCCACATCACCACAAAGAAGTAGCATAGTCAAAACACCACGCGGACGACAGCCCATTCCTAACTTAGCTTGTTTTTTATACGCCCAAATTGACCACTTATTCGGCAAGACTGGATATCCTGCATATGTTCACCATTAAACGAATAACACACCGAGTTTGCACTAGCAAATGAAGGTCTTCTTATGGTTACAAAGACGATAAGCAGCAGAACAAAATTTATTGTAGGCGCCATGTTGGCCATAAATTATGGACCACGAGGCATGTGACCAAAGATGGCGACCTGACTACCAGAAACATTATATTGGCGACGAGGATCTTTTTAAACTCCTGGGGCCGGTTGTATAAAACTCTTAATCACTTTTTTAATCACTGTTTTGTAGTTAAATAGTGATTAAGTACAAACTACGTTGTTCTGATTGGTTGACGTTTCCACTAACCATAGTTAACTTTAATCACTTTTTTATACAACCGGCCCCAGATAACTACAGCAAAATGGCAATTAGTTTACCTAGTTTTACCTCGCTCCTTTTGACGCTGAGAATCGTGAAAATGTTGAAATTCGATGGCAACTCTGGTTTATGCGATTTGAAAATTTATTGATTGCGCTTGACATCAAAGATCACAAAAAAAACGAGCATTATTACTACATTATATGGGCGAATCTAACCATCTTTGAAACACTCGCAGAGACTGGCACTGCAGCTGACTGCAACGGTAGCCCTTCAGCAAAAGCTGATTTTCAAGAGGCCGTTGCAAAATAAAAAAACAATTAAAAATTAACACTAAACAAACACATATACCCACCACACACATACCTACCACCCAGATCCCACCCACCCTCCCAAAACCCGAATGAAGCATAGTTAAGTATATAGTTACTTAAATTGGTCTGTCTCGGAGCAGAGCTTTAAATCTTTGTAATGATATTCCATTATGTTTAAGTTCTGAAGGTAATTCGTTCCAGGTTTTAACACCTGAATAGCCAATACTTTTTTTTAAAAAATTAGTTTTAGGTTTTTCAGCAGTAAAATCACATTCATTGTTGCGCAAATTATACTGTAGATTATTTTTAACGTTAAACATGTTTATAATATTTGTCAAGCCATTACCATTTTTAACTTTGTACATAAATACCGCTTTATTTTGTTTCTATCGATCTACTAATGGTTGCCAGCCTAATTCCTGTAAAATAGACTGAGACCTCACCTTATATGATTTTCCAGTAATGACTCTTGCAGCCCTGTTCTGCATTTTCTGAAGTTTTTAAAGCGAATAAGCATTACCTATATCCCAGACAAGGCTACAATAGTCAAAATGAGGTTGCACTATTGCATTATAAACAGAAATTAATGTTGCCTGTGGTACAAACATTTTCATGCGTCGAATTAATCCTATCGCCCTTGATACCTTGGCGACAACATTATCTATATGGGTATTCCATTTGAGTTGGTCATCGATAATGATCCCTAAAGTTTTGGTTTCTTTAACCCTTTTTATATTATCATTACCTAGTCTAATATCTGGATCATTTTCAATTTTATTAATTCTTTGTCGAGAACCAGCGATCATGTACTCAGTTTTATCCATGTTGAGCGTTAATTTATTGGCCAGCAACCATTGGTGTATATTTTCCAGATCTTTGTTTAACTTTACTTCAATATTTGTTATTGTATCACCACTTGCCGTTAGATTTGTGTCATCTGCAAACATACTGGCTGTAGTTGTTTTTAAACAGTTGGGTAAATCATTTACATAAATAAGAAACAATATTGGGCCCAGATTTGAGCCTTGTGGTACCCCGCATCGAATTGTACGACATTTTGACGTCGTTTGATTTATTTTACACATCTGTTTTCTATTTGTTAAGTAAGATTTGAACCAGTTTAAGGTGGTTCCCCTACAGCCAAAGTATGATAGTTTTTTAATCAGAACATCATGATTTACAGTGTCAAAGGCTTTTTTTAAAACAAGAAAAATAATTCCATTTAGAAGCCCTTTATCCATATTTATATACCATTGGTTCGTATTTTTTACTATGGACGTAGTTGTTGAACTCTTTTTCCTAAAGCCAGACTGACTATCTGACAGCAAGTGGTTAGTTTCTAAATATCCAATGAATTGGCTGGAAACAAGCTTTTCAAAAACTTTTGCTACAACAGATATAACAGATATTGGTCTATAGTTGCTACATTCCAATTTGCTATCCCTCTTATGTATAGGAGATATGCATGCAGTCTTAAAATCATCAGGAAAGATACCAAATTCAATAGACTTGTTGAATATGTTTGTAAGTGATTCGGTGATAACTTCCACACTATCTTTTAAAAGCTTAGGCGAAATTCGGTCAGGTCCAGTTGCTTTAGAAGTTTTAATTTTCAAGATTTCACTTTTAACATCCAAGTCACTAATCTTTTGAATTTCAAATGTGGTATTTGTAGCATTAATATATGTTTCAAAACAATTATCGCTATTTGAGAGATTGTTTGCAAGAAAAGGTCCAATGTCACAAAAATACGAATTCATAGTGTCTGCTATTAGTTCTGGTTCCTTCACTGATTCATCGTTAATTATCAAGTCATTGATATTTGTAGTTTTCGATCTCTTATTAGTTAATTGGTTTATAGTTTTCCACATGGATTTTGGATCCTTGTTGCTTTGATTGATTGCATCAGTATAGTATTTGACTTTTGTCTCCTTAATCAACTTATTCAGTTCATTTCTAGTCTTTTTATATGAATTGTGGAAATAAGTAGAACCTGTTTTTACTGCCTTTTTTTCAAGAAAATCCCTGTTGTAAATTTTTGTTTTAATTTCTGAGATAAGCCAGGGCACATACTCACTGCGCACCCTCCTGATGACCGGAGGTGCATGCATATCTGCTACCATCAAAAATTTTTCTATCCAGTCTTCCCAAAGTATATTTGGATCACATTCATGCGTTCTTGTTTGAAGGATTTTAAACAGGTCTAGTTTAAAAGCTTTAGTATTATAATGTTTATACTGTCGTGTATTTATAATCTTTGGTTGCTTATGTGGTACAGATATTTTCCTGTGGATATAGATTGTTCATGTGGATATAGATTGTTCAATGTTCAACTCCTGATTTAACTATTATCCCTGATCGGTTGCTAAATACCAAGCCAATTTGAGACTGTGTATTTCTAGTGATTCGAGTAGGTTCTTCAATTAGTTGTTCAAGTTGAAACATTTTAGCCAAATATGTTAACCTTTTAGTTTCCTTTTTATCAGGTTGGAGATAATCACAATTGAAATCACCAATGCATATGATTTCCTTATTTTCATAATCCATTTTTTGTAAACATTGTTCATAATCGTTAAATGCCTCAATGGGCCCAAAGTCACTCTAACCACCCAAAGTCACTCTAAAGTTTGTCATCCCAAAGTCACTCTAACCACCATTTTTACTTCCCCAACACAGGGAACTATTCATGATGTTAACAATGTATCTCACAAAGGAGAATTTTATACCCATGTCAAAATCAATGATGTAACTATTCGTACAAACATTGACTCTGGTGCTAGTGTAAACATTATTGACAACAACACCTTTGACAAAGTGACACGCCAGAGTAATATCCATTTATGAGAAGCAAAGTGAAACTTTTTGCTTATGCCACCAAAGCACCTCTAGATATCAGAGGTCACTTCGAAGCAGCAGTTGAATCCGGCAATAAAATTACATTAGCACGGTTTTATGTCCTAAGCAGTGATGCTGGTTGTCTATTAAGTGGAGACACTGCCATTGATCTGGGTATATTAAAGTTAAATAGGGTATCGAATGTCACTTTTCACCTAAAACTCCAGAGATCCTGAAATACTAACACCAAATCACGACCTAAAAGATTGAGATCTCCATTTTCAAAGTATGATCATTTATTCCAAGGAATTGGCAAAATCCCTGACTACAAAGTTCATTTACACATTGATAAAACTGTCCAACCCACCATTCAAAGCTCCCAGAATTCCGTTTACTAAGAGAGACAAACTATCCAAAGAGCTGCGGCGTCTCGAATCATTAGATATTATTGAAAGTGTAACAGGACCTACCTCCTGGGTATCTCCTAGTGTGCGTTTTCCAAAACTAAACAACACAGACCAAACTGTATTGATGTGCGTATACCCAATAAAGCCATTTTACGTTAAAGACATCCTTCTCCAACCACTGAAGATTTAATTGAAAAACTAAATGATGCTGCATATTTCTCAAAATTAGATTCAATCTCCGGTTACCACCAACTTGAGTTAGACGAAGACTCACGGGGCATAAAAACATTTGCAACCCATGAAGGTCTTAAAAGATATAAGCGTTTAAATTTTGGCACGAATAGTGCTGCTAAGATTTTCCAAAATGTAATTCAGACCACGTTTCAAGATATTAAAAGTTGTTTGAACATTAGTGGTGATATACTAGTTTTTGCAAAAACGCAACAGGAACATGGCTTGACATCAGAGTCTGTGTTAAAGCGTGCTGATGAAAAAAATGTGAGACTCAACGATGAGAAATGTGAGTTTGACTAACCAAGTATCACATTTTATGGTCATGTGTTCTCAAGAAATGGTATATCTTCTTGTCCAAAAAAGATTGAAGCAATAAAATCTTTGAAGCCCCCAACAAATGTTTCTGAACTCCGTAGCTACTTAGGAATGGTAACATATTGTGGTCGATTCATTAACGATCTTGCGACAGTAACAGCCCCACTACGCGAAGTAACAAAGAAAGATATCAAATTTGAATGGAAAGAATCACAGCAAAATGCGTTTGATACAATACAAGCAATCTTGAGCGAGAAAACCACTTTATCCTACTTTGATCTTTCAAAAGCTACGAAACTAATTGTAAATGCATCCCCTACTGGGTTAGCAGCAATACTAATACAACACACCCTAAACAAAAATGACGAAACTGTTATAGCATATGGCAGTCCTTCACTAACTGAGGTAGAAAAAAGATGCAGCCAGACAGAGCGTGAGGCATTAGCTGTTGTTTTCGGATGTGAACATTTTCGATTATTTTTATATCGAATTCATTTTACGATATACTCAGACCACAAACCATTAGTATCAATTCTCGATAATCCCAACTCAAATTGCCCTGCTCGTTTAGAACGCTGGCATTTACGCCTACAGTCATATGATTTCCAGATTCGCTATGGCCCATGGACACAATAACCCATCCGATTATATGTCTTGACATCCCAGAAACCGTGCACATTTCACGAAATCCCACGACAGTGAGAACTCAGAATACTATATTCAGTTTATTGCTGAATCAGCAACTCCAAAGGCTAAGACTCTTCAACAAGTCAAAAATACAACACAAAATGATCCAACTTTACAACAGGCTGCACACATGATACAACAAAACTTATGGCAAATGCTAGATACCAAAAATTTTGCACATCAAAAATTTGGTTCCCTTTGATTGACTCACTTGTCAAACCTGAAATTGATGCTTGCATACCATGCCAAGCCACAGCACGACCAAAAGCACCACAACCTCTGTAAATGCGTGAAATACCCAAAGAAAACTTCGATACTGTCTGCATTGACTTTTTAGGCCCATTACCAAGTGGAGAAACACTTTTTGTGCTGATTGACGGTACCCAGTCGCAAAAATTATGAAGAAAACTGATGGGTCTCATCAGTGGCGGATCCAGGGTAAGTCAAAATAAACTATATCAGCTCAATTTTAAATTCAAAATAATATTAATGTTATAGGTTATGAATTTCAAAAGAATAAAATCTAACCAATGAAGTTGCTTTAAAGGTATTTTAAAATGTAAATATATCCTAGAAATAGCTGTGGTAATTTATTTTAACTTACGCTAGATCCGCCACTGGGTCTCATCTAATTCCGTGTTTAGACGAGTTTTTGTCACTTTTGGATTACCAAAAGAAGTTATTTCAGCATGATAATGGCCCACCATTTAAAAGTAGAGAAATAAAGAAATTCATGGATGCAAACGGCATTCGACACAGAAAAATCACCCCACTATGGCCACAAGCAAATGAAAGAGAGACGTTCATGAAACCATTGATGAATGCCATCCGCATTGCTCATCCACAGGTACAAAAGCAAAATTGGCGTCTTACAATGCACGACTTTTTGTTAAATTACAGAGCTACTCCTCATACCACAACTAATGTTGCGCCAGCCACACTTATGCTTGGTAGAAACACTCGGACGAAATTACTGCAGGTCGATACTAAGATCAATAAAAACGCTTTTGACAAACCTGTCGAACATCGCGATAAAAAACAACGACAAGGTATGAAAGAATAAGCAGATCGACGCAGACAAAGTAAACAAACAGGCATGAACATAGGTGACTATGTACTAGTCCAACAACAAAAACACAATAAGTTCACACCCAACTTTGATCCAAAACCGTTACGCATCACAAAAATAAAAGGGACAATGATTACCGCAAAACGACCAGGGGCCGGTTGTTCGAAGCCCGTTTAGCGTAAACGGTGGATAAGACAAAGTAAAATAACGCTCTTACATCACTCGTTAAACAGTTAACTTAAATATTTTGCAGTAAATAAGTAGTTGTAAGCATAATCATTCTATTAAGGTTTAAAACTCTTAGTTTGGTTTTTGAATGAATTTATAAACTAGGTTTTTACTTTGAGCTTAACCATCGTTCAAGTTAAACGGGCTTCGAACAACCGGCCCCAGGATTCACGGTTACTCGAAACCAATCATTTTTCAAGCCTATTAATTAAAACAAATAAAGATCAGTCCCAAGATGAGGAGATGGGATGTATGGATCAACATGAAGAGCAAGATAACAATGAAGTCAATGAGGATAACCATCACAACAAAGATCAACAACCGAGAGTGGAACCACGATATCCAAGAAGAGCAAGAAGATTACTAAACTACTATGAAAGCTGAAGACATAAAACGTTATTTCAATTCACAACTGACAGTGACTGACAGTTCTCTAACTTGTGAGACAATACAAATTGTCCGAACATTTATATTATGTTTTATTATTACTAATTAAAATTAATAATCATAGTAAATAACTAACAAATAACACAACTCTAGAAAAACTCTGAGAAGAGGAGGGATATAGTGTTTAGCATAATTTACATTAATTAGTTATGACATGAATTATGGACCACGAGGCATGAAAGCAAAGATGGCGACCTGGCTACTGTAAATACAAAGTCAAAGTTTAGAAACATTATACGAGTCAAAGACAAAAATCTGATAAAGAAATCCTCAGCGCTCATGTTTTAAATATAACACAGGACGCGGCTATAAACATTACTTAATATTTTGCCATTTGAATTTTTTGTTAAAAACTTTACCATTAATTACCTTTTAAATTGAAATGTATATTTATTTTGAAAAGATCTAGTATTTTTGCTTTTCGCAGGTAAGGTACTAAGATTGTGACATTACCCGGGTCCGTAGATTTGTTGAATAAGTTAAAAAAACAATAAGAAAAACATAAGGCAAATACAAAGGAAAACAATGAGCACTGTTAAAAATTTGGCCAATTTGTGCATTCACCCACCGACCATGGGCATTGAGAAAAAATCTGGAGCTCGAATGGACAAACCACTCGGCTCAAATTGAAAAGAGCAACCAACTTAGTCACGAACAACTCAGTCATTTAATTGGTTTATGACTCATTTGCTATCCGCGCTTCTCTGTACAACTTATAAGCATTATGCATAATTAGACTGACTATTAAATTAATTATTACCTTATTAAAGACGAGGTCGATTGGACAGCCAACATTGACGTCAATAAAATCAATTTCTGTTTTGTTTTGTAGTAACTCGGCACACTTGCTCATCGTGTCTGGGAAACTTCCGCAAAGCTAAATAGAAGATTAAATAAATCCTAACTATAATACCCAAAAATGATAAAGTTATCATCTGAAAAACACACTACTCTGGTAATCTTTTTTGTGTTCTTACAATACAACACTGAGGCTTTTTAATAAATGCCCACAGATTAGAAAATTATACATACATATATAAATATACGAATGAATGAATTTGTTTAATAAAACCACTTTGGCAGTTGAAAACTGAATTACATGGTAGAGTAAATACAATCTTACATAGTTTAGAAAATCTATTTATATGTATTTTACAGTAACCAAATTTTTAAATCGGTCCGTATTAATTCGTACTGAGTATGTTGGTTCAAATCTAAGGTTATATTGAGTAACTGGACTTACATGCGTTGTAACAATGTCACGAAGAGGGTTATCTAAACCGTAAATTATTCACGAACTGTTTACAAGTGCAATGCCTCCGTGTACTTAGCATTTCCAAACGAGACAAGTCTAAGGCATCATGATATGATAGTTCAGGAAAAATAATCCGCAGTGCTCTTTTCTGGATTGATTCGATGGTATCTGACTGATTCGTTGTGAGTGCAGCCCATGCAGGTGAGGCGTACTCAATACGTGTCCTAATGAAGGAAGTGTATATGGAAAGAAGATCTTTGACATTTAAACCGGCTTTTTTCAACAGCCGCAAGGCATAGAGTCTAGAGTTTGCCTTTTTTACTACATAATCAACGTGGTCAGCCCAGGAGAGGTCGTCGTTTAACATGACGCCCAGCAGTTCAAAGGATGATACTGATTGCACTCGTTTGCTATCAATATAATACGGGAGACGGTATTGGAGGAAGGATATTAACATCTCTTTACATTTCTTTCCATTAAGTTTCATTCATCTATTTGAGGCAAACCACGACATTTCACTTACAAGGATAGGCATCAAGCTAGGGGAGCAACGTGGAACAATCTCTACCGCAATAGCATCATCAACAAATTTGATTCGCCCATTCCAGTCATTTAAAAGGGGATTGATCAATACGGCAAAAAGGAGAGGACCAAGTTTGGTCTCCTAAGGAAGACCTCCATTGACGTGTTTCCATGAGGAGGCGGATGATCCGATTTTGACGCACTGTTCACGAGAGGTGAGAAAAGATCTTATCCACCTTATAACAGCAAGATTCACTTGAAGTTTTATAAGTTCATCGATGATAACGTTATGGTCAACCAGGTCAAATCTTACGGAGCAGTGGCCACGGTCAAGACTGGCAAGGATCACATGGAAAAGATAAACAAGGGCCTGAGTAGTTGACTTTTTTGGCAAAGCAAACTGCTTCGGATCCAATTTATGGGCCACATCAAACATTAAAGATTTCAACGTAAATCCTTCCATCACTTTGGACACTTGGGATGACTTGGAAAACCAAATTATGCGCAATCGCTTTACTGTTTGGTGTCTGTGGTCTGACATGATAATACGTGTTGATAAGTGTTCAACTTTTGGCATAAAAAAACACCTAACCAAATCCATTCAGTACCTCCCAAAACTATTTGTAAACAACTGCCTCGTACCACGTGTTGATATTGGTAAATCATTTCGATACTTAGGTCGCTACTTTGACATGTCCGATGATGATCACAAACATGAAACACTGGATACGCTTAGTGATATCTTAAACGAAATAGATTAGCTACCACTGCACCCAAAAAACAAAATTCGTTTATACACTCAGTACGCACTTCACAGTTTCCGATATAGGTAAAACCTGGGTAAAAGAAACGCTTGATGCTATTGTCTCAAAATACATCCGGAAATGGCTTGAGCTTCCCATTTCCGCAACCCTTAGCAACGTCCAACTTCCTTATAATTGATTTGGACTAAATGTCATTTTACCCTCAACTAAATTCTTCAGTGCCAAACCGTCTCCCGAAAAGCCTTGCAATCATCGCCCAATGAAGATATAAATAGATTGTGGATGGAAACTAGCAATTACAAAAATATTCAGTATGACACCTACAAAAACACTAAGGACGTATTAAGCACTATTCGGAAACAGCACGAAGGCAAACTTAAGCATCATCTCATTTCACAAGGTTCGTTTTCCTTAAATGTCATTAAATATTCTACAATCCCACTCAACTCAATATGGTCTGTAGTACAAAGCAAACTTCCAAAAAACATATTTAACTTCACCATACGGTATGTAAACAACACTCTTCCTACTGGAAAAAACCTTCAAAAATGGGGCATATCAACAACATCTGAATGCGCTTTCTGCTTGTCACCAGAATCTATTCTTCACGTCATTGCTGGGTGCAACACCTATTTAAATGAGGGTCGTTTTACATGGCAACGTGATTCTGTTCTCAACTTAATTGCATCAATGCTTAAACCTTTCTAAACTCTACGCTAACCTGCCTGGTTATATAAGTCCATCTGTCGTCGCCGGAGATACATTGCGTCCTGATCTTGTACTTACAATTGAAAGCAAGTGTATATATATTTTAGAACTTATTGTCGGATTTGAATCTAACCTTCTGCATAATGCAAGGCGTAAGAGAGAAAAATATCAGTATCTAGTTAACGAACAGTTGAAAAAAATACGAAAAAGCACAATTTGTGAATGTACCTATTAGTTCTTTAGGCGTGTTAGTGAAACTTCATTAAGTTTAACTGAAATGTTGAAAGATCTGGAATTTGATGAAGCATGTCGAAAATACCTTGTTAGAAAAAATAATTAACACTTGTATTAGGTCCACATATTATATATATATTTTGTAAACGAAACAAAGTCTGGGATAACCCAGAACTAATGTCATACTAATATTTTATATAGAAAGAGTTAATTCAAGTAGACACTGATAAACTACCTGTTAAAGTGAGGTTTATCATTGTAATTTATATATCGTTTAAAATTAATAAAAGTTTCCATTATTATTATTATCATTATTATCATTATTATCATCATTATCATCATTATCATCATTATCATCATTATCATCATTATCATCATCATCATCATTATCATCATTATCATCATTATCATCATTATTATTATTATTATTATTATTATTATTATTATTATTATTATTATTATTATATCTTCAAGTCCAGGATGCACCTTTTGTCTCAGCCCAGAATCATTACTACACGTGGTCGCTGGATGTCAGTTTTATCTTGATCGATTTACATAGAGACACAATTCTATCCTGAACTTTGTTGCTAATACTTTGCAAACTGTGAACGGTGCTACACTCTATGTTGATATACCTGGATTCAAAAGTCCATCAATAATTACTGGTGACACGTATCGTCCGGGTTTGTTGTTGTCATGCTCCAATGGCTCTCTATATGTGGTCGAGCTCACTGTTGGCTACGAAACAAATCTTGAGAATAACGTAAAGCGGAAAAAAGCTAAATATAGAGAACTAGTGAAGCAGCTAAATCAAGATTTTAATGAAGTAAAATTTGCAAATCTTTCGATGAGCTCACTAGGTATTTTTGCACAAGAGTGTTCTTCATTCCTAGAAATGTTAGCTAATGTTGGTCTAGACACAAAGCACCAAACGTACTGTATTAGAAGAATGATGAATATTGCCATTAGAAGTACTTACTATATTTTCTGCCGCCGAAATAAGGAATGGGAAAGCCCAGACTTGTTAACTAATTAAAATACCTGATTGTCTTGTATGTATATTTGCATGTATTTTGTTTGGGGGTTTTTTTTTTGGGGGGGGGGAGGGTTATCAATTCATAATGGTGATTCAAATAGCCAATCGTAAGTTACCTTATTTAGTGAGATTTACAATTGTATATAATATATAAGAAAATAATAAATAAAGTTTCCATTATTATTTATTGCAAAAACGCTACAACCTGTCAGCAACTCTAATCTATCTGTTGACCTTCCTGGATATAAAAGCCCTTCAATTATGTCTAGTGACACGTTACGTCCAGACCTTTTACTGTCCATCTCAAGTGATTATCTATATATTTTCGAACTCTCTGTTGGTTATGAATCTAACCTCCTAGCAAATGTTATCCGGAAAAGAGAAAGATACAAAGATCTCACTACCGAACAAAAGAAATATTATAAATTCGTTAAATTTTGTTTCTTAAAAGAATGCGATGCCTTTTTGGATATGTTTAACGATCTACGTTTTGATGACAGGCACAGGAAATACTGCATTGGGAAAATTATGTCCATCGCCATCAGATCAACATATTATATATTCTGTTGTAGAAATAAGGATTGGTCAACTCCAGAATTACTAGCGATTTAGAGATACATTTCAAACTATAACTTTTTATCAGGTTCAAGTAGACAATTATAAATTACCTTACTTGTGAGATTTATAATTGTAGATATATCTATATAACATATCTTAATAAAGTTTCTATTATTATTAAAACGTGTTAAGGACTCTTAAAACATGGACAACAGCGCGGGCACAGGGAAAAACGGACAAGCAAGGTCATAGCATGGAGTATGGCGAAAGAGAATGGTTTTTCAGCCATCGAAATATCACTATGGTACTCGACATGCTTACCACCAACTCCAACATGCAGACATATATGATTATAAGGAGTTTACACTTGGTTTAATGGTCGCCACTCATCACATGCACTATATAGGTAACAGCTCATTAGACATCAGTGAGCAAACGAACATTAGTTATCGGAGACAAAACACACTGTACTGCTGGAAACGATGTTTCAAATATTCTTGTGCTGTGTAAACCTACATTTTTTGGTAAAATATTATGCTATCAATTCGGGTTTTAGCACATATATGTTACTGCCATGGTCAATTTACACTACACAGTTGACATTATTCCTAGTAGACGAGACGCACACAAACTCTTATGAAAGTCGTAGACTAGAGGTGTTGTTCCCAATGCGTTCATTCAGTGTTATTGGACTTGTGTGTCAAGAGGGTAATAGATGCCTATTATCACGTCTCCTACTATAACTTCAATTCTTCCCCTCAACAGGGCATACGCGTTTCGACTCATACACGACAATAATCTTCATAAAAATTGTATTTACTGTCGACGACTAGGCCGTATTCTGTCTGTCAAAAAGTCGCTTAAAAAATAGGTTTTGTTCCCCCCTCAAGGGGAATACTTTCTACCAAGCCAAATCTATAGATTATTATATGTAAAATTCAAATTCACTTGTTGTAATGTTCACAAACCTGCAGTTTTGTAGTGGAACACCGCCAAAGTTTTGCAAAGTCAACACAACCGCGGCCATGTTTCATTAAACTTTCGTCAATTTTTATATGAAGTAATGCACTTTCCGCTGAACAAACAGTCAAATAACGGCTCAAAATGTAAACATCGCGCACGTTTCCACCGGACAATTTTTACTTATTTTTCAACTATTTATGTTTCATTTTGACAATTTATGATTGTTGCAGCTTTTGGATGACAGGTAGATGTTTTCCGCAATCGTTTAGTGACTTGACGTAGGTAATTTCTGTGTTTTCAGTGCGATTTGTAGTCGTAATTCGCAAACTTCAAAGTGTTAAGTATACTTTGAGCTGTGGCAGGTCAGGCAAGATTAAATTCTGTCAAAATGAATGAGGAAAATTTCACACTGGTAACCAATTTGATATTACATCTTAAATACATAATATTACGTCTCGCTTACCTTGGTTTGAAACCAGGTTTTCCACGTTGAATTGATTTGTCACTTTGTTATGATATCATTGATATGAATGTAATGGTATTGATCATTGATCAAATCATTTAAATGTTGAAAATTAGTGATAGGCACTAGAAGTGAGACTTATGGGCATTTACAGAGGAGTGAACACCCCATCTATGGCTGTTAAATCTCACCATAGATAGTCCAGAAGACATGTCTTCTGGATTCTCTACGATCTCACTTTATGGAAAGGTCTAATTTCACTATGAAATTATTTTGAAATTTCACCGCAATGATTACATAACTAGCAACTCATCATCATCATCATCACTGACATCGCCATTATTGCCCACTAAATTCCCATCATTTGCTGTTTGGATTGTGTCTTCATGCACTGCTACCACGTTGCTGCAGCTTTCACAAGAACATAAGTCACTACAATTTAGTTGAGCTTTAGCGCATGAACATCTTTGGGTTTTGCATCCTGTCTTACATGTGCACTTTACAATTTCAAGGAGGTAATCAGGTGCAGCAGGAAGTGTCATCCACAAGATCTTGATTCACCGTCCAATATCCAACCATGGCCTGCAGGAGATGGAATGTTCATTTGAGGGGACAGGGACTGATTCCACACAGCTGTTTGGTAGTTAGCTCTTTCAATGTGGTTCAACAGACAGTCTGAATTTGGTGGTAACACATCATCGGAGTATTTTCCTGATTTGAAAATGTTATATCTGCATTCGTTGGTATTAACTGCAGTCTTATCACCATACATCAGACACACAAGCCGGTGGAGTTGACTGACTAGGAGGTCAGATGGTGGAAACATGTTGCCAAGCATGCTGAAGGTTTCTGCAAATTCTGGATTGTCAGATAGTGTTTTCCAAGCTGTAATTTTCCCCTTTCCATGAAATGAGCTTGTGGAATCGCAACCTAAATAAGTGCAAAATTGAAATATTTTATTATCTATTGCGATCTGTTTGAAATTATTTACTCTTTTTTACAGTTACTTATCATCAACACTGTTCCACAATACCTGAAACTGCATGAAAACCTAACAGGCATTTACATGTGTTGTCACCAAGTTCTTTGCAAATTGTTTTGATGTGTATGCAACGAAATTTGTTTCCTGACCCTGTCATCATATAAATATCCTTCCCAATAAAATGCTGCAAAGCAGTGCAAGAACCAGAACATCGGTGTCAGGACTTCTGATTATCAATGTATCGTGCGTGCTTGCTGCATGCTTGGCGAGTAACTATAGGCGAGTATCTGCCTCTTCATAGTTGCTATCAAGTGCTGGAAACAAGTCTGTTCTCACAGGGTCATCTTCATTTTGGCTAGGCTGGTAAATATAACATTTATCCTTCGATGTTGCACACAAAACAGAAACAGAACCAAACTGTTGTGACCTATACGATGTCCAATGTTTAATGAAGAATTCCAACAACGATTCTTTGTTTTCTCCAGAACTCAGAAATTTCTTCCATTGTTTAGGGATTTTCTGGTCTTGACCATAGATGTGTACTCGTTGAACTCCTTGTGTAGCGCTTCTGGCTCGCTCGGTGTTTTTGATACTCAGAGCAGGATAACGGTCGGCAACAAAATATAGTTTTTTTGCACGATAATCCTGCGCTAATTTTATAACGAATTCGAAAACTGAATCCGCGAAATCACCAAAGGTTTTCCAGTTACCTTTCAAGCACTGCACAATAGCCATGGCATCAACAACGAGTGCACTGTCATTAGGGATGTCTATTTTGTCGACATGCGGGTTGCCACTTTCACTTTCCAGTATGGCTGCCAATTTGGATTTCGCCGTTTTTAGAAGACTGCCATTCACGGAGGCAAGTGATAGTGGATATGCACCAAGGCAGTAAGACAGGACATTTTGCAAGTCGACGTCCCGGCTTTTAGCAACAAGCAAAAGTCTTGCAAACAAATTTCTGCTCATTTTGAGTCCAGTTTCCTTGCCTGCACTGTTTTTAATACCTGCTTTAGTATTCAAGATAGTTGGAAGTTTGTTTTTTTTTAATTGTTTGGAAGATATCTGGTTCTTCACTGACCAGATTGTTTTGAACAAAATCCAAAAATTGATTCTCTCCACTCTGTTCTGCTTCTAGAAAACTATAGCAACATTGTCATTAACGACAAATCCACTTGCTAACGATACTAGGCTATTTCGCTCTGTATCGTAGAAACGGTACATTTAGCATCGTAGAAACGGTAGTTATGACATTTTGTACTGACTTCTCGTAGCGCTCGCATTTAGTAGGATCGAGGTCTTTGCGTTTTCTACAGTCAAAAGAATATATTGAAATCACAACCGTATGAACACGATTAAGAACATGTTTAGGTTGCTTTTTTGTAACCAAAGAGAAATACTTTCGTGCGCGAAATATGAGTACAGGTATATAACATTTTTTACGAGTGTTGTTAGGTCATACCTTGGCTTGCACTCCATTCCTGCTAAGCTTTTGCATTGTTTGGTTATCGCCGCTCTCTCGGACTGTGAAAGAAGCCATCGATGCACTGCACCACGATTCAATGTGAAGCCAATCAAGCCTCCCTTGGTTTGTGCATCACGGTTCACTGTCCGCTCTATCGTCTGGTCGCATGCAACGCCAGAGAAAGCATGATGACTTTTCTTGACATATCAAGTTGAATTGCTGTTGATTCAAGTGAACAGTATTAGTTGTATGCATGATGTGTTTACAGGCTAGACGTACGGGCTGCATCCACAGAAAAAGCATGAGAACCCGGCAACAGCAAAAAAGAGACATGCAGCATTTTAAAACCCATTTTACTTCACTCCTTACCTGGGTGTGTTTTATCCAAAGACATCATTTACAACCAGTAAGCTGTTCCGTATCTTGCATAGTTGGTTTTATTAGAAAAGAAGAACCAGGGAAGCATTTGCCTAAATGTCGATAAATGGAGCTCCCAATCTATCTGTCTTGTTGCGCGGATGAACATCAACAATATAACTATTTTAAAGTACATTTAGTTCTGGTTAAAACAAAATAAAAAGCAAGAGGAGATTGAGACAATGACGAATGGCAAACCCGCCTCCTTAAAGGGCGTTTTCCATTTGCACCTTGTGTACCACATTTCGTTTTTCAAAATCATCAGTTCTACTCGAGTACCCAGTAAACAAGGAAATACTCCATGTTTTATAGAGCACATCTAAATGTGAAAAACGGCCTCAATTGTGTCATTTAGATAAACCTTGAAACATTGACCCTAATCTTCAAACCTGAATCTTAAAGGTGGCTCTAAATCGAATGACTGCTGGTATTGGAATGACTCCTCCTGTTAATCTATTAAGACTCTTTATGTACTACTTTAAAAACGAGGAGAGTTTTATGTCGCATAAAACATGAACTACAAGTGCTTTGAATGTCTTAAAAAACGAGTACTAATGCATGCATGTGACATTATATAATACCACAAGTGTTTCATCTCATAAATCACTGCCACGGTTGTGGTTTCCTTTGTGTTTTCCTTATGAGTTACTAATGAATTATTAATTGTTAAGTTTTTTTGTATTAAAATTAAACATATACCTGTCATTTTTAGATACATACTCCAAAATGCAAATGTTTTCGATTTACGCGACGTTTCTTCCACAAATGATTCGTATTTATCACATATAGTCTCGAACTCCTGACTTAAAAGCTGGTCTTTGTATTGTTGCTTCGGAAAGTCATCTCCCATAGTTTCTACAAATGTCCGAATTGCTTCTTGTTCAACGACGTCCAAGCTGTCCAGAAAGGTGTCCAATCGCAGACGCTGGAAAGCTTCATGCATTATCTTATGGCAGAGCACTGACCTATTGTAGCGTTTACCCGAAAGCACGCACATGATGGATCCCTCACTCACTATTCCTGACTCGATCAGTATATCCTACACATAAAAGGACAATTTGCATTTGTTATATACATTCTATTTCGGTGAGTATTAATTTTATAAATACTCCAAATAGATTTAAAAATACTTTACCTTCAGCCCTGCATCTTCAAATAGTCTTGATATTGCCGATAGGAAGGACATAATGGTATGAAACTCTCCTAAGCGCACGATCAGCTTGTTGTAAAATAGTTTTCCATCTCACTTGCTGCACCTTCGAATATACTGCCTCGTCAAATGCCATCACGATATGATCTAATTGTAGGGCGTTTGCAATGTTAACACCATTTTCTAGGATTGAGTTTATAGTCGAGTATTCAGTAGGCGAATTATCGATCACAGGGAGGAAACCAATTCTTGATTCCTTTGGTATTTCAGCTTCGTAAAGTATAATGTTGAACCCAGTCCATCCTGGAAGGGGACTTTCCTCGTAATCATTTAACATCTTTACTAATACGTATGCTAGATCAGTTTTTAGTGAAAGTTTTGTTGTCGCATTTTCACCATAATGTTCGATACTATCTGGAATATTAAATACATATGTCTTTTTCACTCCAATACTGTAAGGCTTTAACGTAATGTCAGGCACCTTTAGCGATCGTTGGGTTTTCTTAATCACTGTTGTCTCTCCATTGTTGTCATCATTATTTTGTGAGGTAATTTCTTGGATGATGATCCCATTGGTTACGTGGGTTTGTTTTCCAGCCTCTTCCCCGAAATCGATGTTGTCGTAAACAACATTAACGTGATGCTCTGCTATAAACTCTTTCGGAATAACATTTGACGCATTTAACGACAACTGCGCCAACGCAGTGTCATAAGCCATTGTTGATGACAGGGATGCGCAATGGCCAGATCCGTTTAGGAGAGTTATCAAGTTTGAACATCCCGATATCTGTCTTACCGCCATGGCCAATGCAAGCGATTTTGGTGTTTGCGTTCTACCACTACTAAAAATGTACAGTAGATCCTGACAAACAGAAAACAACTTTAAAGAGCGATCGTCCTCTAAGTTTACGTACTTTGATTCTTCGGTATCATCTGAAAACCCGAGTGCCCAAGCAAAAAAATTGAATATGACGGGAGGAACTAACTTTTTTAGCAACGTTGATATCAGCTGCAACTGGTGGCCACGTGATATACCAATGCTTTGCTGTACAATCACGAAAAATTTCTCTCAGAGATAATGCAGAGAAATACATTTCTTTCAACGACGATCTGTGATTAGCAGAGGTAGCATTTCGTTCAATTTCATTCCTATCCTCATTCTCCTCCTCAGTATCCGATGCCTCCGATAGCTGTTCTTGCAACATAAATGTCTCTGCAACCTTTCCTGTTTTCAAACATTTTGCGAACACAATGTCACTCCGACTTCGTGCTTTGGGACCATGAAACACAAGCTGGGGAAATGTATTTTTCAATCTTCTTTTCAAGCGATATGTTTTGTAGCTTGATGCATCTAAATTCTCAATGCGTGCGACAGTTTTGTCAAATTCTGCCTTCATTCTCTTCATATCGTAAATTTTTTGACCTTTGATAATTTTCGTCATCACAAACTCCTCAGTGAAGATATTCAACGAACGTTGGTACTTACAGCCACTTTGTACGTCACTCTTTATTTCTTCAGTGTTCATAACACATCTGGTGTATTTTTTGTAACAATGGGTATGATACTTTACCTCAAGTGCTACACAGTCCTTTCCTTCGATATTTATCAGAATACGTTGGTCCACCTTTTTCTTTGCAGCCTCTTTCAATTTCCCCCCATCGAATGTTTCAGACGAGATAAGCTTGTCAAATTTGCGCTTTTTGCTAATCTGTATTAAAAAGATTAGAAATTGCTAATTAGAACTAACTTGCATTGAAAATAAGCGATAAATATATAAACGATGATATATAAATTCTTACTGAATCCGTGCTGTAATGATTTTCTTTGCCACATATGATGCATGTAGGTGGTAGCACATGTGGGTTTCTGAGTTTCATGCGCACAGTTTCATTAGTAGATGATCTAAGAAACTTTTCAGGTACTTGTGTTTCATCATTGGTGGAGGGCAAGGTCTCGTTTGCAATATTTGATATTTTGTCGAATCCTTCGTTTTTTTCACATCGGCGTTTTGCGTGTGTAACTAAAGATTTATTAATAAATTTGGAATAGCATTCTCTGTGGTAATAAAGGTTTTCTGGATTCGTTGGTATCTCTGCGTCTTTTACAATTTCACGATTTTTCCGCCACTTTTTTTTTGTTCCCCGTCAAGCGCTACCCACTGTTCTCGAAAAAGTAAAAACTTTTTAAAGGAAACGTCAGTAAAAGCAGTCAGAGGGCCACGCTTCCCATCAAAATGAATCAAGCAAGGCGATTTAGTTGTTTGTTCTGCCATAAAGCATAGCCACAAAGTTTAAAAACATTTAAGAAGAACAACTTAAACAAAAAAAAATTGATCTCGATGAATTCTCGCCAAAATGCAAATTGTCAGTGCAAAATTAAGTCAAATAATTCAGCGGAAAGTTCTGAAAACTTGATGTTAGAAAACGCAAAATGGCACAATCCAGTGCGTAAAACTCGATATTACATGAAGTTTCCTCGAAACAAAATGGCGGCGGACCAGTTTGAAATGTGTTGATTTTGCAAAACTTTGGCGGTGTTGTACTACAAAGCTGCAGGTTTGTGAACATTACAAGTGAATTTGAATTTTACACACAATAATCAATAGATTTTGCTGGTTGGAAAGTATTCCCCGTGAAGGGGGAACAAAACTGAACGAAATTGCAGCCGAGAATATGGCCTAGACGGTTTTCTAAAATATCAGTAATTAATCAGTACTGTTTATCCAGTCATTTACAATAACGTTATATAACTTTAATTCTTACCTCACATTGAGGGAATGTAACAAAAGTAAATATCCTTAATCTCGCACTATTTACATCAATGGATTAACATCAACTAAACTAAAAATTTTACCCTAGAAAATTAAGTTTTTATATGGTCGCCATGCGAGCCAGCAGTCTCAACTTAATTTACTGAATACTTTATGTTATTTGGGCTTACATACCGGCCCCTATCAAGCCTATACTATAGCTTGATACCTAAACTTAAACCAAATAAATTTTACGACTGTCACTTTATTTCCCTCTTTTTTTGGTGTTTTATCATTTTCTTAAAATAATGATTCAATTAAATAAACTTATAAATCCCTTCTAAATGACAAAGTTTTCTAATGTCTCTCTTTACTTTGGACTTACCAGTGCGAACTAGCACTTGTCGAACATTTCCATACTTATCTGGATAGGTTTTTTCGATTATTGGAATAGGCCATTGTTTGCGGGATGTCTTTTCATCTACCATAAGAATCAAATCATTCGGTTGCAAATTCTGTTTCTTTGTGAACCATTTTTGTCGCTCCTGGAGTAAGGGCAAATATTCTTTCATCCATCGCATATTATGCGCGTGTAATGACCGATGACTGAACTGGATGCAGCAAACTGTGATGCCGTCGATTACATTCAGCAACCAGGCACTTATCTCTTCTTTTACAGTGCTTTGCGAAATTATCCTAGCCAAAACAAACATCACAAAGCTTTTCTTTTCGTACAAATTCTTTTCGAGCTTCGAATTTCTGACTTCAGAAGGAGTAACACTTTTCAAGCAAGTGACCAGGTTTCTTACAATAGTAACAACATGGACCTTTCGAATCACCTTGCACTGCAAACATTGCTCCAAGTTGCCTTTTATTTCTAAGCTTCTGGAATTTATCCTCTTGAGGTTTGGAACCGATCAACCGTCCAAAGGCACTGCTTGCCAATTTTGCCTTTGTTGTGATATAAGTCGTGAGGTTCTCGAAGGAAGGCACTTTACCTTTCTCCAAAAGTGTAAATGCTTCTTTTGCCCACTCTGCTTGTAAGTAACGAGGTAACCGCGAAACGATCTTCTCCAAATTACTCTGTGCATTAAACTCCGATTCACAACCCAACTGTGTTAAATTGATCTTGCAGTTCTCCATCTCTCTTGCTAGTTGTTGCAGCTTATCATATTCACCGTCTCTGATAACACCTCCCTTTGTCACTTTATTAATATAGGCACATATGATAATATGATTTTGCCCGAATGAATTATGAAGTATTTCTCTTGCCTTTAAATATCCTTCGTCTTCGGACAACATAACACAATTGCTGATCGCTTCCTTGGCAACACCTGTACAGAACTGGATAAGATAGGCCAGTCTAAGTCGTGGACTCTGTTCTCTTTCTTCGATATTGGTCTTGAAATTCTCGATGAATCTAGGATAGTTCATAGGATTACCATCAAATATCAAGCAATCACGTTTTCGCATCTCAAATACCTTTCTAATTGAGGTACCAATCGTTTCGGCGAAGAGAATCAACGACTCTTTCTCATCCGAATGGCCTTGATCCATTGGGTGTTTTCGATGTGTAGTATATCTAACTTCTGATGGATCATCAGCTTGGTGCAGGTGCCAATAATTTTCCTCGTTTCGACCCATACTTGTGCCGCTTGAATTCTTCTGTTCTGCCTTTCTTGGTAATTCGGCATTCACTTTTATATCTCAATATAACGGTAAATGATCGTCCTCGTCCATGATATGAGAAGTCTTGGTCCATTCAGAAGCCTTAAACTCGTCGGTACTACGGCGTGTATTTACATGACAACTGCTTGATTTGGGTTTATCAGAAGTTGTTGATAATTTCTCAGCTTCCTCTTCTAACTTGGGTTGTTCTATATCCTTTTCAATCATCAAAAGTTCTCTTTTGCGTCTCAGCTTAGCTTGCTTTATATCTATTTGTTGCTTTACATCTATTTCTTGCTTGACGCGTAACAGTTCCAATTGTTGTTCAAGAACTTGCTGATGTCGTTCAATCTCGTGTCTCTCCAAACATCGTTTGTTCTCTAATTTGGCCTTTGCTCTTTTAAAATGTGCAGAATTTACAGACATGAAGCTCCTTGCTGAATTTGCAGAATCGTCACCTTTACATGTGTAAATTTCTTTAATCTGTAGTTTTCCAAAACACACGAACTTTTGGACACTGCGTCTTGCGCTGAAGACTGTCGTGACAGCGACTTTGGTTGAATATACTTATCGTCATCAACATTATTCAAATCACCATAACCATGCATGTTCGAGTATGTACGTCGTCAAACGTTCGTGTTCTTTCAAGCGAGACGTTGTTAATTCGCTTTGTACAGAAGCTTCTGGATTTTGATGAACAGTCAATTCTGTTCCGTCACTCGCTATCCATCCTTTTATTCTTTCAAAAAGTTCATCGATTAACTTACTGACACCATCATATTCATTAGGCACATCAAGACGATCAAACTCCTCTTCGGGCAACAAATTTTCGATGAAATCTTCACTGCACTTTGAATATTTAATAAGTGTTCTATGTAGCGATGCTTTCTCAAGTTCGATTGCCTCTCGATTCGTCGGGTCTCTCATTACTCCTTCTATACGTCCTTTTATTCGATTTATAGCGCCACGATATGCAGATCGAGATGTCCTTAACATTCTAAGCTTTTCGATACGAATACCTTCATCGTCGCTTCTGCTCACTATGACTCGCCTTGGCCGTTCGACATTATCGGGTTCAACAGCCTTCGACTCAGCTCCATTAACTTTATTCCTTGTCAGAAAACTTATATAACTTCAATTCTTTCCCTCAACAGGGCATACGCGTTTCGACTCATACACGACAATAATCTTCATAAAAAATTGTATTTAATGCCGACGACGGTTTTCTAAAATATCAGTAATTAATCAGTACTATTTATCCAGTCATTTACAATAACGTTATATAACTTTAATTCTTACCTCACATTGAGGGAATGTAACAAAAGTCAATATCCTTAATCCCCCACTATTTACATCAATGAATTAACATCAACTATACCAAAAATTTTACCCTAGAAAATTAAGCTTTTATATGGTCACCATGCGAGCCAGCAGTCTCAACTTAATTTACTATATACTTTATGTTATTTGGGCTTACACCTACCATGCATGTATACACAATACAATGCAAAATAGAGAAATTTTTTTTTGAAAAAAACGTTATTGTCGCGCCGAGCGGTTACTGTTACTGTAAGTGTTACCTCCGAGTTTTGGGACCGTAGTTATCATGGCTACCCACATGTTGGCACGGTGTACCCATTTTAACAATACTGTAATACCTGAACGCCAAATATATCTTCACTTGCGTGACGTTTCATCAATGCCCATTCCGATTGCATACCCTAATGATAAAAAATATAGCATCATTATGCATTGCACACAGTTTGTAATAACTTGCACACAAAATTGAATTGCGATCATGCAACCTGCAGATAAATAAGTTACACTGCAATTAGGCTAAGTTGAAAAATAACTAATTTAAAAAAGTTTTTAGAACTTTGTAATCCCCCTCGCCTCTATTTCCCCTCCCCCCCCCCAAACAAACGTTTTTACAGTGTTAGTTACCACGGTCATAATATCTGACATGCTGAGACATTAAATAAACAATTCGATAAGATTGTTTAATTCTTGTCAGTTTTTGTTCATTGAAATGTCAGTTTTATGTTGTACTTTGACGGTGAGCACCTTGCATGGGACTTTGTGTCTCGTTTGTGCTTTAATTTGGCCATTTGGGTCTTCTACAAATGTCTTTGTTGTTTGTTTGTTTGTGTTTGTTTGAATTTGTTCTTGTGAGTGCTTGCCATATCGTGTTTAGTCTTTAATATAGTAGATCTTGTAGAATATTCAATAAAATCATTGTATAATTACAAAAAGATTTGTGAAGAAATCTCGAAATTTAAATTCCTTAAAATACAAAACATTGGATTGCCCGAAGTCAGACAGATATCTCGAAAGTCGGCATACACCTTATTTACCACGTAAAGTGAATCAAATTTCAACATCTCTATTTTGCTAGATAATTAAAAAAGTCCCTACAAACGAGGTTGACAGCTTAACAGCATACTAATGTAAATTTCGGAAAAAAGACTTGAGAAATTTGGGAGCGAAAAGCAAGTTTGTGCAGTGGCAAATATGTATATTTTCCCGCAAACAGTACCTAAATGTTGGAGCCAGGTCTGTTTTGGCATAACGCGTACAACTAGCCAAATTACATCGTGTATAACAAAACTGCACAGATTTTTTTTACTAAAGTAGATGCTTTGGTACTGCTAGGTAGAACATTGGTTAGGTTTTTATTGCTGTTTAAATTTTCAAAAAATTTGCTTGAGTCTAAGTTCTTCAAAACACCGCGCGAGCTTGTATTTTTCTAAATAAGAATCGTTTTTCTTGAAGAGTTTTCTTTTGAGTTGTAATTGCATGCAAATTAGGGAAAGCACAATAAGAAATTGTTACATTTAAATGTTTAAAACCCAGGGGCGTGCGAATTTTCAAACAGATTTACAAAAATAGTGGCTTGCGCAAGAAATTTGAATGCTTAAAAGTATTTTTAATTTGGCCGGTAGAAAATATGTTAGGTGCTTTTTGTTATAAGGTCTTGCGAACTGTAAAAACTTTTATAGTTAAATATGAAATTCTTACAGTTCTAATTAAGTAAATGCACCAGTTTAGTGCAATTGTTATCTATTCTTTTTATTCAGACTACGCGAGGATCAGTAGGAGATCTTTACAGGTATTAATTCTACAGTTCAATAGTTGCCTTCGTCTTCTGAGTTTGTTGGTCTGTCTTGTCTTTTCTGTCTGTTCGTTTGAGTAGAGTTTTCACTTCTCGGCTACTCTGCAGCTACTGCTCGGGATTCAGCTGGAGCGGGTCTTTTATACTAACGGTCGTAGGAGTTTTTGTGCATGTGAACAGAATGGTGGGCTGATGTAGGCTCAGTCAATCAGGTTCTAGGTTTTGGATTTCTGAATTCTCGTACCAGCTCTTTTCCTCTATTTATTTAAGGCGTTGTCGCACTGTCTCAGTCGGTCGTATGCTCCGCCAATATTATTTAAAAAATGTTCACAACTTAACTTATTTCGTTGATTTCCTTATAGTCTAGGACCTGTATAGGAGTTTGTATGCATTTCATTTGCCACAAGTAATCTCAACTGTTTTAGGGTAAAATGACCATGCCGGTCAACATGGCATATGTGCCAAAACCCGAATCCGGGGCGAAAGTTCTCAAAATGACCCCGCCTTGAAACGGCAGTGTCGACATAGCTCCAACTTCAGACCAATGCAAGCAACAGCCTTTCTGAAGTGCTTATAGTGCTTAGAAGGGTTGCTTATAGGGGTGGTTATTAAAAGCAAAACATTGCCTAACTATAATATATTCCAAGAAAATCACCATTCAACATGCCAGGTCAACAGCTAATTATGCATAAAATCACTAAAATTGCTGGCAGAAATTAAATTTTCATATTTCCTAAAAAGAATTATTATAACATCAAAAGCCATGTTGAATTGAATCAAATTCTTACAGATTTTAAAAGGATTGACATTATTTTGTTGATATACAAGACATTGTATTTCACTTACCCCCCGCAAAAACACGATTTCAGCCATATTTTCCGTCTTGTTCGCTTTTTTATCGCTGAGTAGCCGAAGTTTCATACAATTCTTGTACTTTCCCATAATCACAGATGACTAAAAAACAATTCAGCCCAGTTTCGACTTGTTCTGAGACTGTGCCATCTACTTTATCTCCGATTTTTACTTCTCGACAATTAGCCAAAATTGCCGTCATTACGAAGTCTTGCCGATTTTCTGTCCGATAAATGAGGCTTCTTCGTCTTTGTGTGTATTTATACTACGTAATACAGCAGTACTTTATACTATTGAATTTCTGAAGGTCATTTTGTTAAATTTGATCAAATTTCAATATAAAAATCCACCCACATAAAATCGAGTCTCGTTGAGCTTTAAAATAATTTGAAAGTCACGCGCAATCGTCACGAAAATTCCTCGTGGGCGACCATACCGGGAGGAGTGAATATTTTCACGAATGCGTTTGCATGTTTATATTTGCGTATATTATTTTGTTTTTAAGCTTTAACTCTGACAGTTATGCATTTCTCCCATGTTTATTTTGAAGGCTATGCCAGTGCAGATACGTACGTTTCAATTTTAAAATCTTAGTGGGCTAATAGTGGCTTTTAGTGGCTTAGACGCTTAGTTATTTCATACTTTGGCATAATAAAAATCGCCCTTTAAATAAAAATGGGGAAATGCGTAAGTCTGTCTGATTTTCTTTTAGTTGAAGCTTAAAAACAAAACAATATGCAAATATACATGAAGATAGAATAATATGAAATGTTTACTTGCCTTGCTGTGGAAACGAGCAAACGTATTCGTGAAAATATTCACTCCCCCCGTATGATCGCCCACGAGGAATTTTCGTGACGATTGCGCGTGACTTTCAAATTATTTTGAAGCTTGAAGACACTCGATTTTATGTGGGTGGATTTTTATACTGAAAATTGACAGAAGTTTACAAACTCACCTTTAGAAATTCAATAGTATAAAGTACTGTTGGATTACATAGTATAAATACACATGAAGACGAAGAAGTCACATTTATCGGACACAAAAGCGGCAAGACTTCGTAATAGCGGCAATTTTGGCTAATTGTCGAGGATGCAAAATCGAGGATAAAGTAGACAGCACAGTCTTAGAACAAGTCGAAAATGGGATGAGTTTTTCTTTAATGATCTGTGATTATGGGAAAGTACAAGAATTGTATGAGACTTCGGCTACTCGGCGATAAAAAAGCGAACAAGACGGAAAATATGGCTGAAATCGTGTTTTTGCGGGGGGTAAGTGAAATACAGTGTCTTGTATATCAACAAAATAATGTCAATCCTTTTGAAATCTGTAAGAATTTGATTCAATTCAACATGGTTTTTGATGTTATAATAATTTTTTTAGGAAATATGAAAATTTAATTTCTGCCAGCAATTTTAGTGATTTTATGCATAATCAGCTGCTGACCTGGAATGTTGAATGGTGATTTTCTTGGAATATATTATAGTTAGGCAATGTTTTGCCTCTAATAACCACCCCTATAAGCAACCCTTCTAAGCACTATAAGCACTTCAGAAAGGCTGTTGCTTGCATTGGTCTGAAGTTAGAGCTATGTCGACACTGCCGTTTCAAGGCAGGGTCATTTTGAGGACTTTCGCCCCGGATTCGGGTTTTGGCACATATGCCATGTTGACCGGCATGGTCATTTTACCCTAAGACAGTTGAGATTACTTATGGCAAATGAAATGCATACAAACTCCTATACAGGTCCTAGACTATTAGTAAAACTTAATATCTCTATATATATGAACTCGAGTTCAATGTTTGACTTTTACTTTCCTACAATTTTACAATACTACATTTTTATGACGTAACACTTTCATTACCTGACCGCGCGAAATACCTCTACAAATGATTGACAGTAATGCCTCAAACCTGTGCACGTGTAAGTACAAAGGTTGTGCACCACTGGAATTTTTCTTTATCAAAAGAAATCCGACCACCCAGTATTTTGTTTTTATCAAACATTGACAAGTTCAAGTATCATTAGTTATACTGTGAGCCCAATGGAAAAGATAACTGACAGGTCGTGAAAGATATACGAATTTTTATTTACTTTATCTTTCCTTAGCAACCAAATATGCCCATTATCTCTCCCACTGACGTATCTAGTGTTTAACTTGCCTGGAGAACTTAACTTAGCTATTTTTACGCTATTTATGTACTGCTTCGTAACACAATGTACAAAGCTGATTTTGCTCAAATATGGAAGTTTGCGTGACTTGGGCAAATCTTTCTGAAATTTTGAACAGCAATACTCCACATACCAGGTCAAAATTACTTTTACAGTTACGTTACAGTTTTGTGCGCAAGCTATCTTCAACTTGCTGTAAAAACACAACCTCGTGGGTATTCAACACAACCTGTTTTCTCTATACATCATAAATAACAAAACAATCTATTTTCATAAAAAAAACTTCGCACAGTACATTGAGAAGGTTCTTGGAATAGAGCAATTTCAAATTTGTCTACTTGTTTATGCACCCTGCATATATAAAAAATAGAAGGCGAGTCGTGTGCCAATAATATGCTGTAATAATGCACCAAAGGAACGTTGGTAAATACGAGACAAGCGAGGAAAATACGAGACGAAACCAAGTATTCTCACAATATCACCTGAGTGCATTATCACGGCATATTGCCATGCACGAGACGAGTTTTTCTACTTTTTTATAAATTAAGAAATGCACGTTAGTTACTAAACAATTTCATTCATAAGACCACTCGTGCAGTTGCCTAGAAACCACTGAAAAATGTGAAACCGAGAAAGGAAAAAACCAATCAGGCGATGTCATCGAACAAACACCAAGGCCAGGCGTGTACTTAGAGCGTTGAATTGGGGGGGGGGGTTATTCATATATCCAGGTTCTGCCGTCGGACTACCTTTCAATTCGATTGGTTTTTAAACGAAATTTTTTGGTCAGCCCCCCCCCCCACAATTACCACCACAACACCCAATCACACCCCGATTGATGACTTAGTTACGCCCTTCGTTCATGGTTATAGCTTTTTTACATTTTTTAGCCTAAAGCCTATTCGAAAAGTTTTAATTGGTTTGTTAATTTCTCCATTACTTATTAAATATGAATTTCAAAACGTTGTATTCATGTAACAATTGGAATTTGGACGACAGACTTACAGTCAATTCAAAAAAAGGCTGCAAATCCAAAATACGAGATACAACATGCGTTCTAATAATACGTCTAATGGCTAAGACAGTACATGACTATATTATATTATTGAAAAATGTCGGTCCTCACATGCCATACAGTGTTAACCGGAAGTCATAAAGTCAACTCATGATACACTTTGGACTCATATTTTTCATGTTTTCTTGTAATTTAGATTTTAGATTATTGAAGAACAAACTTGTAGAGTTTTTATGCTTTTCTTTGCCGAATTCCGTCTTTTATTTCCCTAACATCCTGATTAACCACACTGCAGGTTTTACCCTACTTATATCATAATTTATTTTATTCAGTGGAATAGAATCATACCTGCAACAAATTGGTGCACATCGCCATTTCCCCACAAGTGATATCGGCCCCCATGCCTTTGCACAATCTTCTGAAGGGTAAATTACCAACCTAACTCAATACAGAAAGTAAACAAAAAACAAAGAAAACTATATGACTGTGCATGGAGAAGCTTGCCACTGTCTTGGACATTAATAAATTAGAAAATGATTATAAATTAGGCCCACTAGTTCTGTTAATAATTATAATAATTTCTGGAACATCCCTGGAAAACATAGAGCGTCCTTATATATTAGGCATGCTAGAGCGATGATAGAGAGCACACGGATATATTACAAATATATAATGTCGGCCGAAAGAAACGTCCCTCCACTGCCTTACATTTATAAATTCTTAACGAGTTTAAAGCATATTTTTCAGTTAAAAACTCGAAAAACGTTGAAAGCATGGCATACGGAAATAAAAAACAATGAACGCAAAACTATTACCTGAATAATACATCATCTTAAAAAAGAAACGCTTCCTCCCCTACCGCTATGACTTTGTATGTAACTGTGATTATTAAAATTCCTCAGCTGTGATTTAATCTAGTGTATACATGCAAGACAGCTTTTTCTTTTGGTTTGCGCACATGGAAGACCACAGTATTATTAGTCAATAACATGTTTTTTGGTCCTTGGACGCCTCGATCCATCACGCCTTTACCTGAGTGCGCTTAATTTTAAAATTGTTAAAATTAAAACTAAAATTAGGCCTGTTTTCTGCGTCGCATTTCAGTCGCGTCGAATGCAATTCAAACAATGGATAATGAGGTGAATCATCTCATTATAATTGTTTGAATTGCATTCGACGCGACTGAAATTCGACGTAGCTATAAAACAGGCCTTAGTAAAACTGATAAAAATAAAACAACTTACCGTTGTTAGAGGTGCAAGATAAAGTTTATCCGAGAAGTCAATCTGAATAAATGGGAAGCAAGTAAGTGAACAAGATATGTTAACACTGTAATATTTTTTTACAGACCGAGCCCGCAGAGAGAGGTCTCTACAAAAGGTCCGTTGCAACATTCAGTAGCAACCATTCTAACAGTATTGCCAGCTGAAGGAAAATATCGAGGCATGCAGCCCTATCACGGAGCACAAGCAATCCTAACTCACACAATGGGCGTTTCTAAATGAGGACTACCGGGGAAAACCGTAACTTTTGACACACGCATTTGACTTTTGACTGTGAAATCTGGCCTTAATTTCAAATCTATTTCCATCGTGTCTGTGACGTTTTCTAATGTTTACACCGTACAGCTAATGATAAAACTAGTATGGTTAATTCAAAATACAGTTTGAATCTAAAAAGATTGATCTGCAGTGATTTCCATGCAAAAGTATGTATTGCCTCTTGAATTGTGCAATCGAAAAATAGATCGAGATTCCTTTTACACGATGCCGATACGAAACTCTCAGGTGAAAAGAATTGATTAGGTTGAGTTTTGTTCTGTTTGGTGGTTGCGTTCATTCGATGCTCGTTTTTTGTTGACCATCTTTATCATAGGCCAACGTTTACAGTATGTATATCTTCTTTGTCCTGTATGTTTTAGGAGAGTAAAATCTCTCGTTAAACCTAACGACACAAATAGGTGTTGACGCAGTGCAGAGATAGTAGAATTTCGTTACTATTTCAAAGTCATACGGTTAACGTTCTTACTCTTTCAAGTATTGTGTGAACCGAATTCCTTAGCCTAAAGCTTATTAAAGTTTTCAAACTCTATCAGTACAGTGCAAACTATGTCCGAAATTTCAGTATTTCAGATTAAGAGAGTAGCAGGTCGGTTACGCACTGTAATTGGTACAATCCTATTTCAGAACCATCCTCAGAGACATGAAAAACCTGATTCATATTACTCTGACATTGCAAAAGCATATCTGAGGATGGTTCTGAAATATAATTGCAACACTGCGCGTCCTCAGAAACAAGGGATAAGTCGTCGCTAAAATATTTCGTGCACTTAAATTGCATAAAACTCGCTACAAATCCCAGTTGGCATGATAGCTCAATTGGTAGAGCGGCGGTCTAGAAACCCGAAGATGTGAGTTCCAATTCCGCTCGAGACAACCAATTTTTCGTTGTTCTCTGTAGTGTCAGATTAATATGAATTTAGTTTTGTATTCCTGTACTACCATATGTTCAACTTTAGTACCTTTTTCTTTTCACCTGGTCTCAGTTTAATGATATCTTCATCAGTCATTAAACCTAATGTTTTATGTTCACCGATTTCTCGGAGCAGCTTCCCTTGGTTTTTAACATTTTTCAATTCCCTTAAATACTCGTCTGATTTAGGAAACGGAAATCGTTTTTTCCGAAGTTCCACTTGCAATTCTTTCGTTAAACTATTCTTAACTTGATCAAGATACGATTCAGTGAATGTTTCCTTTGTAATATTTTTGAAATCTTCTGTCAGATGATGTTTTCCAAACCTACATGCTACACCATAAGGACATTTCCCAAACACCTCAAAGTTTATGCACTTCTCACCAAGATCAGGCAGACGATTGTCTATTAGCGCTTGCATGTCATGCGAGAAATTGCAGCTGTCACCGAAATGACATTCCCCACGTTCAAGAAATCTTCTACAAATTTTATCTTTTCCACTTAGATTTGGATTCCTTGGCCGATTTTTATTCATTCCTCTTTCTTTCCTCTTTCTAGGAGGGCCATCTTCATGATCATCAACAATACCAGGCTCTTTTGTGTTGGTTTCTGGTGTCATTGTTTCTTCCGGTTTATCATCGTGCTTAAATGGCACGTATGGTAAAAGGTATCTGCAAAAATGGAAGAAAAATTTACAATAAAACAGCTGATCTTATCTTAACAGTATCCCGTAAAAACCCCTTAAATTTCGACTGGGTATGAAAGCTATTAAAAATAGTAAGTGTTTTTCCAGCCAAGATCCTTGTTATTCTAATTAAATAGTTCTGATGGATCTTACGTTGCATTAAATCAAACAGTGTATAGGATTTTAGGACGCGTAAATGTAATTAACTTGTATATGTGAAGCTACAGGTAACAGTAATTAGTGTGGTGGGATTAGTAACATTGAATTAAAGTGGAAAAATCCATTTGTAAAATTCCTTTTTAAAATTAATGTAGTTATCATGTAATTATTAAAGATAGGTTACGGTCGCTTCTGCGTATGTGCCAGTTGTGGTCCACACTTTGTTTTCATCGTGTATTGTTCCCAGACTCTTTATTTGCATTGCGCGCCGTTTTATAATAACTCGACTCAGGCAATGACCGACAATTGCTTTAAGCCGAACCCCAGGCTCAAAACTAAGACTACCATTTTTCGATCAAGCAACCAAAATCGTCTACTGGCGCACGCGCTTGGATAAGAGCATATATTATAGCATATGTTTAAACAATATTATATCACGACATGCATTTCACAACATTTTAATGCATTATTGAATTTGGAATTGTTATTAGTAGTGTGAAATATATGACTATGCATGAGACGAAATTAACACTTCCAGAGACTCAACGCGCTTAAGATAATACTGGATATTCAAATCGCAATTTGCGCATTTCGCTTCGCGACTTTGAATTGTTTTGAGACTTCAATGCATCGCAACTCACAATCACATACAGAAAGGTTTAACCTGCCTCTTTAAATGATAATTATTGAAAGTGTTCAGTTATTTAAAAACTGTTGAAACGCTCGCGAAAATATCATTTCTGTTATTTTCAATGTAAACACAACCCGCACATGCGCAGAGCGAATGCAACCTATCTTTAAAAATGTAATTATGTCAGTTTTATGATGAATTAACACAATATTTGACAAAATTCAAAGCTATATCCTTCAGTTTACATATCCTTTTTTAAACAAAAGCGTGCATAATATCCTTATCTTAAAATAGCAGTCACAATTATTGTATTACCACTATTGTATAAATTTGTAAAGGTATGTAATCACATGTGGCTGAGTAAAATTAAGGTTTAATTTCCTATGTGTTTTCAATTTTTGAAACTGAAGCTCAAATGCGAGCTTCACTTTGAATGTGAACTCATGTTTAGATTTGACATGCATTTAATTGTATGTCAACAGATATTAATACTTAAAAAAACAAATAAATTACCCGTATGTATATTTTATGCAAAGAACTTTTATTTTATGCCAAGAATTTTTTGTCAAGAAATAAAAATGTATCAGCAAATCAGGGTGAAGCAATTTTTGCCCTCAATTAAGATTTTTGCCCTCATTAGCGAATCACATTTTAGTAATTTTGCCTAACATATGACTAGGTACCAGTACAAAGGATTTACGTTGATAAAAATGGCCAAATTAATATAATTTTATTAATCCTTGGTCGCTATATTAATAAAAATGGCAGGTCGAAACTTTTTCCCCATTGGGAATTTATTGGAAATCTGTTGAAATCTAATCTTATACAGGAATTAAAATTTACAGATTTTGCTTACTGCATAAGGCAGCAAAATTAATGCATTTTATCAGCTACATTAATGGAATTTTTTTTTCTTATCTACTACCTTAATAATGCTTAGAGGTGAAAATATGAATTTTAATTGGTTATTTTCATTTGATTTTAATTTCTTCAATTTTCCTCAAACAAAAATAGTTTAAACAATCATGACCGTAGGAACCATGGGGGCCAGGGGGGAGGGCTTGAGCCCCCAAACTTCAAAGGCAGGGGGACTGAGCCCCCTAAAAATGATCTTTGAGTCTCGAAGTAAATACACGTCTTAACGATTTACAGTCTTACACATGTCTTAATCCAATAAATTTTACAATTTTAGAAAAAGATATAATTTTTTTTCACCTGCTTGTGGGGGGGGGGGCATGTCCTGGACTTAAAGCACAATATGAGACAATGTCTTTGTTTAAAGCCAGAAAACACTACTAGCTTTTGTAAACAGCTACAGTAGGGGTTAACAGGGGGTTGGTATGTGTTAGGATCAGAAAACACTGCTAAGAGGGTGGGGAATTTGAAGCTTTTAGAATTTACTTTTCACTAAGGCATGGGGATTGGTTGAGGATTAGTAAAGAGACAGATGTTGAGTTTATATCGCAGCAGTTGTCCATGTCAAGGGCTTTCTTCAATGACCCTTTAGTTTGCACAAATGTTTCAATTAGTTTATGAAGAATGGGTGATGTTGTATGTTGTTATTTCACCACATGTTTCATACTCAAGAGCTGTGTTATTTATATGCAACATACACTACAAACATCTTTTACCAGTGTTTAATTTTATTATAAACTCTCAATGGCCCAGGTCAGGGGATTTTTTTGCGTTTACTAGTCCTCACAACTTGTGGCATTTGCGAATTCAGTTTCAAATCACTCATGCATATTTAAAACAAGTCACAGCTCCACGTTATCTTACTGTAGTTTTATAGCTGCTTCTCCAGGACGTGACGTTCGTGTGGCTTCTGGTGTGGTTATAACATTTTCACTGCATGATGATGCTGCCTCAGCCATTTTAGTTATAATAGCTTTTATGTATACTTTGAATCGGTTTGAATTTGAATTCGTCACAAGTTTTTGAACATTCAATGAGCCTGCACTACTATCGCGAATACTTAGTGTTGGAAGGTATTTAAGAGCATTTGCGTACCGAGTTAATAAAGGGTGAAAATTTCGTGAGCTGTATTTGGTCAACGTTTTTGTTTGTTTTAAAGTTTATGTCTAAAATGCATAACAAGGTGATTGGACCTCCCACACACACACACACACACACACACACACACAACACACACACACACACACACACACACACACACACACACACACACACACACACACACACACACACACACACACACACACACACACACACACACACACACACACACACACACACACACACACACACACACACACACACACACACACACACACACAAACGCTGTTTAGGATAAAGGTTGTCCCAAAAAGCGGACGCTGTAAGCCTGTAAAAATTCACCTATTACTACAAGAATTTGAGACGAAATTGCTTCGGCCTAAATTCTATCTTTTTTAGATTGAAAACATGTCACCTATTTTGTTTGGTAAATCTGCGGTGGCTCGTAAGGGACATGATCCCCCACTTTTTTATTGACCAACATTTTAGATACGTTGCGACTTACGTGGCGACATTTTAGATACGTTAAAGATTTACGTTGCGACTTACGTTGCGACTTATGTTGCGACTTATGTTGCGACTTATGCTACGACTTACGTTGCGACTTACGTTGCGACTTACGTTGCGACTTACGTTGCGACTTACGTTGCGACTTACGTTGCGACTTATGTTGCGACTTATGTTGCGACTTATGTTGCGACTTATGTTGCGACTTATGTTGCGACTTATGTACCGATCAATTCGAAACTTCAACACCTCCCCCCCGGGCAGACGCCGGGAATTTGAACTTTTTAAAATCTGACTTTTCAAATTCCCCGCCACCTGGGCAAAAAATGTATTCAAATGCCCCACCGTCATACAGAAAATTGCGAGAAATTACAATATAAAAGACAAGACCATACAAGGTATATAATCATGAATCAGGTTCACGAATCAGGGAGACTATACATGTCTAGGGAGACTATATAGTCTTTATACCATGAAGTAATAATATACCCTATACAAAAAGGTAATATCTTTCATACTTTCAACAACAATATATTTAAAGTCTGGCACAGCTATTTCAGAAAAGGTTGTCCCTCAAAAACATAAAACCTTAAAGTCTATTAAAGCGCGCAAGGAATGAATAGAGTCATTGATGGGTCAGTAATCCGGTGAACAGCTTGCATGGTATCAAATGTGTTTATTATGTATTCTAGTGTTATAGCAAGGCAAACGTTACTCATTTCAGACCCTAAATAGCAACTTACCCATCATCCTTTGCGCGCTTAGAGTTTAAGGTTTTATGTTTTTGAAGGTCAACATTTTTTGAAATAGCTGTATATAACTACTATCAGTACATTAAACTAAAAAGTGTGGAAAAAAATCTATTTAAAAACGTTTTTGCTTTGGTTAAGTGCTAAACGTGCTTAAACAAATGTGTAATCAAGAAAGTCAATAAGCAGGATAGACACAAAATATACTAGACTGCACAGAAATAGAACTGTCTTGCTTTTTGGGTAAGCGGGTTCATGACAGGGACCGTCAATGTTCATCATGATTCCCCATACCGTCATGTTTTTAGCAAGTGCCTCAAGTAGAGACCGTCACCTCTCTGAACGTCTTTCTATATGGCAATTACTTAAAAGATAGCGTGCTATGTATTTCTCTGCAGGAGTTCCGTTTCTGTGTAGTCTATATTCTGTGGTGTAGAACCCCGCTTTTGAACTATAATAACAACAACATTGCAAATGATATTTCTGCTTGTCAAATAGGCTTATTATCCTTTTTAAGTTTCTTTTTTCCTTTAAAATCGTCTAAACATATTATATCAGCCGCCATTTTCAGTTTTTGCGCGGGAAAACGGACAAACGGACATTTCCGGCTTAACCGAAGATACTTCCGGTTCAAATTCCCCGCCCCATCCGGAACATAGTCAAATTCCCTACTCCCGGAAAGAATTTGGAGTCAAATTCCCAGGGTCTGCCCGGGGGGGGATGTTGAAGTTTCGAATTGATCGGTACATTATGTTGCGACTTATGATGCGACTTATGTTGCGACTTATTACTTCCGGTATGTTCTTTTCCGGTTTGTTCTCCATATGGAAATACACTTTTGTCATGGTCGTGACAACAAAATGGCTGGCGAAGATGAGGTATCTAACTTATTATTTAAATTCCTTTGTGTAAATTATTGTAATTAACACATAAAGTAATATTATTCATACGAATATAATCACCACGTATACGCTTGGCATAAAATCCGGCCAACACGAGTGTGAGTGTGTGACACTTTTTTCGCAGCCGCGCGCGAGTTTCTTCAGGGCCTGATAACAAAATTAATTTTTGAAATTTGCGCCACTTTAAAACGATTGAGGGTGCCTGAGGATTCTCTGCATGCAAACAAGTAATCCCTTCTCGAACTAACACATCCTTTCTCAGGCATTTCCGGCATTGTGGCAGGCACGTTGTTTGTTTTGAGAAAAATTTGGGCATTTTTGGCTAGTTATAACTTTTTTGTTTTGTGTTATTATGTGGTGACTTGATATTTAAAAGAAAGCTGTGATTATAACTTAAATTCGTATCTTTTTATTTTTTTCGATTTCTTTCGTATCACTGTAAAATAAGCAGTTGAATTTGGGGGTGAAATGCTTATTCTCACGAAGTCGCAGTTTAATATGAAATAGTATTTGATGTACTCTGCCACCGTTAGTGAGGGAGAAACTCGCGTAAAATAAGCCAATTCAAGACAAACGGACATATTTACGAAAAGGTGTGTATCTCAATTCTATTTTGCTTTTTATTTTGGTAAAATAACTGAATTTGTTTATTATTTAAAGTACATGATCGTATAATCGGCATCATCATTTATGTGCATCCAATATAATCTTGGAACAAAGATTACATACTCACAAAGCTTTTCATAAATAGATTCGTGTATTTGTCTACCTAAATTCTGTAATAACATAAGATATTGTTTCATGCATCTTGAGCACAACGACTTATTTGTATATTGTGTGGTAGAATTTAATAGACCAAACAATAGTGCTTTACTAATGTGTAGGATTGTGTAGATGTGCAATAATATACCTGGTATAGAATATCATAGCTTCAAAACAATAATTCTTGAAGACATTCAAGTCTTGCGACAACCAAGACACGTTAAAATTGAGATGTGCTTGGTATCCTAGTTGCTTGTAATCATCATTTTTCTTTACATTGGATTAATTACCCTTGCTTGAAAACATTCAATTTTGAAACATAAACAATAAAGGGAGGTCAGCCAGCTATGATGCTTATGCCACCTGCATAGCATAGGTATACATGATATATTAATTGATCTTTTCTAATGTGAAGGATATTTATTACATTCTAGGGGGAGAGGAGAGGGGGGAACTTGTGTCATTAATGCAACTCATCCAGTTACATTGTTATATGACTCTGGAGTTTACTCTGCTTTTTAATATGCCAATGTTCATTCGATCTTGTTTATTCACCAAGAAGGGCAGCATCTTAGTTATTTATTGTATTATGGATGGGAAGTATAGTTTTGACACTGCCATGTGTAACTCATGGTCCATAACCCTTGCTGCAGGTTATCCCATTAAGCTGGAGTACCTCCCACTGTGGTCTAAATAGGCTGTGTGCACTGAATAATTTTGCCCGCCAAAGGGGAAACTGTGGATCAATGGTGTGAGCTTCTCAAAAGTGTGTAATTACATATTTGTTTTCTCTGGGATACAGAGGGAAGGTACGTATTTTTCATCTCATTGGGAATGTAGCCTGCAGCCTTGTTAAAAATATATTTTACTTGTATCTGCACTCTTGACATATTTCTTGTAGGTCTTCAGATACAATTATATTAATGATGAACAACATATGCACTGAAAATTTACACTATGTATATCTAGTGATATAATTTGTCACTGATTTTGGAATAAATCTGTGATATTGTACTATATTGTATGCAAGCTTTTGGTTTAGTGTAGTATTTATGCTGTTAATAATTAAGAATTTCATGTTGGTTGTACTATGAATTAAAGAGGAGTTCAATAAGGGTTGTACTATGAATTAATCCACTACTGTGTTGAGGATACTTTTTTATTGAAGTAGGTGGTGAATGTCATGAAAAGCAAAGCTGTGTTTGTTACTTATGTTTCCTTCATACTTGTTTGGAAAACAAACATACCTTTGTTTTATCAGACATTCATCCAATTTTATCCCACTAAACAGTGTAAATTTCTTGAAATACTTACACACCACTCTCATCTGTATTACTTGACTAGATTAACTAACTTATGAATATAGACACAATGCAATTTATTTTATTTTATTCATATAATACAGTGAACTACAATGATAATAAATGCCCCCAGTATCAATTACTCTGGTTATAACTGGTCAAACTATAATGCATTCTTTGGACACCATGCATGTAGAGTCATTTATACATTGGCACCTGAACAACAGTGCATGTACTTGCCGAGCTGTTTCAAAGCATATAGACATTACATTTGCACTACGTGTACCTTGTGAAAACCTTATAGTACTGGTAACTTGTTCTTGCATTAGGAATAATGCATGCAAATGACACCAATAAATACATATTAATAAGGACAGGGGGGAAATCATGATACATATTCCCAAGTAAGAGGACAATTTCCTGAGGGAAAGAAGTGTAGACGAAGCTGTTTGTAAAAAAATTCAAGTGGAAAAGGTAAAACATGGTAATTAACATTTAAATCATGGCTCACATTCATTAATGAAAGGTTCTTCTATTGCTTTCACATTTTTAAATTCATAATTAACCAGACACAGTACTGACATGCAGCGCCCTGTTAAGATTTGTTACTTAACTCACAAGTGCTCACACATTCCATCCGAATTATTTATCTAGGCTGGACGAGTGAGAAAATTCATGTGAGGCAAATCTAATTTTTTTGAAATTCGTTTAAATTATTTTGGATCAATAATCCAGTTGACGTTGTTTATTGCCTGATTTGCTTCAATGTTGTCAACAATATTGAACAAGTTGTTGAGCCTAAACTAGCCTGCAATCAAGTAATTTAAAAACAATGTTGAACAATATTGTTGTCAACCTTGCACTATGTGGGCAGCAAAACATTGTTCAATGCTGTTGTCATCAAGCTAGAACAGATTGTTCATTTTTTGCTGTGTAGTTCCCGATGTAACACATTAAACTTGGTCCTATCCGTAGGTAGATATAAGTTTGTATTTTTACTTCATGTTAGATAAAGATATTATGCAAACTCATTTTGTAACTTACAAATAAATGTATCATCATACAACTAGTGTACTCTAACAGAACCTCAGGCAACTGGAACATTTGATTGTGGGTAAATCCTACTAAGTGCACTTGTTAAAGTAGCGGCAGCAAGGCTTCCAATCAATGGCTTTAACAATCATTTGGCAATTACTATGTAATTGTGAACATCAAATAAATATACTTATAGCTATACTTCTTTTTAGTCTGTTGCAATTTATTGTTTTCCAAAAGAATTACAGTTCACTAAGTTTTGAAACTAATCATATTTTGGTGTACTGGTAAAAACGCGTTGTCAGTAGGTTAAATTATGGATTGTAATGTATCTTATTTTTCAATCCATAATTAATTGAGACATGAACGTTATAATTTATTGTCTTGCTTAATAGGGAAGATTTAATTTGATCGAATTTTTCTTGTTGTACTTCGATATTTTTTAGATGGACGCTGCTACCTTTGCTCTGGCTACTGATGAGGATATGAAAAATTTGGGCCTAGTCCGAAAGGGTGACGTAATAGCCCTAAGAGATTTCTGTACAGCGAAGCGGGCAAGGAAGACAGAACTTACAAAAACAAAAAGAAAACTCCTTGAAGTATTGAAATCAAAGCTCTTAAGTATAAAATTTCTAAGAAGAACATGGAAGACACACCTAAAACATCGGTGGAAAAGACAACTCGAAAGGTTTCTCTTGGTTGGCAACACTTTGACAACAGTCAAAATCGATATGTGTTGGTTCGTATTGGAAGAGGCGGAGAAACCCGTGATGGCAGTATCCCTATCGACTCTACAAGGGATGATATACTAAAGGAAACGTTGGATGTTTTTCCAAGCGGAAACAGTATATTTGGTAATGCCTCTACTATGAAATTTAACTTACACAACTTTAAGGGGGATGAAATAAAGTATGATGGTTTTAGTTTCGCAGGATACATTACACAGCACAAATTGTCCAAAGTACGATTGTATTTACTCTCAAAGGTAGAGGAAGGAAATGAAACAATTTCTTTAAGGGACAGTGACGTAGAGTTGCCACGTGCATTCGAGCTTCAAGATGATTAAGCACAATCGAGCAGCGCTCTACTTCGATCATCATCAGGAAGGAAAAAAATTCGAGAACATCAAGACGGAGTTTCACGAGTCCTTACGATTGGACCAATTCGCAGATTTTGAAAAGGAAGAAGCGATAGAAATAATGAAAAATGATGTTACGAAAAGCGATTCTATTCACAAATCTTGATGTGAACGGGTCCCTGAGGAGCCAAGCATACAGACGATCAACACGCGATGGTTTCAGTTAGGCATATCACACTAGGGGTTGTTTCGCGCAGATTTTCTCGGTCATGTCAAATTTCATCTCTGTAAGACTGGATTGGTTCACTATGTCGTTACCCTGCTCATTTTAACTTGTCTTCACCTGGGGGCCGGTTGTTCGAATCCCGTTTAGCTTAAACCGCAGTTAAGCTCAAAATAGAAACCAAGTTTGTAGATTCATTCAACAACCAAACTAATAGTTTTGAACCCTAATAGAATGATTGTGCTTACAACTAGATATTTACTGCAAAATATTTAAGTTAACTGCTTAACGAGTGATATAAAAGTGTTATTTAATTTTGACTTATCCACCGTTTATACATCAAGCTAAACGGGCTTCGAACAACCGGCCCCAGGCATTTCTAAGCTTTATCTCACTTCATCAATTATGTTAGTTGACCGGGCACTGGTTAGTATGGCAGAATGTGACGAAGAACTAATATTTCCTGACGAATTTTCGAATGAATTTGCTGTATCCCGCATAACAGAAAATATTCGAGATGTGTTATTAGAAAACGATGAACCCGAACCGTTAGTCCATTTTATTTTTGTTTATGAATGAGTTTAGTGGAAATCTAATAGATTGTAAATGGGTTTCTGCCCCTAACATGCGATTAATAGCTACATACCAAAAACAGTAATGACTGTCTTTGTATTGATCATTTTAATATTTTTTTTCTTGTTTTTAGAAACGAATACGAGATTGCTAGCTATTTAGACCGCGAATCGATGCGCGTTGTTCATCTTGAAAATAGAAATAACGAATCCAACACTTTACAACAAACAGGGTAATTACATGTAGCAGTAATTTTAGTGGAAAAGTAAAACTATAAAAACATTGATGTGTAAAGTGTTAATACCATTAAATCCACAGATATAAGAAGTCCTTGCTTATATCTCATGTTAATAAAATGTTTACCCATTTTTTTCATTTGAAAATGGCGAAATTCTGTCTGTATTTACATTAGACATTGTAACTATGGCGCAGCATATATATACAGTATTGATTTATTTATTCATATTGTCATACTTTAAGCGAAAATGAAAATCGCAGTGGTGTTAACAGCAGTGATGTAATGGACAATGATTCGCTAGACGATGATCCGCAAGCAGTAAGGTAAAAACAAATTGAAACTGTACTCGATATAACTCAGTTATAGCTAAATTTTCCACTAAACAAGCTGCATTCTTCTTCTAAATTTAGGAACTGGTGGCTAACTTGATATGGTGTTTATAGCACTAATTAGTTATGCCAACCTATAGGTACTTAAGGCATTCAATTCTTATATTCATTGTTTGGCAGTCCCTTAGTCGACAGAAGCGCGACTGGACTAAAACAGGATTTTTTAAAATCTAATACAATTTAAAATTGTACCCAAAACCACACTAATTATTTAATTTTTCGTCTTTATTTTGTAAATATACAGTTACAAAATTGGTGATTCATCGTCTTTCAGAATCCTGAAGCTGAGGCGTGTAAACATAATGCGTGATATGGTAGAGATATTCAAGGATGAGTCGGTCATGGAATGCGCAATTAAAGTTGTTATGATAAACTCTTCAGGAAAGCAGGAGTTGATAATCGAGGTATTTTTCGCGATGCCCTTTCTGCTTTCTGGTCACAATTCTATAACTCGTGTACTGTTGGCGAGCAAGAACGGATACCTGTTGTACGTCACGATTTCCAAGTCTTAGAATGGACGGCGATTGCTAGAATATTTGTCAAGGGCTACAATGAATCTAATGTTTTTCCTATTTCCTGATGTTATGCTTGCACATATGTTACAGCATATATTTCCTATGTGAAGATATAATACGTGTAATATAATAATTAGTGTAATGGCTTTGGTGCATGCTTGGGAGCCTCGCTGCCATGGTTGTTGTAAGTACAAACCAGTACAAACAAAGTATGATTGGCCAGCTCATAAATCATGAGAGTGAAGCTCCCATGCAGATTATACAGCTGATGTAAAAAAACTGGCAAAATATTACGGGTTGGTCTTTAAGTATTATTATTACTGACCTTTCATATTAGTCGTTTGTGGGTTTACGTTACTGTTTCTGTAGCTAGAGTTAATTTTCGATGAATTCTTCAGACGTTGGCTATTACATATTATTTTCATCAAGTTCTTGGATTAGACCAAGAGCCAAATAAAGCTCCTTTGCTTTGTTGGCATGGACAGAGCATCATCTTCTATTATCATCGTTGCTAGCTCATTAAATTCTGCAGTACAATCTCGTTCCGAATGCCTTCTGCAGCATGTCTCATTGGCAATATCAATCTCGTCAGTGCTGACAGAAACAAGATAACTGTTTACGCTTTCTTGCGGATTAAAATATACAACATCTGGGCGGCCAGGTAGAGATTCAGCATTTCTCGATGGGCAAATTCTATGTATGTTCCAATCTGCTGCGACTGAATGCAGTTCAGTCTGTAAAATATCCATGAAGCAGAACTCAGTTCAGACATTCGCGATGTATAACGTTGTCGTCATCATACAAGCCTTGGTCTCTTAAATCTTTAAAGTAGCGTATCCACCAGTCTGTGCATGCCTTTCTCAAAAGACTCCATCAAGCCTCAATTCGCTGATTTGAGGTGGACCTCCCATACATTAAACTTCTATTGCCAGCAAAGTCATCCTGAGATAATCTGCGAAAGAATCTTTGCATGCATTCGACAGGAACATTTTCTGTTCCTCTGTGTGCGCGAATTATGCACGCTGTTCCACCAACCACATTAACGTTCTATAAAATAAGAACCTATGATCTCAGGGTCGTTATTTGTATTTGCCACCTCCAACCACAGCACACGACGACTGTAGCCGTCAATTGCACCATGGATGCAGAAACCAACAGGTTTAAGTTTGTAATAGCCGTCTACATGCCACAAATAATCCGGCCCTTTTGCATTGTATACTCTTCTTCACATTTGGTGTCTAGATCGTGCATTTACTCCTTCTGGATCCAAATTTTTTAAAACTTGTTGAACTACAGTATTTCTTGTCACATTAAGACCATATTGAACGGTTAACCGCTGATGCATTGCCCTATACCCAATGATAGAACCACTTCCCTTAAGTTCGTTTTCAATAACCCACACTATATCGTAAAAATTACTTGTTACACCTCGCATCCAGCAACCTAACCTTCTTAAGATTCTTTTGATTTGCTTCAATCGAAGATGAATTCCATGAACGTTTACGAGGAAACTCAAGATTTCGACATAACTGAATCTCAAGTTAAAGTAGCTTTTAATAATTTCGTCTCGTGTCAAACCATCCGCTTGAATTGCTGGGGTGTACTCAGGTAGAACAGAAACAGCTGAGTGTATATCAAAAACAATGAGAAAGCGAACCAACTTGAATACAGCCATATTTAATAGACAACAAACTAACAGAAAAGACCGGGAAGCGGTAATGCAAGCTATGGTGATGATGCGTACAGTGATGGCGGTCTCTATTAATATCGTTCGCCTGATTTTTATATTTTTAAACGTGAAGAAGCAATCTTTTGCCGGCTGAAATTCAGTTGTTATTCGTTTAATGATGAGGAAGTTCTGGATGTACATAATTCTCGCATTACGAGCTCGTTGTGGGTTTACAAGCAAGGAAGATGTATTTACTTTGGCCAAAAGTCATATTCTGGCTTGAGCTTATTATTTATCCTGGGTGAAGATGTCGAACTTTGTCCTGGTCCGAGTGTGAAATGCGTTAGTTGTAACAAAATAATACGTAAAAACCAAAGCTCAGAAACGTGCTGTCTTTGCGAAAGTAAATGCCATCTTAAGTGCTTAGTAGACGCAGTTGATCATGGTCATGAGAATTTGTGTTGTCCTGACTGTGTGATTATAAATGAAAACCAAAACGAGTCTAGTACGTCATATTCGTCTAGTACGTCATATTCACTCTTCGATGGTGTAAAAACGTTTCTCCAGACTAAAGGCCTAAAGATTTTTCATCAAAATGTGAATGGCCTGGCACGGAAATTCGATATGATTGACCACTTGCTGAAGGAGACGAGCGGGAAATTTGACATACTGGGTATCTGAAACACACTTGAATAGCGACATTGTGCAAGGAGAAATAACAGTGGGCGGATATACATTTATTTGAAAAGATAGAAAGACCGGCCCAGGCGGTGGAGTGGGTTGCTTTATTCGTAACGTAAATTTAAGAACCATTCTCAAAAATATGTAAAACTAGATTCATATTAATCTGACACTGAAGAGAACAACGAAAAATTCGTTGTCTCTAGCGGGATTTGAACTCGCATCTTTGGGTTTCTAACCCTAAGCCCTACCCGCCACTCTATACAGCTATTTCAATTAAGATTGTCCTTCCAAAAATTAATGGTAAATTGTAAATTATTAGCGCGCAAGAGATGATTGATTATTGTTTATTTAGGCCGTGATTTCCATAGAATTACCTTTGTGGCAAGTAAATTTGCCGTAATAAGTTTCTTGTGTTCCCTTTATGCTGTTTCACAGAAATAATTGCGAGTTTAGAGGTGAAAATAAGCAATAACCCATCATCCCTTGCGCGCTCATAGTCTACAGTTTACGCTTTTAGAAGGACAACCTTTATTGAAATAGTTATATAAAAAACTGAACAAATCGGAAAATGCTTTCTACTTACGAAACGCCTTAAAGTACGATTTTTTATTGAAATGAATTGTTTGGATGCTTATAATATAAAATAAACGGAGAAATTAAGAAATTTAAAACTTCAAATCTCTCTTCAGTCAACCAGCTGAAGCCAAAAAGATGGCTGACTTCTGACGAATCATCACGCCATTTGACGCCATATCTATGGCAATGGCTAAAGGTAGTAACCGCTAACTAGGCTCAATTTTCAGCCCGCGGCGGTTTTCACACATCCCTGGATGTTATGTTGATCTTTTTAGCAGTAAATTTTTTTTTGTCAATGAGAATGATTTTGATGAATTTTTTGGGAATTTTACGATTTATTCAAAGATGTACAAGTTATTCACTGTATACTTGGCCTTGGACAGGAACGGAAAATTAATAAAGTCTTGAAAATGTCAACAATTGCAAGATTTTTGATGAGGAACACCAGCCTAAACTATATGAAGTTTTGTATTTAACAGGTATTTGAAAATTAGAGTTTCTTTCTTTTTAAGTTTATTTTTTCAATTTTCATGTTCAATGTTGTTCTATATTAAATTTGTAAGCTTGACGCCTGAATATACTCTACAGTCTTACAGTGCATGTACAAGTTTATGTTATGTATAACTTGGATCAGTTGGATGTAGAAAGTTCAAATTGCCTTCTGGTATATTTTATATCTTTGAGTTTAAAAACAGGTTCCTGAAAGGCTACTAATCCCGTTGTCCAAGTGCACAAAGTATTCTATTGTTTTGTGGGAAGTCCCACTGCATGGAATCCTATTTTCCCAGCGAAAATATGCAATTCCTAGGTCCCAGTTTATCTTTTTCATGACCCTCTAAAAATCTCATATTTCTGCCAAATTAGCTCTCTTATTCAGGTACATTGACACACAGTTTGTAAAATTAACCACCCTGTATGCTATCAGACAGTAGAATACATAGAAGTTTATTTAGACATAGAAGTGTATATCTTTTCTACACTGGCACAAACTGACACATATGTCTGCAAAAGACACACCTCACCTTGATTTGTGGGTCCTATGCCTTTTAAAGGAAGGGGAGTCAAAGTCATCATTTTCCTAATGCAATTTTCTAGTGATTTCAATGAATCTTATATTCAACCACCATCCCCTGGATGATGCCAATGTGTAGCATCTCAGATCCTTTCTTGTCAACGTTATGTTTTTGTTTCTAGTGAACACTGTAAATTTGACACCTGGTTTGTACAGACTCTAACCTGTTGTTTTTGTATTCTAGAGGAATGTCAAAAATACATGCAAAATGTGTCTTGAAGATAGCATTTATGAAGGAAATTGAAGATAGCATTAATGCAAGACTAATTTTGCACTTTTTTAATTTGCCTTTTTACATATACGATTTCTAGCTTAACATTGCCAATGTAACTTTAAGAATAGAAGTGACTACTGTACAATATAGAATTTGACATTTTATTAAAACATTCATCATATCAAAGATATGACATGATAAAATTTCTGTTTGTGTTGTTTTACATATGTATGCTTTATGCCATGTTGAGGTGAGGTTCTTACAGTAGATAGGTCCTACAAAATAAGAAAACAGTAACAAGTATATTAGTATATTGTAGTACATTTTTGCCTTTACAACACAAGGATACACATACATCTAGTAAAGAAAGCAAATGCCTTTATTCTATAAGGGTGGAACTATCAAGGATTCTTAAATACTGATAAGTCAATGATATTTACAATTATAATTGCACTATTTTATGTTTACAGAGTGACCCCATTCAATAATGGGCCCCTGTATTTGGTTTTGAAATGTCTAATTTTCTGTGCACATGCAGTCAACTATTGTAGATCTTTAAAAGGCATCAATGGGTAGTACAAAACATGCAGTTTTCTGGAACCTGTCACTTCTAGATTTCTTCTGATTGTTAGTGTAAAGTGTGAGTTACCTTGGTGCATTTGGAAAACGAAACCTCTTATGCCATGTCCTGAATATTTTCCCTTTTCTACAGCTGACATTTTTCTCAGGTGTGGGGTTTGCACATACTGGCAGGTACAAAACCTAAAACAAAGCGAATGTGTACTTTGTTTAAATCTTCTGGTAGTATCTACTTTCTACATATTAAGCAGCTTAGCCGAAAAGAGTTGCATAAAGATGCTGCTGAGTCCTGGAAAGTCTGGCTAAGGCATATGCAACTGAACAGCATTCAGCAAAACGAAACGAAGCTAGCAATAAAAACACAATGCTCAAAAGAAAAAAACTATGTCAATAATCTTTAACCATTTGTATATAAGATCTAAGGGTTTGTTTGATCTAAAACACTTTATTATCAAACAGGACAAACATTGAAGCATGTTGCCGTGTCTGTATCAATATTGTACGCAAAATACAAAGTACAGTAGCTCGCCCAGTTTTCGGACAGTAAGGGTTACTCCACTACAACTCGCTTTCAAAAGTCACTACGCAGGCTAAATTTCACCGTTTGATTGCACAAGGAGTCTACAACCCTGTAGTAAAGTGAATTACCGCTGTGCGTTGTTTTGTCCGCTTTTATGAGGAAAAACAACGGTACGATCACGTGCCCAGTTTTCGGACACTCGCCCAGTTTTCGGACACGGATTAAACCAATTGTTTTTATAAAGAAACCGAAGGTAAATTTAATTTTTTTTATTGTTTAAGACTAATTTTTGTTACATAAATTCATTTATACTATTTCTACAACTAAGACGACCCTTTCAACCATGTTTTCGACAGAAGTCTTCACACTCGCTAGTGTCGATTTTTTTGTCTCCTGATTGGACAAAAGCGCATCACGTGCCGGTCCGCAAAACGTCATGTTTAATCAATTGCTATGGCGACAGGGCAACCGGTCAACATTAAAATGAGTGAAGAGCGCATGCGCGTCAACTGTAAAGGTCCAAAGTTCATTCAGAGTTTGCTGTTTTTGAAATTTTAGTGCATTATTTACACTTTAACACATATATACTATATAACAAAATACTTATTGACTGAGACCTCTGGAAAGCAGTACGTTTTGTGGACCCGCGACGATCAGCAGTCTCGGGTCCACAAAACATACTGTTTCCCTCGGTCTCAGTCAATAAGTGTTAATTTCTTAATTAATATCAAAAATAATTCTTATTCTGTAAATTTTACCATAAAATAATGTCATATGCTAATCTGAGTTTAAAAAGTTTGATGAGCAAGTTCCATCAATTAAATGGTACAGTATTTACACTTAAATACATACAGTACTAATTACAGTACAGTAACTATGTGGGACCATGAATCTGTATACAGTATTCATCTCGTCAAAACTCATTAATAATTCATAAAGAAAACTCAAAACAAATCATGAGTGTGAAGGTCCATACATAAACTTTCACTTTGTCTTATATGTATAAGATGTATTTTCAAAATTGCTTTGACAATAGACCTATATAATATTGGAGAGTTTCACAAGCCATTTACAACATGAGCGACCATGCTGTATCAGATATACAACTCTCACCTTCAGCTCGAGTTGGTATATCCAATACAGCACAGCCTGTCATGTTATAGATAGTACCTATAACACGACTGTATTTAATTTACATGCACTCATGACAAAAGAATTGTTCATCATCATCAATTGGTGTCATATCAACTCCAATTGGAACACATTCTATGTGCATCCAGGCAAGACATTTGTCACCCATAACCCATGGACACTCTTCGTCATCGGTTGGTTGGTAGTCTACCAGGTACACTTTGCAAGTATTTTCGCTTAATTCAATCTCCATGCTTTTTCTTTTTCTCTTTGTAGGATTCTTGTTTTTCTTCTCAACTTTCTCTTTCTTCTTTCTTTCCGCTTCTTTTCTTTTTGCTTCTCTCTTCTCTGCCTTTTCTCTTAATTTCTTCTGTTTTTCTGCCACTTCTCTTGCTTTTTTAAGTTTCTCATCTAATAATATCTTCATTGCCCGATCACTTGTCATAAAATTTGAAGTTTTTACATTATTCCTAGGTTTTTTCACACTCTCCTGGGCTGAAGGATACACTAGGATATCATCAAAGATGGATGATGAATGCTTGGGTAATGATGGCGACTGATGACCACGAGTGTTACCAGATGCTGAAACGGAGTTTTGAGATGTTAAAGTGGAGCTCTGTAGTACTGGACTGCTGGCTTGGGATGACTGCATGGAAATGTCATTCTCCTTTTCTGACATTGATTCATACAGACCTTTCCAGGCAATAAAGACTGGGCTTCCAGGTAGGTCATATCCCTCATCTATGCGACGTTGGTATTTAGCATTCGTTGGTGTGTCTAGGCTGTTATTGAGAGCATCAAATGCGCTGGCAGCACTTCCGGTATTGCTGGTCTCTTTGTCTGATGGTGTGGACAATGACGATGCTGATGCACAATTTTCCTCTCCAGCAGTGGTAGTCGTTGATGTGGTTTCAGCAGCATAAACAAGAGATGGCTTGATCTTCTCATTGGAGATTTGAGCCCTGTCAAGTAGATAGACGCCAGACATGCGGATTGCATTGAGGAGCAATGATGGTCGCATAACTTCATCCCAGGTTGTCCTAAACACTGAACAAAAGCTCTTCTAGCTAATTTCGGAGTTTGGATTAGTTTGGTTGTAGCGTCTAGCATTCTTGTACCATGTTTTCTTCATAATACCAAAAAGACCGACATCAGCTGGTTGTACCAGATGGGTTGCGTTCTTTAGAAGTGCGTAAATGTGGATTTTATTTTGTCTGGCTAGCTCAAAGGACTCCAGAGCGATGTGGGATGTATGGGAATCCACAAGAAGAACAACTGGTCGCACTGGAGGAATGCTTGGAATAAAGTGATTGGCTAGCCACAAGTAGAATCATGGTGTGTCCATATACTCACTCTCTATCATTGAAAATGCACTCCCAGGAACCCCTCCTTCCAAAGGATTGTACTTTGTTGGGACACGTTTTCCTGCAAACAGAAGGTAGGGAGGAATCCATTGGCCACAAGCATTGAAACAGGGTAGGACTGTTATATGCTCCTTTGTACCAGTTGTAATGTGGTAAGGTTTCTCTTTAGTTGTTGGACCCAGAACTCTGCCAGCTCTACCTTGCAGATCAAAGCCGCTTTCATCACAGTTCCAAATCTGTGCAGGAGGATTCTGGAGGCCTTGATCATGGGTGAGTTTTTTATACTCTGTAAACCACTCATCCGAATCTGCAGACGAGATTTTTGCACGTTTCTTATCAAGAGGGCGTGTAATGCGCAGACGAATTTGTGGATTTCTATCCATGAAGCCACGGTACCACTTATCACCTGGTCGGTTGTCATTGAATGGTGTTGTTCGGCCATCACCGTCCACCAGTTTTTTAACTGTGTACAGCAGGTCGTCTTTTGAGCACCCAAAACAACGATGTGCCATCTCAATGAGCCAATCAGCTATACGTGTTTCTTCTGCCTTGGTCGACACAGTTGGTGGGCCTGCTCTTCTATGAACCTCAATTCTACCACTTAAACGATCATGCAAAGTTGACTTTGGAACGCCCCATTTACTGGCTGCTTCTCGAACACTTAATCCTAATTGTGAAACATCATCTAGAGCATGTTTGAATTTTTCAGTCCTGTTGTTTTCTTTTGATTGCATGTTCACCTTGGATTTTTCTGACAAATATTACATATTTTAAGGTAAACATCACACTAATTTATACAACTTTAACAGTATAGTAATCATTATTAATTTACTTTTGCTGATTAATTTATTCATTTTCATATAAAGTGCAAACAGAAAATGAAAGTCAAGATTAATGGCCAACTTGTCTTGGTTGTGGGTGAAGAAGAAAAAAGTGGTTGATGGCCAATTCAAATAATGCAGTTGACTGTTATCATATTACCAGAATATTTTGTAATATAGACCAAAAAAATCATTTGAATATTTCTTTCAGACATGTTGAAGCTGTATTTTATAACAACATTTTCATGCACAAAATTTGGAGTAAAGTATATCCGTATAAATGAAAAATATATTGCATTTTAGAAAAAAAATCAAATTTTATTTCTCATTTTACTTGCCATCGTACAGCTAGCAGTTTTGATGTTTTAGAGTTAAAGGAGTTTACATAGTGCTTATGACAGCGACTGTCCGATTACTGGGCGACCGCTAAAAAATAGATGTTTTTCTAAAAATGTCATATTGTCAAAGGCTATCTTTAAAACAGGGAACGGGGAACAGGGGAACCGGGGAACAGGGGAACCGGGGAACCGAGGAACCAGGGAACCGGGCAACCGGGCAACAGGGGGACCGGGGAACAGGGGAACCGGGGAACCGGGGAACAGGGGACCGAGGAACAGGGGAACAGGAGGAGTTCACTCCTCATCCTAAACTACATTGTACAATGTGAAAACCCTACCTCCCTTCCCATTTTAGGCCAATGGGAATTTTGAAAAGCGGTGATTTTTAAAATGCAATGTGATATAAAAAACTGGCTATACTCTGCACAGACTTTCGGCAAAGTTCTTTTCAAGTAGCATCACTTTATTTTGCGCTCTCGACTTTGTACGCGTTTTAAGGCATGTTTTTATTCGAAAATCGAAGGCCTGTATCTGGCTTCTTCAGTTGCAAAGACGGCGACAAATGTGCACATCACATTATTTGTTCTTCTCTCTTGAAAATCAAGATGTCAGGAATTTAGCAAAGCATTAAAGTTCCAAATCTAAGGGTTAAATGGAAAACACGGAGCCGGAGTCGCGGAGTCGCGGAGTCGGAGTCTCGGAGTCGGAGCCCCGGAGTGTGACGCCAAAAAATGGAAAACACGGAGTATAAAATATGGAAAACATGGAGTCTGACGTAAAAAATATGAAAAACATGGAGTCTGACGTAAAAAATATGGAAAACACAGAGTCTGACGTAAAAAATATGGAAAACACGGAGTCTGACGTAAAAGATATGGAAAACACGGAGTCTGACGTAAAAGATATGGAAAACACGGAGTCTGACGTATTGTCAGCGTGAAATATGGAAAACATGTAATTTAAGCAAATTTAAACGAACAAACTCAAATTCAATACAAATATATTGATGCATTGTCATGTTTCCGATGTAAAATCGATTTATATGAGAGGCTATAAAGCAGATTTTTTTCGCCAGAGGCTATAAAGCAGATTTTTTACATCTTGGTTTTCGAGAGAGAAGAATAAATAATGCGATGTGCACACGAATACAAACAATTCGCTCTAATTAGGTTGTTTATGCCACTATAACGTCAGTCAAAAATGACTCCAGACCATTTGTCGCCGTCTTTGCAACTAAAGAAGCCAAATGCAGACCTTCGATTTTCGAATAAAAACATGCTTTAAAACGCGTACAAAGTCGAGAGCGCGAAATAAAGTGATGCTACTTGAAAAGAACTTTGCCGAAAGTCTGTGCAGAGTATAGCCAGTTTTTTATATCACATTGCAATTTAAAAATCACCGCTTTTCAAAATTCCCATTGGCTTAAAATGGGAAGGGAGGTAGGGTTTTCGCATTGTACAATGTAGTTTAGGATGAAGAGTGCACTTCCCTGTTCCCCTGTTCCGAGGTTCCCCGGTTGCCCTGTTCCCCGGTTCCCCATTTCCCCGGTTCCCCTGTTTTCCAGTTCCCCGGTTCCCCTGTTCCCTGTTTTAAAGATAGTTTATTGTCAAATAATTTTTCAAAATTGGCGCCAAAAAATTTCGAACATAAAAACAACAACTTTTTCGCTATTTTTTGACACAAAAACTGGTTGGTTTTGTGTTATGCTAACATAGTACGATTTATTAGTTTATAGCTTCTTAGTTTACGACGCGGTAAATGGCGCGCTTTTACAAAAAGGGAAATAACTTACCTCGATTTGTAATTCGATATCTCTTCGAAAAAAACAGCAAAAAGGAAACGAAAATCTGGATGATAATCGTGAAATGCCGGACTATCACCGGAGCGCATCGGTTTTTATTTCCTTCCTGTTTTAGGGGAAAAAATTAAAAACAAATGCGAAGTTTCCGAATACTGGTACTGCCCGAGAACAGGGCGAGCCACTGTATATGTTGAGTGAAACATACCTGAAAGAGGAATTCCCCTGCATTTATAGTAGATTCTTGCTCCGACAAGCGACAAGAAAGGCAAACACCGTTTTTCACCGTCAAACAAATGTAGTATAGAAATATATTCAAAGAAATCAAAATATTTTAAGATTATTTATTCCCTTTTTTCTTACTATCTCGTAAACAATTTTTTGTTTAAAACCAGGGGGCGAGGGACTTTGCCGGACGTATAGCATCGCATTATGGGTCAGTGGTAGCTGCCTGTAGCCGGGAACCAATCGGGAGAACTGAGCTATAATAATATTACCTGACAACTTGGTTCTCCAGTAATATTATATCTCAGTGATCGGGAACCAATTTTGCAAATCGCTACCATTTTAATGGCTTCAAACATGGCGGCGCGTGCTTTCTCCAGATGTAATAAAACTCATTGTGTGCGACAGTTACATACCTGGGGTCATGAGGTGGGACAAGTTCAGGTCAAGCCTGTACAATCAAAGATCTCCGTGATTCTCGACTTCCCTACACCAGCATCGGCTAAGATTTCTCGGTATGGCTGGATACTATGGAAAGTTTTGTCCCAACTTCTCGGCCATTACAGAGCCAAATAACCAATGACAGCCCTGCTAAAAAAGAATACTACTTTTGTGTGTTGTAAAGACTGTGGAACGGCGTTTGCGAAAGTTAAAGCTATATTAGTGAGTCTTCCGGTAAGCTTGATAAGAGTCAACGTAATTATTCGACAATCGAGAAAGACTAGTTTTAATACTGGCCTTGCAACATTTTGAAATCGACGTTACAGCCTCTAACCCACCGTTAATTAGCAAATAGACAAGACGCCTGCTAAGGCGTTCACTCCGCCTGCCGGAACGAAAATGGGCACAAGGCCAGGCAGGACTGTAACTAAAGAGTTCATTGGGGGTGGGGTATATTCACTTATTTCTGTTCTGCCCAACTAATTCCTTTTTAAATCAATTATTATTCGGGTAGCTTCCAAGGCATTTTACTAGTACGACATTGCTAGCACAGGTAATCACTAAGATAACCAAAAATCAATGTCTGAGTGACTTGCCAGGCTCTCTGTCCAGAGTCCTAGTGGGATTGCATTTTTTAGAATTTAATTTAAATTAAACACTTTCATAGTATATGTATTAAACAAGATTCTTTTGTCATAATACCACCAACATATGGCTGTTTTATTTTTGGGTAGCTGCAAGTAAAGAAAATTTTACTAAAAGTCTATACAATACATCAATATATTAAACTGATAGCATCATTTGAATCTATTCTGTAGCACACTGCCTGAAGTCTCCAGGATATAATTTCTTGGGAACTTTCGACTAACATATGTATTTCTAGAATTGGAATGTAAGATGTCTCTTACCTTTTATAATTATATGAGATCCCACAAGCAAATAAATCATTTTGGACGAAATATTATCTCAACATAGGTAGAAATAAAAAACCAAGGAAAGAAATCACAACGTGTTTAGAATTAGGAACACATTTCCTGGACTCACTCCTTAATCATGGAATGATGGAGTCTATCAAAATTTGCCGTTTTAAAACATTTCTGGAGCAATGTTTTGATAAAGAACCTTCCTGTCCCTTTTTGTTAACTATTACATGTTAAAAATTGTGGTTTGTATATACCATTTCAGTAGAATTTGCGTTTGATTCTTGTGTAGAAAATTCTAAATTTCCTTAAAAGAAGGAACACAACAGAAAATGACGGAAACACGCTCCCAAAACTTCCCCGCGATACATCGCTCCTCGGTAAAGTTTCGCGGTGGAATTTGTCGTTCGCCGTGTTTAGATCGGCTCACACGGCTGGTGCCAGCGGTATCACCCATGAGCGGCAGCCCAACTTTCGACACCGAAAAAAAGAAAAAGAAAACAGAAAAATAGGTACGCGCTGCGTACATGTAGGTAGCCTGCAGTGTTTGATAATGGCTATTTCAAAAGCTAAAGTTATTGAAATTAAGTAAATTGGCACAGTTTATGGGAAATAAACATTTAATCACATACAAAACATTACACTGTATGTAAACGAGTATTACGTACATTTTTTCAATAAGCATAAACATATCCAAGAAGTTGTGAGGTATTTTAATGTGTCAAGTAATATATAATAAACGAGAAAGCGTTTATTACCGGCGTATAAAACACCGAAAAAGTGTGTTGAAAAACGAGACGCTAGTCGAGTTTTTTACACACACTTTGAGGTGTTTTGGATGCCGGTAACAAACAATTTCGAGTTTATTATATTGCTTCTCAAACGAACTTCTATTTAGCGAGAAATTCAATACGAAAGTTGAGTTAATTTATGGACGTTTATTACCGTGGTATCAAGACAACGACATGATGATGATTTCTTTTGTGTTTTGATCATGAATTATTGATGAGTTTGTGAAATACAATTTCACATACAGTGTACAAAACCTTGACCTGTATGTATACGAAAGACAAGAATTCACAGAACAAAATATAGATAATAAGAACAACACTTAACACATGCAAGGAGTGTTCTTGTTCCAGGGTGGTGTACTTTAATGGAAGATACTTTAATTGTTCTAAGCTCTAAAGTTTATATTGGCCATTGTTTTAGTTAAAAGTTGAAATTGAGATTTGTTTTGTTACTCATTCAAGATGCATTGTTTTGTTAATGATGAAACATTTGAATTTGTTTTGTGATTTTGTTACTTGTATTTTAGTTTACAATAGGTTATGCACTCTAATAGAATGTGACTTATAGTTGTGCTAATTGAGTTTATATTCCTAAATTTTGATCAGTTCATTTGCAAAACTTCAAGGAACTGCTGTGAACATTCCTCAAAATTTTGAAACTACTTGGTCAAAGATTTCCCAAGTGCATACATGATAAATTTATGCAGCTTCCGTTTTTTTGGGACACACTGTAGACTATTTTCGTATAAATTAACCCATTAGTGCGCAAGATTTATCCTTTAGCAAGTGAAATTGTCTGGTGACTGGTGATCCGTGTTCGACGATAAAATATATATTCGCATGGAGAACTTTGAACGAACAAAAACGACGATGTTTTAGGACAATCCAGATAACTGGCGTTTCAAAAGCATTAACATAACATCTTTTGGACAAAAGTGAAGCCATCAGCTTGGTATAACTTCGTAAAGTATCTCAAATTTGGCAAAATTTTCCTTGCTCACGTGGTTCGCCATGCATTGTATTTCTTGGACAACTTTGAACGAACAGTTCGCCATGCATTGTATTTTATATGAACAACTTTGAACAAACAAAAATGACGATGCTTTAGGACAATCCAGATAACTGGCGTTTCAAAAGCATTAACATAACATCTTTTAGACAAAAGTGAAGCCATCACCTTGGTATAACTTCGTAAAGTATCTGAAATTCGGCAAAATTCACCGTCGTTCACGTTCGCCATGCATTCTATCCCTCCCTGGTGGCCGGAAGTGATTTTCGCATATATAGTTTCACTATAGCTTCACTTTTGACTATCCAGCCTAGTACTAGATCAGTACTGCGGACACGAACCCGCAGACGATTGTACATTTTACGGTTCTCACATAATGGGTAGCTACGCATGCGCGGCTACCCACAAAAACTGAGCGAGGCAAATTTATAACTCCGCTACGCCTACGGCAGGCCGAGTAATAACATTTTGCCGTTGTCTGTTCAGTTATAGATACACGGTATGACATCATAATGTGGTAAAAACAAAAAAGTGATGTACTTACCACATTATGACGTCTACCGTGTATCTATAACTGAACAGACTACGGAAAAATGTTATCTATTTGTTTTATATAATAAAAATGTGAAAATTTTTTGCCAAAATAAGCTTTGTAGTGCGACCAAAAGACTTTAGCATGCCATTTGACGTGATCGTGACCTATACAAAACAATTAAACAAAGCACGTCATTGGCTGTCGATAATTCTAAAATTGCTGTGATTGGCTTGTCGCTGAAATGGCGTCAACATGCGTCTGTCCAATGAAAATCCAGAATAAACTCTAATTATTATATAACACTATTTGGTGACCATAATCTTTTAGTGTTTGTACACAAGCTGAAGAATAAAGATCAGCGACTTGTGGGATGGAGTTTGTTTTTCCAGGAGTATGTCTTGGATATACAGCACATCAAAGGTAAGACAATCTTATTGCAGACTGCTTGACGAGATGTTAAACGTAGACGAAAGTTATAACAAACTTTCTTTTCTAAGAGGGGGATTGTCACGTGAAGACATAATAAGGCTGAGTCATGCTGGCTCCTACTTTAAAATACTGACTTGATCATAAGTTACTTTCAAACATTACATTCTAAAAATAGATGGGAAGACAGATTTGAGTAATATTTAAGAAAGTTATTGTTATTGTGAATTGCTGTCAACAATTAAGGGGAATACTGTTAAAAGTACATTATGTAACAGAACGATTTGAAAGGACAGCTACGTCATTGTCATTATAGGCAGATGAGTTAACACTATACTGATTCTTCGCTCCTAATTTTAGTTTTATTAACAAATAATAAAAAAATAAAGATTCTTCTAATATTAAAATCTTTCTTGTTATGGGCAACTTAACAATAATTTGAGCGTATTTTAGAAGTGTTGTGTTATAACCTATAAACAACATGGCGTTTCGGGGATAGACTGGAACTGTTTTCTCACTCTGGGGGTAAAACAATATAAGGAATTTTCTTTTCGGCTAATCAATAAGAACATTTGAAGTAACTGTAATACCAATTGTTACAGTTTTGGTAACATACGATTTTCTGGAAAACAATATTAAGGGACGAACGTCAGTAGCCATCTGCTATCTTGTTTTATAAGTCACTGCTAGGTACACTGTATAAAACTTACTGTTAATTCATTAAATCCCAATGAAATTTTCTTGAACACTCTTTATTTAATAAAACAAATCCAGTCGGATTTAAATATTGAATTCTTCTTCGTTATTTCTTGATCAAAAATCTCTGTTCATACGTCATGGATTTTTTGAACATTGAAGAATGATAATTTATTGATAAGCCAAAGATAAAAAATATTGACTTATTCATTTGCGGCAAACAACAAGCCTAATTGAATGGATTTACTTTAGTGAGGTGTTTTTTCTAAATGTCCAAATGTAAAACTTTCACATGCTTGCAAAATATCGTTTACATCTTGTAAAATCTTTATGAACTAATTATTAATTATTACTTATTACAATTTTTACAATAAAGACGATGCTTTCAGCCAACTTGAAGTTAACAATAACCTTCCACTTTAAAATATATGTTATAATGTAGACACAGAGTAAAGTACAGAAGATCATCTTCAGTGTTTTCGGATATGTGCTATATACGATAATTCCACAAGGGGGAGAAGTCTGTTTGATCGTGACGAATAGCGCTTACGTGAAATAACGGAAAATGGCCTTCTGTACTTTATCTTTTTGAAGTACGGCCATTACGTTATTGGTGTACGAAGTGTGTCTGAACCGTGCATAATCAGTCCGTGAACATTAAATGCAGCAACAAGGCAACAAAGTACAATTGGACCGACGATGGCTCCTTCTAAACCCAGACAGTATATTCCGCCAGCAACAGCCAAACCAGTTAGATAAGGATGACCACCACTGTTTTAAAGAAAATATTACAACATTAAAAGCCAACACCAGGCGACAATTTAAGATGAAATAAAAAACATAACCCGAGAAAGAAAACATCTTGAAAGCCCATGATATCGGTTAATTAAAAAGACCAAAGACGCAATATACGGCAAAGAGTCAAGAGGAGTGCTTGTATCCCTGAGTCTTCAATAAGCATAATTCTAAGACAGCCGGGACAGCGGCCCAATAAGATGCCACAAAAGGCACCACACCTTTCACTGCAACGATTGCTATACAGGGTGTATCAAAAAAAGGTAATCGAACTTTGACGTGCTCTAGGGCGTTCAATATTTAACATACAGAAATAATTCTTACGTAGTTCGAAAGACCAGGCTTTTAGCTTTTAATTGCCATCGTTTTTATAAAATTTGAAGAAAAATCAAGCAAATACAAATGCGATAAAAATTGCTGGTCAAATCGCATTTTTTTCACCGTTGGGAGTTTATTGAAAATCTGTTGAGATTTAAACCCATTAGGAAATTAAATTACAAAATTAATTGACCAATTTTAGCTTAGATAGTAAACTTCTGGCATTTTATTAGTGATGTTAATTGTTTCTCGTGACAGATAAATGATTAAAGAAATTTTCTTTTCTTATTCGCTGCCTTAGTAATGCTGAGAGGTGAAAATATGCGATTTCGACCGGCTATTTTCATTTGATTCGTATTTTCTTAATCTTTCTTCAAATTTCACAAAAGCTAAAAGCCTGGTCTTTCCGCCAGCGAAAGAATGATTTCTGTAGATTGTATAATGAACGCGCTAGAGCACTGCAAAGTTCGATTACCTTTTTTTGATACACCTTGTATAGAAATAGTCAAATTGCTGATCATTCTTATTTCTTGTCCTGCATGAGCAACAGGTAGGAAGCCTAGGATACCATTAATCTCTTATGAATAAATATTTGACGCTGAAATATGCATTTCTGACAGCACACTGATTGGCTGGAAATTTTCATGCAAGGAAACTGTTGTCAGTTGGGCTGATGGTGATTCCGTAATAGGATCGAAATATGACCATTTACGTCTTGTTCATTAATCCATACCTTTAGTTTCCAAGATATTTCCTCTTTTCGGATTATGTTTTTTACTTTATTACAAGATTAACTAACCAATATTATTGTCACCCGTTCCATCAAAGGTATACTCATATTTGCCCAACGCAAACAAACTGTCATAAACTTACAGTACAGGGGCCGGTTGTATCAAACGGTGGCAAGTCAAAAATATAAAACAAGTCTGCACGTTAGTAGTCTATCCCATCCGTTTGGCGCCGGAAGTAATTAGTATGCAGGATGATATTGGCGGCGGAAGTAATTAGTATTCAGGAGGTATGCAGAAGGATGACGTCATTAGAATTAACGTGAGATCTAACGTGAGATTTAACGTGAGATCTAACGTGAAATCTAACGTGAGATCTAACGAATAGTGTTAAACGAGTTTTATACTGTTTAGCGTCTCACGTTAGATCTCACGTTAGATCTCCCGTCAAATCTCACGTGAGATCTCACGGGAGATATCACGTCAAATCTGACGGGAGATCTCACAGGAGATTTTGCAACAACAACACTCAATCACTAAATCACTAAAAATGGAGCACATCGGAACTCTGGCCGAAACAGAAGATGTCTTATCATAGCTATAATTTGTTAGTCTCGTACAATTTTACGCGATGAGCAGGTGCTCATAACTGCTCATTAGCACATGCTCATACGCTCATAGGTCCCGATGTGGCTCGCCAGGTTAGTATAGCTATATTTTGTTAGTCTCATACAATTTTACGCGATGAGCAGATCAGCACCTACTCATAACTGCTCATGAGCACATGCTCATACGCTCATAAGGCCCTATCTTGCTCGATTGCTGGATAGGGGACTTCCCTACGGAGACCTAGGCAAGTCTGGGCAAGACTGCCATCCTCATTCTGGCGTCACTAGAAAAACTGCTTAGTTTGCAAAATGCGTTATATAAAGCACTCCCTCCCTCATTCTATCTCAAAAGGGAGATAAAGGGGGCATGGCGAAAACGTATACATTTTTAGAGCAAAATGTGGTTTCTTTGGTTTGCATAAATTAACACACGGATTAACGTTTGGAATAATTTATTGTTGTAAGTAATACAGATAGCAGAGCTGTATCTTGTTAGAATTTCATGTCTGGTACAATTTTACCAACCTCGAACCCAAGGCCTTTTACGAGATGAGCAGATGAGCAGGTGCTCATAACTGCTCATGAGCACATGCTCATACGTTCATAGGGCCCGATGTGGCCCAACAGTTATAAACCCCCGCAAATATTAAAATAATACCAAACTCGGATATGTATATATAATTTTATTGAGGACAATATGGCAAATATTTATGTAGTTAATAATCTTCTTCATCATCACTGTTCTCAGTGAAACTGTAGTCTTTTAAACGTCTTTTAATTAGAAATTTTCTCTTATTGACTGCTGCTTCCATAGCCTCTTCTGTATCAAAATGATCATCGTTCACGAGCGCATCCTATGTTTGCATTATTTTCTTATCCACTGGATCTTTCTTTAGTTGCTATATCCATTGGAGATGCCGCAAATAAATACTTTCCAATTCCTTTTGGAGCTCAGACAGAATATTAGAGTAAGCTGTTTCTACAGCGGTTTCCTCATTCAGACCACTTTCAGTCAAATTCATCTTCATCTCCTGAAAAGCCGCCTTATGCTTTTGCATCACTTCTTCTACCATAGGCATCCAAGGATCCGCTTCTTCCTCCTCTTCAGTTTCCGAGTCTACTGTCATCGAACTCTGAGACCCGTCAGTTGCAACGCTCGAAGCATCGTCTTCTGAGCTCTGACTTTCTGTTTCTGACATTTCTCTCTCCTCGCTTTTCAGCGGACAATACTCGTTTTCGTGTCGACGTAGATTGAAACCACAATTAATGAATGAATGAAAACTTTTATTTAAAATTCAGGGTGGCTCTGTCAGTAGCAAAAAGAAACTGTTATCAATAGAGGCCCTGATCCAAGTACATAAATTTAAAATATTACTATTATAATAGTTACTATTTACAACCAGTAAAATTTACAGTTAAAATCTGTCACCAGTGATACCTAAACGATAGTTTTATTATAAGCCAAACATCCACCATAATAAAAGGAGTGTTTTGCTATTTCAGTTCTCACTTTTGGTAAATTTAGTTTACCACTTTGCCTTGTTTTACTGTCATATATCTGATGATTAAATATGAAATAATTCTGAAAGTATTGTGGGCAATCTCCTGTCACGCATTTCTTCACTAGTTCACAAATATATTTCCACCTCCTGTCCTCCAACAATGGCCACTTAAGCATCACCATCGCTTCACCACTTCTGCTTTCTTTAGTTATAATTCTTGCTGTACGCCGTTGTAATTTCTCCAGCAATGTACTGTTGCAAACTCCGCAACAATTCCACACCGTATCACAATACTCCATTATAGGGCGAGTAAAGGATATATACACAGCATTAGCACAATACACTGTTAGATTTCCTCTTATACGTCTGAGCATCCCCAACCTTCTACTAGCTTTTGAAACCAATTCACTAACATGCGCATTCCACGACAAGTTTTCATCAAATGTGACCCCCAAATATTTAAATTGGTTCACACGCTTTATTAAAATTCCATTCCACATAATGTTAAACTCAATAACCTTGGAGACCTTAGCCCGTGTTCAAATTAGCATACTTTCTGTCTTTACAGTATTTAAAAACAATCTATTTTCTCGTAGCCATGCTCCAAGTGAAATGATTTTATTACTAAGTTCATTTTCAATTGTAAACGCGTCCCTCCCAGAGCAACACAAAACCGTATCATCAGCATACATTAAGACACTGCAGAGCCGTGTGGCGCTGGGCAAGTCGTTTACATACAAGACGAACAAAAATGGCCCAAGGATCGAGCCTTGAGGTACACCCACATCAACGGACTTCGCGGCGGATAACATTCCTTGATAGTCAACAATTTGTTTCCTTCCATTAAGGTAATTCACAAACCACTCATATTCTCTGTCCAGTATCCTTAAATTGCATAACTTCTCCAATAACAAAGAGTGATCAACACTATCAAACGCCTTATTAAAGTCTAAAAAAGACTGCACCCGTCATAAGGCCATTATCAATATTGCGCCTTATAGTATCAACGAATGCCAGGGTTGCAAATTCAGTGGAATGCAGCTTTCTAAAACCATATTGATACGGACTCAAAATTTTGTACTCCTTTAAATACTTACTCAACTGCTTATGGACTTCCCGTTCCAGCAGTTTCGAGATAGCCGGAAGAACAGAGATCGGTCTGTAATCATCCATGTTCATGACACTTCCTTTCTTAAACAACGGGATCACGCACGCACGCTTCCAAGCACTTGGTATTTTCCCTCGTTGTAATGAGGCATTGATAATTCTTGCAAGATGTTTCGCAATAATTACTGCATTGTTCTTCAGCAGACGTGCTGGTATATTGTCGAGGCCAGTAGCTTTGCCAATCTTCAATCTGCGAAGCTGAGCTAATACAGATCTCTCCGTTACTTCCTTAAAACGAAATGGAGGACGAATCTCGCGCTGTGCAGTGATGTCAATTATATCCAACCTAGACATTAAATTGCGACCAGCATTCATTACACTGCTTCTAGAGTCACGCATGAGTCGACTTATAACGCCAACAAAATGATCATTAAACGCATTTGCAATAGTCTTCCGATCATTAGAAACATCATTGCCAATTTTCAAGGTTGTCGACATTTTCTTATTCTCTCCGGGCAGAATCTTTTTCACCGTTTTCCAAAATGCTTTACTATCATCACTATTTTCCTCGATAACTCTTCGATTATACGACTCCTTACATTTCCTTATTTTGTTCATAACACGGTTTCTATAGTAACGGCAGTTTGCCCAATATTCATTGTCATTTGACTTGTGTGCTTTCTTAGACCCTGTTCACACGAGACCGGATCCGTGTGATCTCGACATTTAGTTCGCTCACTTTACGGTCACATTTACTCTTACCACTTTTTCTATGGTAAGTTTTAATTAAGTTCTGTAATATTATCACAAATTTAAGAGTCATGCTCGTCTTGAAACTTGTCAAATTGATATGGTGACCATATTAATCCCACGCACGCGTTTTTGAATTATAGGTGCATGGTTATTAGCTACGGTAACAAAGCTCTGTTCAAATTTATTCCACATATCATCAACATCAACGCAATCTCCTTCAGAAATCGACAATAACTCCTCCGCATTCTTCAAATGATCGCAAAATTTAGTATGATCATAATTCAAATAATTTCTAAATGTTTTTATCTGCGATGGCGCTTTCCTCCAATTTAACTTTCTTATACAATATATTAGCTCATGATCGCTCAGACCGGTTGATACAACTCCAGATTCACTAATATTTTGGGAATAGTTTGTTGCTATTAAATCAATAATAGTTTTTGAGTTCCTAGTTATCTGAGTTGGACTTTTAATAAGTTGCTCAAACTGTAATGATTTAAAGAGGTTTTTTACTTACTTACAATCAGGTGTTGGTTTTGTCGCAGAAAAATCTATATTCCAATCACCTAGTATAATAGACCGATCCCGGCTATGTTTGATTGACCGGCAAAACAATGGGTAGTTTTCCCAATGGAATACAGAATGTCCGATCAACAAACTTAAATTTATAAGAAGTTCAAGCTGTTATCGATTCTTTTGCAAATGTACCTTTAGAATGCTTGATTATAGGACCGACATTTGCAAATTTTTAACAATCGGGGTTTTTTCCACTCTGTATATCGAAAACAAATTTTAGCTTGTCCGACGTAGCAACAGTAACTAGGGAGGGAGAACAATAGATGCCGGATCGGTCTATAACCTCTTGCTCTTGCGAAACAGCAGTATCAAAAATACTGTTCAATTTCATAATTAAATTCTTATCGTGAAACTTCGACGATTGGGGTGGATTTTAAAAGGTGCCCACAAGAAAACAACGAGATTTTGGCATTGCTACTTCTAGCCAAAGCCCCTCGACATCAGACATTTCCAAGTCCTCTCTCCAAGTGACAACTAAATCATTTCTTGCATAGACCGCAACACCTCCACAACTAGCTTCTCGGTCCTTTCTAAACAACATATAGCCAGGTATTTCGTATTCCTTATCAGGTATCTCGGGCTTAATCCAAGTTTCTGACAGCGTGAGCAACTGTATCCCAGATTTCATTTCATGCAACAAATACCGCAACTGATCTATCTTACATCTCAAACTTTGGATGTTCTGATGAACAATTTTAAAACCGCGAAGTCCCACAACTTTAGTAAGTTCAGTAGGAACATAGGATTTTTCAAACACAGAATGAGAGTTAGCTGAAGCGTTACGGCACAAACGACAAGAATCATTCAGATCAAAATCGGCATCAAGACATTTTAAATGATAGTTTAGATGGCATACTTTGCACGGTAGACGAGGCCGATTACTTCTTATACACTTCATACAATACGCACACATCGGATTGTTATTCACAGGCCCAGGGTTGGTACTCACATCTCCAGCCAGTATAGATCAAATAAGTAGCAGATACAGACAATTTCACCAAATATATCGCTCAATTTGCTCGAATACAATTCGGTATAGGCGAGCTTGAACGAGACCGTCTGACCAGATCTCTTCGTGGATAAAAAGTTTTATCCGCCTTAGTTACAATAGACAAGGATGATACATTATTCTTTAATTTATTTCTTCGATATGAGGCGAATATCAGTGAGAATATCAGTAGCAATACGACCGATGTGCAGAGCTTGCACAGAGCGCCCGCCATGGTCCCTTTATGACCTTGTAATCGTGACCTTGTAAATGCTTTCCCGCAAAATTTACAACTCATTCCACTAGAACTGACCGTGTAGAAACGCCTTGTCATTGAGCACTACTGTATTTTTATGAGCATGTGCTTATGAGCAGTTATGAGCCTTTGCTCATCTGCTCATCGCGTAAAATTGTACAAGATATAGGTATACTAACCTGGCGGGCCACATCGGGCCTTATGAGCGTATGAGCATGTGCTCATGAGCAGTTATGAGCACCTGCTCATCTGCTCATCGGGTAAAATTGTACGAGACTAACAAAATATAGCTATGACAGGACATCTTCTGTTTCGGCCAGAGTTCCGATGTGCTCCATTTTTAGTGATTGAGTGTTGTTGTTTAGATTTGACGTAAGATCTAACGTGAGACGTTAAACAGTAAAAAGCTCGTTTCACACTATTCGTTACATCTCACGTTAGATCTCACGTTAGATTTCACGTTAGATCTCACGTTAAATCTCACGTTAAATCTGACGTTAGATCTCACGTAAATTCTAATGACGTCATCTTCCTGCATATTTCCTGCATACTAATTACTTCCGCCGCCGATACCATCCTGCATATTAATTACTTCCGGCGCCAAAAGGACGGGATATACTACTCATGTTGTATGAACAAAGCAGCTAAAGTTATTTGACCTGAGGAAAACAATTATATATAAAACTAAATATTTATTCTATTAAACACATAATTTCGGTTCCCCAGTAGGTGTAAAAGTGATTTTTAAATTTCTCTTATCCACCATTTAGGTAAACGCCTTTGATACAACCGGCCCCAGTGGATAACTTTTTCCTTGTGCAGCCACTCTTAATTAAACGGGGTTTTTTACTACCAATTTTCATTCAGCCATTTATCGATCTTACCATGGGCTTACCTTGGCATTTCAAAGTGATTGAAAAAAAAATACCACAATAAAAACCTAGTCCCATAATCACAAGGACAAATAAGTAACTTCCTATGACAGTTTATTTTGGGGAAACGCGACTTACTTTATTGCATAGCTTTAGATCCGCAAGCTCGGGTCGAACGGAAAGCTTGGGAATCGAAATAAATCGAAAGAAATCGAAAGCTTTGCAATAATACATTTACGAGGTCTTACCAAAAAATTTAACTGATATTGATATATTCACCATGCAAACTTACAAGGGGCTCAGGTAACTTGCTGCTCAAACACACAAAATGGAGGTTAACTACAAGCAGGCAAACTTTGGTTCACGTAATGTTTAATAAAACTTTATTGAGTTTTGAATCTGAGTCTGAATGGCAGCCAAAGCTGAATTGTACAGAGTTAGGATTTACGATAAAAAACTAATCTACGGTAATATACGTCATTAACTTAATTTTATATTACAATTAAAGTGATTCATTATATACAACAATACTAGAAGGGTAAAAGTGTTACGAAATTACGTGGTTTTACAATTAATTAAACTAAAATTCGTTTGAACGCGAGTCCTCTCGTTGATAAGAATAAGTTCACTCAGCATATCTTCCAGATTAAGAATTTCTTAAAACAAGATGTACATAAGTCGTTTCGTCGTTGGGAGAGGAACGGTAATTCGGAAGCTTCCAAAGCCATGACAGATTAAGGCATATAGAGCTATTTCCTGAATTCTTTCAACTTCTTCCTGTAAGTAGTCAGGGGAATTAAAATTCCAAACTTGGCATGCATATTCAAGCACAGGTCGTACACATGTTGGTAGAAAATCTGGACCAGGTGCTTTATTCGATTTTACTGCTTTTAAACGCGATTCAACGTCAACATTGGATATTGGATGCGCAGTAGTAAATTCCTTCACTGGTAGCTTATCAGTACTTGAAAGCGGTGGTAACGATTCGGTGAATAAATATAAAATCTAAAGTTGCATTCTCACGAGTGCAGAGTCGCCTGAAGTCGAACTGATTAAAGTCACCAATAACAATTACACCTGCTGTTGGATGGGATCCAAAAATTTTGTCCAACGAAGCATTGAGATGACCACACAGTTCGTTGTTATCAACTGGTAGTGGATGGTATACAAACCAACAACAATACATGAAAATTCCCGTGGCAGTCGATAGGGTCGGAGTTTTACCCATAGCATCTCGTGATCTGGGCAACATAGCTCGGGAAGAGGTACAAATGGGATGTGCGATCTTACGAATGCACAAACTTTATCACCACGTTGACCAGAACGGTCTTTTCTAATCAGGTTAAAATCATGAATATTTATACTGTTATCCGGCATATTGGAGTTTAGCCATTTCTCTGTAATTCCTCCAAAATCTATGCATTTTTTTTTGGATGACTACACCAAGATGTTTTATTTTGTTGGATATGGATCGTACATTAGAAAGAAAAAATTAGAGAAGGAAGGCAGCAGGCCCTGAGTAATTTGAGTATCTTTTACACTATGTAGTGAGTCAGCTTGTAGTGGACTTCCCTAACGTCTCGTTTATTTGCTCATCGTTCATGGAGCAATTTTGTTTAATTTGTAATGTTGTTACTACTGTCTCACTATCAATTTTCATTGTCTCGTTTTGTGGTGTACACAATCCAAGTACGTCAGCCACTCTAATGAGTGGTGGTGGTGACATATCCGATACGAGGGTGGTTTCGAGGGTAGGCGACTTTTCGGATTTGGAACGTGAAAATTTTTCCTCCTTTCAGAATAAATATAGAAAAATACACTTGGCTTCATCGCATTCTCATTGTTGCAGAAACTTTTCTGTTTTCTGTTTTTGCGACCACGCGACCGGGGAGGATACACTTTTTGTTTAAAAGACTTTTCCTCACGCTGATTGTGGCTAGATCTTTAATGCTTTTGTATGTACTCATTTATTTGTTCATCAAAGCTAGGTTGCTCGTTAGTACTCATTACTTTGGAGCTTGACTGATGATCGTATTGGACAACAATTATATCTTCATCATTGCTTAATTGTACACTCATTTGGTCATTAGTATTTGATACTTTAGAGCTTAACTGATGACCTTCTTCGACAACAACCATATCTTCATTGTTATATTGTTGTATATTAATTTGGTTGTTAGTAAGCAATACTTGGGAGCTTGACTGAGGAGCTTGCTAATGTGTAGGTGGCATGTTAATAAGTTCAGCATTGTCGTTAGTGTTTACTAGACCGTTTCGATATGAGACGTCTAACTTCTCGCTCTAGGCACGTATTTCTAAACTTTTCTTCCTCCAGGACAATTTTAAAAAGCACAATTGTGTTTTCCTGTTAATTCATTAGGCTTTGCATTGAACCCACTCTACTTTTCAGAATTTCAATCTCCAAATTAAAGCTGGCTAAGCCCTCACTGAAATCAACAGAACTGTTTTGATGGTCCATCAAATTTTCAAAGTTACCCAAAAGAGAGCTCGTACACGGTTTTATTGAACAATCATTTGCCTGCTTACCAACATTTCCATTAAAACTTAGAGTGTTGTGCTTACCAGGATACCATATGACTAAAAATTCTGACACAAAAGAATAAAACCTTCTTGCGCTACCTCCCGACGACCACCATTTCCCATGTTGACAAAAAACAGATTCGATAAATTCTGTCAAAGAATCGTAATTATCGCACCATTTCACTCTTGTTCCAAAGTGTATTCGACGACGTAGTGTATTCTTTTAATTTGTTAAAATCTAAACAATCGCTGAGATTATTAACAATTTTATCACAGCTGCCTTTAGCCTGACTGTCCGCCATATTGTAGCATTAAATGAATGCTTGAGTTTTGAGATAAGCAACACTCCCGCCCGTTCCATCCGCCTGGATGCATATTAGCAGTATTTATTCGCCTGTCCACATTAGCTCCAAGAGAGAAGCCACGTGATTGATTGAAAAGCACATAACTCTCTCGCAACTTTTGATTTACGTGCCAATGTGCAAAAATACGAGCCCAGGGGAGAGAGGCCTTTGAGTCGAAATATCAACAATAAAAACTCTGATTCATAAAAGTTAGCTGCAAATTGAAAAAAAATTGAGAAAAACGAATGACCACTGGCCACTCAAGTACGTAGCTGCGTAACAGCCTGCAGTTAAATAAAAAATAAGCGCATTTACTGTTTATTCCAAATCGATTGAACTTCCACAAAATCCAAACTGATGTATCCTCAACAAAGTGAGAAACTTACCCTTTAATTTCACTGTATATAACAGTATCGACAACATATGTTGGTAATATATGGCAAAGAGTCAAGAGGAGTGCTTGTATCCCTGAGTCTTCAATAAGCCATAATTCTAAGACAGCCGGGACAGCGGCCCAATAAGATGCCACAAAAGGCACCACACCTGTCACTGCAGCGATTGCTATATAGAAATAGTCAAAATGCTGATCATTCTTATTTCTTCTCCTGCATGAGCAACAGGTAGGAAGCCCAGGATACCATTAATCTCTTGTGAACAAATATTTAACGCTGAAATATGCAGTTCTGACAGCACATTGACTGGCTGAAAATTTTCGTGCAAGGAAAACGTTCATGAAAACATGTTACTTTTATATATATATACTGATGGTGATGTTGTACTCGGGTAAATATGATATTATGATATTGTGATGCTACTCCGAGTGTAAATTACATTTAGTAATATATTATTCGATACATTTTTGAAATCTAATGTAGCAATTGTTTGGTAAACATACGGTAGTCATTCATCACCAAACATTATCTGCACAGAATGCTGTGCACAGAATGGTGAATCGTAAAGAATGGAGAGAAAACTTACCAGAAGGAATGAAAACTATTTTAACTCCAAATAAAGTATGTGTAAGCCAGGTATATAAACCATAAAATGCAGCCATTTTTAGTGAAGCTCCAAATACTCCCCTCAAAACGAGAAAAGAATGCTATTAACAACTTCGGCATTTCAGTACTCAATATTTTTCTAATCTGATTTATTCCAAAAAACAATACAAACTGCAATAAGATCTATAAAGAACTAAGTTTGTAACTTTATAAAGTATGATATTCAAACGAAGGTAGGGGTACGGCGTTCTTAAATCTAAAAAAATATATATATTGGCTTAGTATTTTGCAAATTGGCATGCAAAAAACCCCATTTACACCAGGATAACTGCAGCTGCATCTGACTACTTCACACTGTCCCAGACACTTCTTAGCCCCTACATCCTTTTAAATATCCTAATATGTATAGAAAAACACCCACGCCCTAATGTTGAATGTTGCATCGACAAACATACAGCTTTGAAGGCAGTACATATTTTAATGAATTACCTTATTGCAGTATATATGGCTTCGCCAAACAGTGTTGCTTCACTCCCAGAAAGGGTACTAACCCAATACACTGGCAAATACTGATTTTCAGAAAAGCTCAAAAGGTAAAACAACGCTGTTAAAAAGACGATCTGAAATAGACAAACAAATTGTTTATGATTGCCTTCTATTCAGGGAGACAGAGAGAATTTTACTTACCTTCTCGACGGAATAATCCTTTTGTTGATTATATTGTATTTTAGATGTCCCCTAATACGAATTCGAATGTTGTTTAGGCAGTTTTTTCTGCCTAAACAACATTCGAAACATAGTTTTTTGTTTGACTACCAAACATTTGAAAAGGCGTCTTTTTGTTTATAATTTTTAGTACGAATTAGTATGCAAATATTCATGCTTTCGCACGTGTAGTCAACGCTAATTCTCAAAACACTTGATGTAATTCAAATTCCACAAAAAGCCACGTTTAACATATTAATAACTCAAGAAAAATCTGTAAAAATAGCATTCGAATTCGTATTAAGGGACTTAAAAACTACAATATTATCAACAAAAGAATTAGTCGCACGACCCCCCTGACTATTCATCCTAGCCCTCTACTTTTTATGCATGATTGAAGAACTGAACATCAACCACAACCCAATCCCAAACAAAACTGTTGCTAAATAAATGAAAGCCTATACATTTTTCAAATCCACGTCCCTTAGGAAACTTATCTATATATGTTTTAATATGTTACTTATCGCTTTTTATATAATCACAGCCTCGTTCTCAAGCGCTTTATATGCTATAAATACAGCTATATAGAGAGGTCAGCATTAAACCAGCAAGCACGCGGAGTAAGCTATATACCGTCTAAAAGCCTTACAATCCAGCTTTCTAACAATGCTAAATCTGCTAAATTTAAGGAAGTAATTAGCGAGATATTTAGCTTTTATTAATTGCAGTTGGAAAATTTAATTTGTGAGATAGGTTGGATTTGGTATCAGATCTAAATTCCCCATAAAACGTTTATAACTTTCTTCGGTCACGTTGTGAGTCACTTAAATTTTTGCTCATGAACTTTTCTTACGTTCTGCTAAAAATGTGATGCGGAATGGTACAAAATTATAAGGAAAATATTTGCTTTTACTTGCGTCCTTTATACGTTTCACGTTAATTAACATTAATATTGAGGCATCTCAAAATCACTGTTTTTGGTAAATATATTCCGCTAAAGTTGTTATTCGCCAGAGATAAACAGGCACTCCTCGCTAAACATATTAAGGGTCAGATTAAAAATTAATTTCAAAGTAAAAGTGGAGAGGTTTGTGTTATCAGGGTTATACGGCATCAAAGTTGCATTGCCTTTTATTATTTTACAACTCTGTACGAGTACAAAATATACAACGATATTTCTACAGTAGCCAGTGGTTTTCTGTATAGTAGGAAACTGGCTTGACAAACTGACGTGTGCAAAACGTAACGAAAAAAACTCAATTCGATCCATTTAAACTCACAAAGTCACATCCATTGACTTTCTTTATAAATTCAAGATGCTGGTTGATTTTGAAATGTTGAAAAATTATATTGAAGCAAATATATGTCCTTCTTTTCTCGTTTTTTGTCGTCAAAACTTATCATTTCTCAAAATTAAAACAAACAAAATGGTTGACAATTTGACAAGACAAAACTTTCAGCCAATCAAATTCGTTGTAGGCTTGTAGCGAAGAGAATCGAGTGGCTACTTCATGTATGCTAATTGCATTGTCCAGATAGTCGTGTCGATTGCCGAGTTTTAATAAAAAAGTTTCCTTTAGGAATAAAAACATACTGATCAACGCAGTAGCATAATAAATAGCTTATTGGATGTTTTGGTGTACAATATTGCTGCATATTTTTACTCGTTCTGTTATTTAACACTACAGAACTCGTAATTAAAATATACAGCGATATTGTACACCAAAACATGCAATAGTATATATATCCACCCTGTATACCTTCAACACAGGTTGAAGTTCACGAATACCCATATACTAACATATACTGTTTTGGAATGCTAGAACCAACATTATACTATGTTCCTCTACGGTGTATGAGCTATTCTGATTTGATTAATCGAAATACTAGCCAAATATCAGCTCACATGCGGCGAATGTAAGGCAAAACAAGATGGCGGCAAAAAAACTTCAAATGTTTTATCGCACGAAAAAGGGAAATTTTAGCGTTTGAAAGGATTAAGACAACGAAAAGTACCTCCAAACATATTCAACAGGTTAGCAATGACTTTTTAAAAACAGATAATGGTTTAAACTAAACTTTTTGGAACGAATTAGTGTCAAAATGGCAACGAAAAAAATCCATTATTTCAAATTATTATGAAATAGCCGTAGAGAAAAACAAGGAAGTCAATCCAAACAATTATACCATTCGCTAGGTCACGTCGTATATATAAACTGATTATACTGATACATATGCGACTCGAGTTCATGGCATTGTTGTTAAATATAAACAATTGATCGCTACCTGCACTGAATACTCAATAGGCGAGATATTACTGCCTTCTATATTAAGCCTCAAAGTGATCAAGAATGGGAACGACAGTAACTCATCAACGTCAACTTCCACAGCATAGTTGATAAAGCGCTCGCGTGCATGCAATTAAAACAGACAAACTACCGCTTTTTTAAGCTAGTTTTTCAACAATCCGGGTTTAAAGAACAAGGGCAAATAATGTTAGCCAATCAGCGCGTTTGTTGACATTTTGCGTATTTGACCAATCAGAATGCATGAAATTCACAATATGTAAACAAAAGGAGTGGGAAAATAGCACCTTTTTCTATGGCCTTCGTGCCATTCGTTATTGCACTCTCACTTTAAAACCAACAAATTGTGAGAGAGCGTGATTTTTTTTTACAATTTCCTCGGGGGAATTTTTTAAATTCGATCTAGAACGTGAAAGATCAACGTTTCAATAACCGTGTTTTTATGCGCGCAAGAAAAATACCAATCAGCCTTCATGCCGGAAATATGTCACCAGGTTTGGCACGTTATGACTGGCCATCATCGTCATCGCGGCTCGACTCCAGCGATCGCCCATGGCGAATTCTTTGTAACAAAGTGTCAATGTTTATCCTTTCGCTTTGATCGTCGACCAGTTGGTCGTACTCGTCGTCATCATCGTCACTTAATTCCTCGTTCTCGTCGCTTTTCTCAGCAGCAGAAGGCACGGACACATTTGAAACAGACTTGTTTGCAGTTTGACCAAGCTCTTTAACTTTTGACAACAACGCTGTTTTATAGATCGGGCAATCTCCGATTTTTGGGAGGATGCATGCGATGTGGAACGAATGCCCACATCCATGAAAAACCGTCCACACGGAGCTCTGTTTGTTGCAGTTGAGCAAATCGCATTTCCTAAAAGTTTTAAAGTACGTTTTATATTTTACATGTGCTAATTAAAGGTTGTCTCAACTCTAACCTCTATTCATCACATGTGCCTTTTTTAATAACGTAGAGTGTGTTGTGTTTTTCAAAGCATGTGCATGTCCTAAGTGAACCAAGATCTCTTTGAATAGTGAAATATTAAAGGTAGGTTACAGTCGCTTCTGCGCATGTACGACAGGTTTGTTATGAGGAGCCTCCTCATAACAAGTTTCCAGTCCCATGGCGTAAATGAAAACACGCGCGGCCGTCTAAGCCGTTCTCTGTTGTATTGCAAGGAGCGATGGCGCATCACGTCCAGGCATAAAAATTGTTGCTTTGAAAGTTTCAAGATCAAACAATTAATATTGGGTTCTGGAAACGCGGCAAATCGCGTCGCCTAAAGTTTTAGTTATTCGCGTTCGGTAGCTTTTGCTTCAGATGCTGTCGGTTTCGTTCGAGACTTCGAGTCGCACTGCAGAATATTCACGAGTCACGACATGCTCACAGGCTCTGTCATGCAATGTGGTAAGAAATATATTGTATTACTTTTACATAATAAGGAAATGTTAAGCTAGTTACACTAGCTGAGTTCTACTAATAATATTCAGGATGTATTCAGAAGTTGACAAGTATGTTTAAAAGATGAAACAGTGTAGAGAGGAACCTTACATGCAATCACAATTTTGGCAGAGAACCAATTTTATCAAAACAAAATCACTATTCTGTATATCACTCAATGAGTATATTGCGGATATGATCTATAACATAGCTAGCAATACATAGAGGATATTACACGGTGCATGGCGCGAAGATATTATTTACGAGTGGTGAAAACACGTTCAGGTTGGACCAAGCGAACAGAGAACATATAAATCCCAGGGGAAAACACACGCGTTTTTCAAGCGTTACATATTTTTTCATGTCTTCACTAGTGAAAATATGGGAGATACGAGTGTTGTAGTTAACGGTGAAACACTTATCAGGCCATAACCATATAATAAATGAGCTTATCCGATGGTTTACATAGATATTGAGTGCAGGCTTTAACCGCTTGTACAAGGTGTGAAATAAATTATACATTTTATATGCACCCTGAAGAATATGCAATTAAATTGTCGTATTCTCGATTCCATTAACTCTATAGCAACTTTTACAATCCGTTTCCCAAACAAATTCAAAGTAATGCATGAGTCAAATCCAAGCATGCCCATTCCCCCCCCCCGGGCCACCCTGGGGCATTTGCTTGTCTAGTACGTCCCAGGGGTGGGGCATTTGCGTGCGAACCTTTGCCCGGGGGTGGGGCATTTGAAATGATGATTCTATTATTTTAGAACAAATAATAATACAAAACAACATAATCAAACCAGTTTCACACAATATCAAAATATATGTTAATATGTTATGATATAAAAGAAGGTTCCAAATAATGTCCCTATTTATTGTTTGTAGTACTGGTAATTAGACTGTATTGAATATTGTATTGAATATTAAAATAGCACGCTAGACAGTATTCAAACCCTAAATCCAAATTGTTTTCGAAATATGCGTAATATAAATTCTGTTTAGTAATAAATTTCCTGTATGTTTGCATAGTGATTTTCAAGTTAAAATATAATTTTGTGGAAACACCACGTAAGTTTATTATTATCATGTAATAAACTTACGTGGTGCTTCCACAAAATTATATTTTAATGAATTCTGTTTATTTCATGCTTCGTATAAATCATATATATTAATTCAATAGTCGTATATATGATTTATACGAAGCATAAAATGAACAGAATTATTACGCCTATTTAAAAAACAATTTGGATTTACGGTTTCAGATTTCAGGTGTCCCCGGGGAGGGGAATTTGCCGATTACTTTTTGCCCCACTGCGGGCCATTTTCACATGTATTTTATCCCCGCCCCCGGGGATTAACCACGTATTTTAAAAATTTGTCAAAAGCCCGGGGGTTGGCCCGGGGGGGATGGGCACGCTTGGATTTGACTCATGCATAATGAGTGAATTCAAAGCCACGAAGCGAGATGCGGAAATTGCGAGTTTGAACATCCGGTACTAAAATTGTCGGTGTATCTTTAGGCGTTGATGTCTCTGGAAGTGTTAAATTTGGGTTTCAAGCATAATAGCCTGGGATATATTTCAAACTGTTATACTGTACACAGTTTTTCATTACATATTATAATCCCTGATTCATTATAATGCAATATCAGCACAATATGTGCTCTTGTCGTGATATTATATCGTATAAACACGATGTAATGCTCTCGTCCAGGTGCACGCCATAGATGTGATTTTGGTTGTTTGATCGAGAATTTGGCATGATGTTTGACGTACAGTAATTGTCGCTCATTTTCTCTTCTGCTGAATCACAACAAAATACGCGTGTGCGAACTGCCCAATTATGTAAAAAATCCTGGCAACATTTTCATGTATTTGCACCTGGATAATTTTATTACTTTACTTATTCTGAAACTTACATGCAGTAGTTTCATACATTGAAATATAACACAAGTGTTATCTAATATCATCGTACTAATGGTAGACCTTCTATACATGCTATGAACGTTTATATACACATACACAGGCTACAGTTCTAAATTCTTATCAATTCCATTTTGTAAACTAATTTTGTGTAGTAAAAATCAAATACGTATAATTTATTTCACACCTTGTACACTCATAAATAGTATCTTCACTTCATGCACCGTGTAATATCCTCTATGTATTGCTAGCTATATGTTATACAGGTAGATCATATCCACAATATACTCATTGAGTGATATACAGTATCGTGATTTTGTTTTGATAAAATTGGTTCTCTGCCAAAATTGTGATTGCATGTAAGGTTCCTCTCTACGCTGTTTCATGTTTTAAACATACTTGTCAATTTCTAAATACATCCTGAATATTATTAGTAGAACTCAGCTAGCGTAATTAGCTTAACATTTCCTTATTATGTAAAAGTAATACAATATATTTCTTACCACATTGCATGACAGAGCCTGTGAGCATGTCGCGACTCGGCGTCTAGAACGAAACCCACAGCATCTGAAGCAAATGCTACCGAACGCGAACAATTAAAGCGATTTGCCGCGTTTCCAGAATCCAATATTAATTGTTTGATCTTGAAACTCTCAAGCAACAATTTTTATGCCAGGACTTGATGCGCAATCGCTCCTTGCAACACAACAGAGAACGATTCAGACGGCCGCGCGTGTTTTCATTTACGCCATGGGACTGGAAACTTGTTATGAGGAGGCTCCTCATAACAAACCTATCGCACATGCGCAGAAGCGACTGTAACCTACCTTTAAAGGCTTGGGGTTTTTATTAATTGAGGTATGTAAGAATATTATTCCATTTACCTGGCTGGGTTTGGTTGGTTTTCCACAGACAAGAATCCTAGAGGTAAGACTTGATTGGTAACAATTTTTTGACCAAACAGGTTAGGAAATTTCCACTTGCTTGTGTGTTTAGGTTGACGGGGTGCCCGAGGTTGTTGAACAGCTTTGTTGGGGTTTGTATAGAGGGTCTCAAACTTGTTGGTTAGAAATTTGGCTGCTTTGGTTTTCAACTTATCTATTCTTTTTGTACTGGGGTTAAACTTTCTAGGTGGTACAAATACAGATTGGAAGGCATTTAGATCATGTTTCCAGGCATCAATTTCTTTGGACTTGAGTGCAATGTGATCTGCAGTGTCTGTTTCTTTTGTTCTTCGTCGTAACACTGAATGAAAATTCTCCACTGGATATTCGTCAAAAGCCAGCAAGTGTTGATGTAGGGTGTTGAACATGGATAGGATATTTTCTTCCAGTGGAGGAATGCAGATTGACCAGTGTGAGGAACTCAAGACAGAGAAAATCATATCTCCACCCTCCATATAATACTTCCAGCAATAAAGATACTCTCCAAGGCTTTGGTTTTTTGGCTAGCTTGGCTTTACTTTCAAAAAGAAAGGCGTAGAGATCAGCAAATTCCTCATGGAATTGTAACAAAACACATTCTCTGGCATTCAACGAAATATGTAATGGACCGATCAACGGGATTACATTCTTCAGTGCTGCAGGTACTGTAGGAATATTAGAATAAACCAGCTGTCTGATAAAAAATTGCATTGGCCAGTCACCAATGAAAGGAGCAACAAATTGATTGAGGTAAATGTCAAGACCACTTGACAAAACTTTGTTAACTGCAGTGAGGACATTATCCAATGATTTCAAAGGCAGTCCAATGCTATCGACAAGCTTAGTATTTTTCATACATCTTATTTGCTGAAATTCAGTTTGCTGATAGTCGTGAATCAGTAATCTGTGCCTTTCTGCTTCTGGATCGCAATATTTAGCCACTACCCAGTCCGGCATATTTTCTGCATATGCCTTTGACTACTTGGGCATACTGCAGGCAATCATCCTTTCAACATTAGAAATTTCAACAGGATACTTTGGCAGTAAATTAACCCCATGGTTTAAAACAGCTTTAATTTCTGGGAAAACCTTAAGCAGCAAAGTTGCCATGTGAATAGCTTGAGTTTGTGTCTTTTCCTCTGGTCTATGTTTTGTATGAATGTTGTGGTAATCATCAATTAGGAATATCATGAAGTGGTCATTTTTAATTGCAGATTCTATAAAGGTGAGGACATGGTCAGAATGTGAAGATGAGGATAATTTTGTTAAAGCTTTGACTGTTTCTGGGTGTGCAGCGATGCCAAGATTTCTAAGAGACTCAATTCCTTCATTGCTTATGCCAAACTGCTGTAGTGTCCTGGATAGAGCAACTTGAAATGAATTGGACTTTTGCGATCGTGAGTACATCATAATATAAATGATCACCATAGTACGTATGCTGCTTAGATGTTTCCGTTCGTGTGACATTCGCTCATGACATATAGCATCTTTTATACAATGGTATAAATTTTCAGCTCCAGTATCTGTGCATAATTTTTCAAATGCATCGGGATCCATTTCTGGTTGAGCCATTTTAGAAACAACCAATGTAATTTTGAGAAGATCATTTTGGAAATTTGGGGAAAATGAAGCCCTCTTTAGTAGTGACTCATAATCATCATTTGAGAGATAAACATCTTCTATTGTCTGGCACTCTTTTTCTGCCTTGGTGTTGTAGATAGTGGTAGAAATGTCTTGACCTTCTTCCCATTGACCAACTGTTTGCTCTGGAGAACTCAAGGTTATTGTGGTGGCATTACTTGATTGAGTATCAGTTAGCTGTTCTACGTGATCTGATGGTACAGATGAACTAAGTTTAACTGTTGAGGTATCGTTAACAGGGTTTTCATCCTGATCATGATCTAAGATACCAGGTGCTTCATTTGTTCTTATATCTCCAGTACAGTCTTCCAATATCGCAAGCTACAGCACAATATAGATAACAATCAATGAATACCAAACTCATGCATGTATCCCCTTTTATATTGCATTATTAACTAGATTACATTACTCTTTCACTAACATTTAAAATGGTTTGGTGGCTTCTGAGGTACTGTACTGACCCTCTTCTGCGGTATGAGAGTGCACCCCTCAATGGCCCTTTTCTATGTAGGGAAGCAACACCTTGCATTTTGTTAGATTCTTTTGTCCATAGTTTCTTTATACATTTAGATATAAAACATTTAGATATAAAACATTTAGATAAACATTTGAGTATTTTAGTATTAATTTAACTTTTCCATGCACTATTAGCAAAATAGTACCATCTATTCGATAACCCCCACAAGAGCCTCCGTCATCTTAAAGGGGGGGGGGGGCTTTAAGGAGAGCAGGTGTTATTTATAAAAGTAAATTATTTTGTTCAAGCCAAAATACACTGTTTGTCTTGCTCTCCTTACCTGTCTCTGTACTTTATCTTTTAGCTGATCAGTCTGGCCTTTTGGAAGCAGTTTGGTAAATCTCCGTTTGTTAAAACATTCACGTAGGCATGTTGTGCAAAGGTTTTTTATGCCATGGGATAAATGTTTACTCGTTTCCTCCTTAACATACTGCTCAAAAGTGGTTGTAACCGCGACCAAACCACCAGCTCGAAGATTGGCAATCTTTTTCCCTTCATCTTTTGACCATTTTTCGTGAAAAGGAATGTTGCATGACCTTGTAAATTTCGGGATTTTTGGATTTTTCGCATCGTAAAAATAACAGCGTTAAATTTGAGAACAACAAAAAGAACATTTTTGTATGAAAAAGGCGCGAATTTTACCGCTATAAACGACCTAGAATTATGACGTCAATTTCCGAAGTTTCCGTGTGAAATTTTTCACATTAATTGACTTTTCTGAAGAAAAAGTAACCCATATGACATCCATCCTTTTTATGCGTGTTTAAAAACGTCTATTTACGTAAAGATAATCTGCTACACCCGTTATTTAATGCCTCAGGCCAGCTAATTTTGCGCGCATAGAAATTCTGTTATTGAAACCGTTGATCTTTCGCGTTCTAGATCGAATTTAAAAAATTCCCCCGAGGAAATTGTAAAAAAAATCACGCTTTCTCACAATTTGTTGGTTTTGAAGTGAGAAGTGCAATAACGAATGGCACGGAGGCCATAGAACAAGGTGCTATTTTCCCACTCCTTTTGTTTACACATGGTGAATTTCATGCATTCTGATTGGTCAATTACGCAAAGTGTCAACAAACGCGCTGATTGGCTAACATTATTTGCCCTTGTTGGTTTAAAGATTTTAGTCGGTACAAATTACTACAAGATTTGTTTTAACTTAGATTCATACTAATCTCAAACTGCAGAGAACAACGAAAAATTCGTTGTCTCCAGCGGGAATTGAACTCGCATCTTCGGGTTTTATATCGCCGCTCTACAAATCATCCATCTGAGATTGGTAGCGAGTCTTATCCAATTTAAGTACACAAAATATTTTCTCTACCAATCCCAGTTGGCTCGATGGCTAAATTGGTAGAGCGGCAGTCTAGAACCCGAAGAGGCGCCAGTTCGAATCCCGCTTGAGACAACGAATTTTTCGTTGTTTTATGCAGTGTCAGGTGAATATGAATCTAGTTTTATATATCTCCGAGGACGGTTCTGAAATTTTTTAACTTACAGTGGAAAAACCAGCATTTAGTAGATACGTTCCGCTGGAGAAAACCAAGGATAACAATACAGTGATAATATTAAAAGCCAAGTTCATGTTGCTTTTAAAAATTAACCAAACAGATTCCAACACCTAAAAAATTGTAAGAACTTTAAAAAGAACTCAAAAAACTTTACTAATAAATATAAAAAAGGCTCGGATTAAGTGTGAGCAGTAATGTGGGGAATTGTTGGGAACTTTTTATATTTACCTAATAACTGTGAAAATGTATTACACACGAATCACGAGACATACTTTGTGGTAAGATTGATCCATTAATAATGACATATAAAAAGTAGTCCTTCATTAAAATAGTGGTCCTGACTATGTAAATAAAGAAAATCATCCTTACCGACAGCAAAATACCGATATTCTCTTTAACCACATTGAAAACTGTGGTGAGATCAATTTTTTGTTTCACTGTTATCCATTTATAAATACCACGCAAAGATAAACCAAACGGAACTTTTCGTTTTTGGATTGTCGTGTTCGAACCACTTGATGTTGTATTTACATGCTGTGGTAAAGTTGTATTGCTTTCCTAAAAAATAAAAAAAACCGATTCAAAAGCTTTTTCCAAGGCCTAAAAGGAGCTCTTATAAATTCAATCACCGAGGAGCTGGAAGAAGATTCAACAATTAAAGTGCATATCGTCAGTTTATTAGCCTTTCAGCCTACATGTAAGTCGTTTTTGCATGTTGGAGGTTTTTAGTGCAAATAACTTAGAAGCCAACTCAAATTAACTAAAATCTAAGCAAATCTAGGCAAAAAGGTTAGTAAGCTAACGATATGACATAATCACCACTCTTTTACAAAAAAAAAAACGCCTTGACGAGACAATTCGAATGATATTTAAAAAACATAAAACATTTTTCCGAGTTGACATACAGTTATATCAACATGAGTAGAAATTGGAAAAACGAGAAATTGTGTGGAAACACGACGCCCGAAGGGTGGAGTGTTTTCACACAATTTCGAGTTATTCTAATTTCAACGAGAGTTGATATAACTGTATATCAACTCGGAAAAATGTTTTATATTTTTTTATAATATAGAAATATCAAAAGCCCGAAAGCTACGAAAAATTTCCGTGTTCACAAGTGGCGAGAAAATTTTCCGTTAGTCATGTAAACACGGCTCTTAACCAATCAGCGTTCAGGATTCACAAATGCTATATTATAAATACCAATCTTCTAACGGATAAATACTTTCAGAGATATTTGGTTCAAAGTTTGGTTTTTGAAATCATTGCTGAGAGAGAAGAGGCTTCGTCGAATTAGCTCTGTGACGTCATGCCCGAATGCCGAATATAAAAACAATACAAAAATATAGCCATGTGCGAAGCGAAAAAAGCAAAAGCCTTTTGGGGGAAGTTTGTTTGTATATGAACATGTACATTCAAGGCGACTGAAAACGTCGGCATTGAGATGGGCGTCATGTGTATAGTGGCCCATCAGTGCCAATAGAATTTTATGAAGTTTTTTATACATTTTTCTTAAACTTTTCTTCGAAATACTTTTAATTATTTTTTATTTATTTTTTGCTTTAGTAAAATTAATACAGTTTCTATTTTGATACATTTTTATTTTGATAGAGTGGTCAGACCACTCGCCTTTCACCTCTAAGGTTCCGAGTTCGATCCCCAGTAAGGTGGACTCGAACCCAGTCCTCATGTGAAAAGAGTAAAGTCAACGCTCTGCCGAGAGTCGTGGGTTTTTTCCGGGTACTCCGGTTTCCTCCCACAGGGAAAGTTGACAGGATGGGATAGGTACTACGGGCCCACAGTAATTGGCTCACGCTGTTGTGGTGACCCTGGCCTTGTGGCAAAGCTAAATAAATAAATAAATACATATGTTCTGACGTGACCACATGTTCTGACGAAAGAATCGCAAATGGGAAGGCTACAAGCAACAACACGCCCAAAAACGCCGGAAGAAGGAAGAAAAGTTACCACATTCCGTTGAGTATTTAACAGTCCAAAGGCTAACAGCTGAGGTTGAAGGGAAATGCCAAAAATATGGACGTGTTGGCCCACTATCAATTGTCCCATTTAAATACGAGTCGTTGACATTGGAAAATACAAAGGGTGCTTGTAAAAAACATTTCGATATAGGTTCATACATGGAATGCGACGTTTTAGCAGGCGAAAGAGGTCCTTCATATACCAGCATCGAACAAATTATGAGCCTTAAACTGTTGCATGTACGATTTTACTTTTCCAGTAAAAAAACTTTCCACCCTGTAATGGATCAGAAAGATGAAGCCGATGGCGATGATAGCATTCCTTCTACAAGCTTCCAGTTGAAGAAACCTAAAAAAGAATGGTATGTCCCGGTCCATAAAAGCCCAATGAAAGTGACAGTTGGATCAGCCTACCCCAAGTCCGTACCTTTAAGCTCCCTCCTCAAGCTGGGTAAAATTATACCACCTAAGTGCAACCAGGACATAAGAGAATTACACGTAGAAGAGTTTTATATTGATCATGCTTATACCATTTAAGCACATAACGACCTTCCAGACCACTCAGTGCTCGAGCTTCGAAGGTATTTCGGACTGCTGCACAAGCAAAAAACTTTTTATCTACTGATAATTGCACAGGAATTGGAGCTGACCATTCCTTTTCCTCAATATAAAACTCTTCTACGTGAAATTTTATCATGTCCTGGTTGCACTTAGGTGGTATAATATTATCCTGCTTGAGGAGGGAGCTTAAAGGTACGGACTTGGGGTAGGCTGATCCAACTGTCACTTTCATTGGGCTTTTATGGACCGGGACATACCATTCTTTTTTAGGTTTCTTCAACTGGAAGCTTGTAGAAGGAATGCTATCATCGCCATCGGCTTCATCTTTCTGATCCATTACAGGGTGGAAAGTTTTTTTACTGGAAAAGTAAAATCGTACATGCAACAGTTTAAGGCTCATAATTTGTTCGATGCTGGTATATGAAGGACCTCTTTCGCCTGCTAAAACGTCGCATTCCATGTATGAACCTATATCGAAATGTTTTTTACAAGCACCCTTTGTATTTTCCAATGTCAACGACTCGTATTTAAATGGGACAATTGATAGTGGGCCAACACGTCCATATTTTTGGCATTTCCCTTCAACCTCAGCTGTTAGCCTTTGGACTGTTAAATACTCAACGGAATGTGGTAACTTTTCTTCCTTCTTCCGGCGTTTTTGGGCGTGTTGTTGCTTGTAGCCTTCCCATTTCCGATTCTTTCGTCCAGACATGTTGTCAATTTGAGGGCACGGGTAGTAAATACATCGAAATATTTCCGAATGACCTCCTTGCGCCTGCATGGAAGATGCCCGCTTGTAGGCCTTGGCACTCATGGTCCGCGAAATTTTTAATTTTTAATTTTTTAATTTTTGAAATTTTTAATTTTATTTTTATCAAAATAAAAATGTATCAAAATAGAAACGGTATTTATTTTATTAAAGGAAAAAATAAGTAAAAAATAATTAAAAGTATTTCGAAGAAAAGTTTAAGAAAAATGTATAAAACTTTATGAAAAATTTTAAAAAAACTTCATAAAATTCTACTGGCACTGATGGGCCATTATACATGTGTCATATATCGTGTCTGCTTACAAAGAAATTCTTCGCTTTAAAGCCGTAAAAGCACGTCGGAACAAGGTGATGTACAGGCATTGAATCGCTAGCCGAGTAGGCGCATGAAAAAGTTAAATGGCGCAAGTATTATAATAATGTTGACTGCGCTTATGTTAATAGCCTATCACAGACTTTGCCGCTTGACATGTTTTTGGTGGGCTAGGGCTACGTTTCGCACAACTCCTCTTAATGTTAAAGACCACGAATATTTGGAATATGTACTTCTGCTAAACCTGTAAACCTTCTCTGTTTGAAAATATCTATTTGTCACAAGCTTTGACTGCCATGCAGTCTGCAGTCTTCGACGGGTAAATTAAATTCGAAAGCTTGCAACATTGAATTATTCTTATTTTCGCGCTAGTTTTAACTACAGAATGTTTACTGTAACTATAAATAATAAAATATACTTTAGAATACATTACGCACATCATCTTTGGATGTTTGATGCTCATTTAATGTTATGCTTATGCATTTTATACTCTATGTTAACTTATATAGTTGACTTTATACTCTATGTAGCTGACTTTATACTCTATGTAGCTGACTTTGTACTCTATGTATAATTTGTACTCTATGTTAACTTATATTTGGTAAGTGTAATCCTCCTATTAAAATAAAAACCGCTAAACCGATGTATAAACGTTTTTTTCTTTTTAAAACAAGCCATATCCGACTTCATTTTATATTTAAAGTTAAACAATGCGATGTAAAATTGCTAAAATCTGGGAAAAATGTAAACCATACAATTTACACGCATAACCGCTGCGCACTCTATTTCTCACTACCCAGCTGACCATAAATATAGCAGGCCAAAACAGATTTAAAGTGTTCAAAAGTGTTCAAAGAAAATTTGCAAAATGTTTACATGATCGCGTCCTAATTGCAAATAAAATGTGTCACAAAAATTTGGTCGTGTAAATGGGTCTTAAGCCTATTTACATGTTTCAAAATTAAAAAAAATTATACAAAATTATTGTTATATTCAGTTAGGATAAGTTTATAGCAGTGTGCATCACAACCTGATTCTCAGGGTCTTCATCTCCGCTACCCGCGCTACGGCGAAGACCCTGACACAGGCTGGTCGCGTGGCACTCAGATTTTGGGTGCCAAGTGGAGCGGCTAAGCGTGGGAGGGGTGGGAAAGGATCTTTTGTTTATAGACGCGTTAATTATTAGTTGCTTGTAAGATGTTCGGATCGGAGGAATAAATGATACGCCCTTTTAATTTTAGATTTTAACAATCAGCAGATTTTAGATTACAACAGCCTGATGCAAACACAAAAGAAAGCAAAGATACGGTCTTGGCTCTGCGGTCTTAAGCCCGGCCCGTTTTCCACTTCAACCGTATCGTAGCGAAACGTAGCGTATTCTATTGTGTCCATATCATTAGTTCTGCCTGAGTGTTCACGAAACAATGAAATACGCTACGTTTTGCTACGATACGGATGAAATGGAAAACGGGCTTTAGAGTCAGATGACTTCCCGCTTCGTCGGCCTCCATTGTTGTTTGACAATAACTTGTGATAACCCGTTTTTACCTACGCCTGCTAAGTACGAAAGTCAAGCACCCAGAATCTGGGTGGCACGTGACCAGCCTGTGTCAGGGTCTTCGCCGTAGCGCGGGTAGCGGAGGTAAAGACCCTGAGAATCAGGTTGTGTGCATCAGTATTATATGCAGGAAAAATCTGACCATATTATGCAGTTTTTATTAAAAATTGTTACCGACGATGGATTGAAAATCTATTAGTGTTTGTGGCATAATCGACAAGGAGCGGGACTGTCTCTGATTGTAATGGATTCCTGCGTTAATGGTAAATAATGGATTAATTTGTGATTGGGACCGTTTAATATATCATGGAAAAGGTTTTTACATGCTTCTTCACGCCTTGTACTGAGCTTTGAACTTCCACAACGTCTTCATTGCTTCTTTGAGGATAACACGTGAAACACGCCTCTGGAATTGTTGATTGCCATAGATAGGTAGTGGGGCAGACGGTAATAGACACTTGGCAAATGTATTTCAAAATTTGTCTTATACAGGTGAAGTAAACGGCAATTATATCAGAAGCATGAACTTTGGCCCGTTTGAGTTAGACAATGAAGTAATAACGCTTGTTCGCTTTGATAATGTTGGTCACGTGTTGGTTCTACTTTAAGTTACTGCTGCTCATGAAACCTACGATTCGTGCGTGGGTCACCACGTGTTTCCAATGTGACGTTCCAAAAGGAGGAATTTTTTTATTCATTAAACGAAAAACGCAGTTCTTTACCTTTAGAAGTGCTAAAATTGCACTAAAGTGCTAAAACTGCAGAAATACAACAAATATTGTGGATATCGCTTCTCAGCGTCGAGGAAGAATATATTTGTTTTGATGTTACTGATGTGTGGTGATATCGAATCATGCCCTGGCCCTCAACAAGACTGTCTTGGAGAATTTCTCAACAGTCGTGGTCTTAAGATGTTTCATCTAAATGTGCGGGGTTTGTTTTCGAACTTTGTCAATGTACAAGAGCTGCTTGATCGGGGTAACCGTATGGACATTTTGTCGCTGTCAGAGACTCATATTATTAACGATGGATACGACGATAACGATACTTTATATACTGTGGATGGCTATAGATTTATTAAACGTAATAGAGACGGTGGTCGCGGAGGAGGTGTGGCAGTTTATTTGAAGGATAATATCGAGTGGCAAAGGAGATCGGACTTTGAGAATATTTGGATTGAAATCTTTATTCCAAAATCAAAAAGTATTTTGCTTGGTATTTTCTATAGGCCACCAGGGACCTCCAAGTATTTAGCGGCTGATTTTATGGCAACTTTTAATGAGATGCTGGCATACTGTTCAAGCGAGAACAAAGAAGCCATTTTACTTGGGGACTTTAATGTTAATTATTTAAACAATGGTCAGGATAAAGAAATTAAGGATGCATTTCGCCTATATGGATTTAAGCAAATCATTAAGAAAGCCACCCGTGTTAGTAATGATTCATCATCTCTGATTGATCTGATAGTTACTAACAATCCATTGTCAATATCCAAATGTGATGTTTTTCCAACGTGCATCGGCGATCATTATATGGTCGGATGCGTTCGAAAAATAAACAATGTAAAATTTATACCAAAAATTGTTATGCGTCGAAATTACTCATCATATAACCCAAGTGTTATGAATGAAGAATTCACTAAGATTAATTGGGATCCTCTTTATCTTGCTAAGGATGTTAATGTAGCAGTGAGTTATTTCAATGAAACGGTAAAATCGATATTTGACAAGTATGCACCAAATATGGTAAAGAAAGTTAGAGGGAAACCCTGTCCATGGATCCATCACGACCTCAGGGCATCCATGATAGATCGTAATCGAATGCTAAAGAAAGCGCGTGAGTCTAAGATGATGGAGGATTGGAATATTTATAAACGTTTGCGAAATGCATGTAATAATAAGCTAAAATCGGCTAAGAGTTTATTTCAAAGACGACTATTAGATCAAAACTCATTAAATCCAAGAAAATTTTGGCAAGTGATTAAGAAAATTCTCCCTTTTCGAAAATCAGTAACCACAAGTGATGGAAACACATCTGATAAAGTAACCTTACGAAGTCAAGTGGAGAGTTTTAGTGAGTATTTTGCTACGGCTGTGAATAAATTGAAGGAGAGGTCGATAAAATTGATGGATTTTATCTGGAGTTATCCCAAAAAGCTAGCAGCACGATCTTCTTATGACTTTAAAATACAGAATGTTTCAAATGCGTTTGTTCTCAGGGAACTGAGAGAATTAAAACGAAATAAGGCTTGTGGCATTGATGATTTACCACCTGGTATGTTGAGAGACTGTCGTGAACATATTTATCAACCATTGTGTTATGTGATAAACTTAGCTATATGGACAAATAGAGTACCAACAGTTTGGAAAATTGCGAAGGTGATACCGATCCATAAGAAGGGTGCTAAGGGGGATCCTGAAAATTATAGACCGATTTCAGTTTTGCCTAGTTTGTCCAAAATTTTGGAAAAGGCAATACACCAACAGTTGATAGATCATTTGGAAGAGCAGAGTCTACTCACGAAATATCAGTTTGGGTATAGACCGCATAGATCAACAAATCTGGCGGCAACATTGTTTGTGGATAACATCAGAAGAGAAGTTGACCGTGGAAATCTGGTGGGTGCTGTGTTCATTGACCTGTGTAAGGCTTTTGATACTCTTAGTCATAGCACGTTGCTTACTAAACTCCCAGCGTATGGAATTGTGGGTAATGAATTGGAGTTGTTTACTGATTATTTATTTCAAAGGCAACAAGTAGTTTATTTGGGATCAAGTACGTCAGATCTACGACCAGTATGTACCGGGGTGCCTCAAGGTTCCATTTTGGGACCGTTGCTGTTTATAATATTCTACAATGATTTTGTCGATTATATCCATGAAAGTCAGGTATTGATGTATGCGGATGACTCAGTAGTTTATACAGCTGGAAAAAGTGTTGAATGTATTGAAAGAATTTTATCAAATGATTTAAAACATATTGCTAAATACTTTGATGAGAATGAGCTGATTATCAACTTGAATAAGGGGAAGATTGAGGTTATGCTATTTGGAACAGCAAAGAGGATATCACTACAAAGTCGACAGTTAGATGTGAAATTTCGGGGTACATCAATAAATAACACAGAAACATATACGTATCTTGGGTACATATTGGATAAGAGTCTATCAATGCAAGACAATTTTGATAGTGCTTATAAGAAATGCTGTAATCGTTTGAAGCTTTTGTCTAAGCCGCGCCATTCGCTGAATTCAGATACAGTATTAAGGATTTACCAAACGATGATTCAACCTATTATGACATATACTGGAGTACTCAAATTACATTTCTCAGGCACACAATCAGCCAGGATGGAATCAACTGAACGGCGTGTGAGAGACATGACTTCAGGTTCACAGAAATCGGTACCTTCTATAGTACAGAGTTTATATAAAAGGGCATGTAAGACGGTGAGGCAATGCTTAGATAAAGAAATGTGTTCTAACTTTCATGATTATTTCAGTATTAATGAACATAATCGTAACCCTAGGAATATGGCAGCTCTTATAAATATTCCGAAGGTTAAGTTGGAATTTGCTAGGCAGTCATTTTATTTCTATGGAGCGAAAATTTATAATGATTTGCCCATTGAGATCAGGCAGGAACAACGCTATGGGAAGTTCTTAAGTCTTTTAAACGAACATTTTTTATGATCACATTAGGTAGAACCGTGTAATATCTTGTTATTAATTGTTATTTCTCTTAATTTGTTTATTATATTGGTAAATAGAGGACACATTTTGAAAGCAGTGTCACTTGAACACTGAAATGTCCTATCCTCTGTAAAGATTTATTAATAATAATAACTTTACTTTGATTTCCGTAGACTAAATTTGGGAAAGCATCCTGAATGGTGGTTACACTGTTCTTGTGGGCTATTTCAGGTATCGATGTGTCATCAATGTATTTCCAGTTGTCAACGCTCGAGACTCTAATATCATTTATCACCAAGATAAACAGACAGGGCCTAGTTTGGTACCATAGGGTACATCCGAGGGAACGACAGCTTACTGCGAAAAACAGACGTAAGATAATTCAACATGCTGCTCTCCGTCAGAAAATCTGATAGAAAATCTAAAATCCACATTTAAGGAAGGAATGGAAAGGTTCATTATTTTTCCAGCGAGAATACGATAATCAATAAGTTTGAAAGCTTTTTGGTAATCAAACAGAACACTGACTGTGTTACCAGTTGCGTCTGTGGCTTCCGACCATTTGTGGACAATAGAAACAGGTGTACACGAAGAGGAAGAGCGTGGAATGTCTCCGAACTGAAAGGGATGAATTACCTTTAAAATTGCAGGAGTGACATATTGTTCGACCACGAAATCCTCGACCAATGTTTAGAGACCCGATTTTAAGGATACAGGTTTGAGATGTTTGATCTCTCCTACTGGCCTTTCTTTCAGTTCGGGAGTTATGTTAGCTTTAACTTATTTTAATGAAAAGAAGCATTTATTGTGACGGAAATAGGGGTTGCTATGATTTCCGGGTACATTTTCCGGGTACTGTCGGGTCCAGGCACTTTAGATTCAAATTTCTTAGTTTCAATAAAACTGAAGTTGGAGATGTGACAAGCAAAAAAATTTGCTCGACAAAGTTTCCTTGTTTTATTGACTTTATTACGATGAAATTTAAAAAGGACGAATTTGCCAGACGACAAGGCTCGTTGACTTGATCAAACGCTTAAGATCATTGGTTATCCAAGTGCGTGATTAGGGTCTACTTTAATTGATCTTCCAGGCACGATGGTATCCAGACCTGTAAAAATAATGCTTGAGAAGAAATCATACTTCCCTTGACATGTATTTACGTTCTCAAGTAAACTTCAATTTACTTAAATGAAATAGCGGCTGAGTTCCATTTGCGTGACGGTCGGGTATCTCTTTTACGATTATTCGTTTTGAGGTTAACTTGACCTATTTTCACGGAGCCGGAGATTGTTCACCTCCGACAAAACTCCGGCAGCACTTGTTTGTGCTGCAAACTTCTATCATAGATGAACGAAAAAACAAACTCCATCGACGAAAAACTAAATACAGCCTAACACGGTTTGCCACAAACATACAAATTATAATTATGGTATTTTTTGCTATTTTTGTACAACGGTGACGTCCGCAAGACGGTAAAGCGCGTGAAAATTTTATCTGAAAATTTCTTCAGACGCTGCAACGCTGCTTATTTCGATTCCGTAGACGGTCGGACACCTCCGAGATGGTCGAGCACCTCATTGATCTCGTTCCCAGACTGCTCTGGCTCATTTAGACGAAGTTTTATTATAAATACAAATTGTTTCGACGGTTTCCAGCAAGCTCGTTGTTAGCTCAGTCGTCTTGGCGTGCGATTCCTAATATATTAGGCAGGGGTTCGAATCCCATCCGAGGTATTTTTTTATTTTTAAAGTTCGTCAAACATTTTTTCTTATATTTTTTTACTTCTATACGATTTTTGTAAGGGTTAGGTTTAGGGTTTGGGTAAGGGATTGGATTATTCAAAATTTTAAAAAGAAAAATCTATTAGTTTTATCAGACACATAGGCTTGGAAACGAGATAAATGAGGTGCTAGGCCATCTCGGAGGTGTCCGACCGTCAACGGAATCGAAATTTGCTGCGACGCTATGCTTATAATTGTCAACATGAAAGGTCGAATGTGTGTGTTCTAAGAATAACTGAAACTATAGCGACCTTAAGCAAGCTTTGTTTTACGACGGGAACGCGCGACCGGAGTTTGCAGAAGTCTGGGCCCCACGTTCCTGTTGTTTTTCCCCCGTCGCCGTCGCTACTTACAACGGGACTTGACACTTAATGCCGTCGTAGCCGATTGATGAAGTACTGAAGTTTTAAAATCCACGGTAAGTTTAAAAAAAGTGTGTAAATGCATCAGTTTTTGCTAGAAGTGAAGCCTATTTGTCAAATGCTACCCCATTTTTAACGTTTTCATTTAATTTCGATTTTTAAATAGCTGAAGATCAAAATCTAAAAAATGCAAGCTGTGACAGCATCAACACCGCTAAAACAAAAATCATATGCCAAGTAAGTTGCATAATAAAGTTTAAAAAATACTGCTAGTGCTGTGGTGCGTTTTAATGCTTAATAAAATGAGCGCTGATGTTAATATCAAAAAATCAAAATTGATATCAAAATTAATATCAAAATTAATATCAAAAGCTGAAAAGCAGAGATCAAAAGCTATATTAATATCAAAACCTGTAATATTTGGCCCACTATAAATCTATACTCTTACTTAATTTGCAATCTTGCAATGAGGTCGCTGTATCGACAGGGGTACGCCAATCGTCTGACCAGCATACATAAACCCTCCATTCCATCACATTCGCTTCTTTGGTCGCATTTGAAGATTTGAGGAGTACGCAAAGCATCTGCAAGTTGAGGCAAGTCACTTTTCTCAACACGAAATTCAGCCTTGCACTCCGCTTCGTCTACGTTTGCCAACTCAAACCTCTCGTACACTTCGTACGGAAACACTGGATTTTTTGACGTGTTAAGATTATACAGCAAAACAAACTCGTCTTCATCGATTGAATTATCATTAAAAGCATCGAGAAGCATGATTCTCGCATCCCTGAATGAGGCCATTTCTGTTAGAAATGTTTTTTATTCAGACATGGAAGAAATGAGTAAAGATAGTCTGAATTTCATCCTCACACTCGTCAGCAGGAGGTTGAAATTCACACTATCATTACGTTCCCGTAGTAAAACAACAACATTGCTTAATGCTTGTTTACACAATGTTTACGACGGGAGATTTAATCTCGTCCCAGTTTTTCTCGTCTTTTTTTCGCGCGTTCCGTCGTAAAACAAGGCTTGCTTAAGGTCGCTATTACCCTCGTCAGTAACGTTAACTTAGAGAGTCTTTTCTTTGGCGGGCCCTACCATTCGAGAGGTAGCTCAGGTGCTGGGCCTCATGACCTCCAGTTTTCCAGGTGTCACGTTTGGCCCACTACATTATAAGTCCTTAGAAATGGACAAAACAACTGCCCTTCAGGCAAATAAAGGGAATTTTGACAAGGGAATGTGTGTGTCAGATGACTCTATTTCTGATATGAAATGGTGGATAAAACCCATACCAGAAGCCTACAATCCAATAAGCCATGGGGAAGCCCAAATAAATATGTCTACTGATGCTTCATTTAATGGCTGGGGGGCTTGTATAGATACCACAACTACAGGTGGTAACTGGGCTCCAGAGGCAAAAGCACATGATATAAATTATTTAGAAATACTAGCAGCCTTTCTGGCTTTGAAATCATTTTCCTCAGCTATAAAAGGGAAACATGTAAAACTACAGATTGATAATACTACTGCTGTATGCTCCATAAACAATATGGGCATTTGCCACTCAGTTCCAAACAATAAACTAGTGGTACAAATCTGGTCCTGGTGTATAAACAACAATGTGTGGCTTAGTGCAGTGCACATACCTGGGAAGCAAAATATTGCAGCTGATAGAGAATCTCGAGTATCCCGGCGGGAAACTGAATGGTCCCTTAATTAACAAGGACATTTTCAATGCCATTACATTGACACTGGGCTTTGTGCCAAATATTGACTTATTTGCTTCAAGGCTAAACTACCAAGTGAAGCCCTATGTTGCCTATACACCAGACCCAGGAGCATATGCAATTGATGCTTTTTGTTTGTCATGGAGAACTTTACAATTTTATGCATTTTCACCTTTCTGTCTCATCCAAAGAGTTCTTCAAAAATTAAAGAAGAACAAGCCACAGAGCTGATTGTTGTCCCATATTGGGCCACACAAGCATGGTGGCCCAGCCTTATGAATATGCTTATACAAAAACCCTTGCTTCTGCCTAGGATGAAGAAGACACTGATTCTACACACAGAACCAGAAACAGTACATCCATTGTTTAACAAACTACAACTAATATGCTGCCACTTGTCAGGAGCGGCATTCTTAGCAGAGGAATTTCAGAAGGGGCTGCAGACATTATCATGCGATCATGGCGCTATGGAACGCAAAAGAATACCGAAAATATTTGCAAAGATGGCTCATATTCTGTGTCTCACGGGAGATTAATCCCATTTGTGCAAATGTAGAAAATGGTATTGAATTTCTATTCAATGAATATCAAAAAGGTTTATCTTACAGTTCTATAAATACTATCAGAAGTGCTCTGCCCACAGTTATCGTACTTCCTGAAGGATCATCTGGCAGCCATCCGTTGGTTAGTAGATTCCTAAAAGGTGTGTTTCGGTCTCGTCTTTCGTTCACTCGATATAAATTGACATGGAATGTCTCTGATGTGTTGAGTTATCTGCAAACCAAGGGACCAACTGAAAATTTGAAACTTCCAGACTTTTTCCTAAAAACTGTTATGTTAGTTACTTTGTTATCAGGTCAGCGATGTCAAACTGTACATGCATTAACGTTAAGTGGAATGAAACAGACGGATACTCGTACTACTTTTGAACTTAATGCACTATTAAAGACGCCTAAACCTGGCAAGCATATCGAACCATTATCATTTACATCCTACCCAGATGACAAGTTGCTTTGTGTGGTGACAAGCCTCAAGTAATATCTACAAAAAACCAATCAAGTGCGAGATGGGAATGACAAGTTTTGGCTAAGTTTTAATAAACCACATAAACCAGTTTCGAAAGATACTATCGCTCAGTGGATAAAAACTGTCCTTGGCAAAGCTGGTATAGACACAAGCTGTTATACAGCACACAGTACTCGTGCCGCATCTACATCGGCGGCATCATCTGCAAATCTTCCCATCGATATTATCATGAAAGCAGCTGGGTGGTCCAGTGAGAATACGTTCCAGAAGTTCTACAACAAACCACTTGTGAACTCACCAAATTTTGGGGAACAATTGTTGTTATTTCACAGTGATGTAACCAAATAAATTTGTTATGTTCCGCTGTTCATGAATATCTCACGTGACTTCCTGTGAACAGACCAATGATGAAGTAGAAATAAAAAATTAAACGAGGCTTACCTGTAAAGTGAAGTTTCATTTAGATTCTACGATTCATTGGTCAGGAACAGGAAGTCACATTCCCACCCTATGTGCTAAATGTTGAAGCATCGTTGTCCCACCCTAAAGGACATGCAAATGTCTTCATTCACAACGGGGTTTTTAAAAACTGAATGCTCTGACTTCGCGCGCTCTATCTCACGTGACTTCCTGTTCCTGACCAATGAATCGTAGAATCTAAATCAAACTTCACCTTACAGGTAAGCCTCGTTTAATTTTTCAATTCTTGAGTCTCTTTATATAAAGTATTTTACCAACCCCTGATCATAGAAGCCATCTTGTCGCATTTCGTACCAAATGAAATTATAATATATGTAACTACAACTTGACTGTTGTCAGGTAACGAAGTAGCCTTCTGACTGTTGTCAGGATTTTACAAACAGAAGGTCATAATGCACGAGAATAGAACTGTTGAACCAAGACGCCGAGCTACTCGAACTGATAAGCTCCACATTGGGCGTGCGAGCACAGTTAAAGACGGAAACTATCACTCGACCAATAAATATGAAATATTAAACAATACCAGTGACGCCGAAGACATCGAAATTGTTGATCAACTAGAGAATTATCCCCAGAGTAGGAAAATCTTAAAGCCAGTCAAACACCATCACGTGCTACGTAATTTCTACATGGATGACTTGTTAAAACCTGCACCAACAACCGATGAAGCAGTTACACTAGCGTATCAATTAATGGATCTGCTTAAAAAAGGTGGTTTTCGCCTAACAAAATGGCTTAGCAACTCGAGGAAAGTGATACAAGCTTTACCCCCAAGTCAGAACTTGCCAATTCAGTTGTTGTTGATCTTGCATCTAACAAACTGCCTATAGAAATAACTCTCGGTGTCGCTTAGGATGTTCAAAATGACCGATAGTTGATCGTCTTGGTCTACTCACTCCCTTTAACTTGAATGCCAAGTGTTTCTTACAAAAACTGTGTCGTCCGAAAATGGATAGAGGCCAAGAGATAACCAGTGAAGAATTGCAAGTTTGGACAGATTGAAGATCGGAATTGGAAGAACTAAAGAGATTTACACATCCTCGTGGTCTGAATCTTTTTCCCGACGAGCGAGGTAACATTTGTCAGATGCATGTGTTTGCCGATGCGTTCGAACTTGGATTTGCTGCCGTGATCAATCTACGATATGTTTACGTGTTTCGAGAGTTTCAAGTGCATTTCTGTTTGGCAAATTAAAATTCGCTCCTATCAAACCATTGACTTTTTCACGCTACATGCTCATGATTAGAATTTGCACGCTACTGTACTCGCCACACGACTTACAAAGCACACACCTCTACAAAGGGAACTGAACGTATCAATACATGAAGTTTTCTATTGGGTTGATTCTCCACGAGAATACGAAGCCTCAAGAATGGCACCATGTTCCTGACGCTCTGAATCCAGCAGACGATGGATCCCGAGGATTGTCACCATCACAAAAAACACCGTTGGTTGTCTAGACTCGAATTTCTTTGGCAATTTGAGGAACACTGGCCGACCCAGCCTTAATTCGAAGAAATTACAGAACCCATCCCCGATAATAGCTGTGGTTAAGGTAGGTTCAGCTACAATCGATCCTGCTAGATTTTCAAAGCTTTTCCGTTTACTAAGAATTACGTCTTGGGTGAAACAGTTTCTGCCAAACTTACGAAGACACAGTTTTCCATTATATGTCACAGTTAGAGAAATCGATGTTTTTTCGATGTACGGGATTGGTCAAGCGCAATTGGAGCATTTCCCTATCGAACTCACCTGTCTGGCGAAAGGAAATCCCTAACCCCATCCAACCACTTCTTCCTTTACAACCCTTTGTGCTGAATGATTTACTTCGCGTTGGTGGAAGACTGGAGCGAGCTCCAATTCCTTATGAACCCCGTCATGAAATTATTCTAGCTTGACAACACCACATCATACCCGTCTAATTGTTGAAAATATACATCATCACAAAGGACACGTTGGGGCAGAAAATGTCTTGTCATAATTGAGAACGATTTTGGATTGCCAAAGCGAAGTTGTTTGCTCGTTAGATCCGCAACTGTTTTACTTGAAAGAAGAAATCAGTCAGACCAAATGTCAAAGCAAAAAATCCACGTGTGTTTTATCACATGTAAAGACTCCTTCACGGCTATGATTTCCATTTTTGAAAGAGACAGGTTTTATACAGACAGTAAAATTAGGATGTTAACATTCGCTATTTTGAGCTACTTCCTTAAATTCCATAACATAAATTTGTTAATTGAATGTATTACTTACTTCTTTCCAACTGTGATATACACGATCAGTTAACTCCAAAATCTCTTTCCTCAGTTGTGTGTTATTTCTCTCTTTTGAACCACCAAGATCTTGCACCTAAATTAATTAGAATAAGAATATAACTATAACGTTCTTATGAGAACCGATACAATAATAGAGAATAAATACAAGCAGTGTCACAATTTAGGAATATAGGCTTTAACTACGAATTGCTGACGTAGGCTTTCCTACTCGCTAGCACAGCATCACTACAATAACAACCGCTCTACACTAACTATATTCTGTATAATACGTCCATCACTTAAGGGCGTGTCCGATGGTGTGTCTCTGAAACACTTGTGTACAAGCATTTATGGCAATTCTTACTTATATGCTTGAAAAACAGGTGCATTCGGTGAGTTTTTAAAATAAATTCAAAATGGCGGTCTTAAATCGGAAACTTGCAAATATATTTGAATTATTTCTTCAGCACTTGTCTTCTCTGCATTAATTGTTCATAAATGAACAAGGTGGGAATGGTGGGATGTCTGATAAATGTATGCAAATAATTACTCCCAGGCGGAAATTGTTTTGTAGCTTTTTCATCCACTATAAGGTAGATTTTTACTTCAAAATCTCTAATCCAGAAATCAGAAACCAAATGTTGATGATTGTTTGCTTCAAGACCCAGATTTTTCTGCTAACACAGCATTTGGATTACACTATGTGTGCATCAGGTGCTGATACACCACACGATACGCCAAACCAATTGACTAAAACATAAAGTAAGTGTGGCCTTGGATTTAACTTTGCCTAAATAAATTGCATTCTAGTGACGCATTCTTTTAACGCAATGTTCTGTGTTAAACCACTGGGAAGATTATGTTTACATTTCTCAACAATTCTCTAAAGTTTACTTTGCATGGTAACAAATATTTTCTTGGGGTAAAAATAGACTCCTGTGTAATCAAGCTGTCCAAGTATCAGGAATAGTGTAACTGGTCGACGATGGTTTCAGTCATCACAATACACTATATAAAAAGTATGATATACTGTATATATTATTAAGAAAACAGAAAAAACATCGTGATTTAATTTTACAAGGTACAGGGCAGTATGAAAATGAGACCATTTAGAAACATGAAATCAGGCTATTGGGTAACAAAATGATGTAGTCAAATTTTTGGGAAACTGTAGTTTCAAAAGTCGTTAAATTAATTTAAAATTAGGTAAATAATTACATTACCTATTACGCTACAATATGCTTTCACATTTCGACCCACAGTACTGAGCAATTTTTAAATCTTTAAACATATATTTTGGCAAAGACTTTAATAGCATTGCTGAATTTTAGGTTCAAAATCACCATGTTTAATTTGGTTTAAAACTCATTAAATGGACCTGTTAATAAATACTCAAGTAAGAATTGCAATTAATGTTTGTTTTTACACACAGGTATTTATGGTCATTATGAAACAGGTAAGCCACTTTTTGGGCAACCCCCGTATGTTTATAGGATCCTCTAATAATATAAAAATAACATTAGTAATCAGCCCATTTTAATTAACAATTAGATTACGAGCTCGAGATTTCTATGCGGTTATAGTTGACGACGGCGAAGCCCGAATAAACTCTCACCGCAGAGAAATTGAGAGCGAGTAATCTAATTCTTTTAGCAGAATCTGAGATAAAGGGTTGATTTTAAGCCATCATTTGGTTAAAAATTCGTCTACAAATTGTCCTTGAATGGAAAAAAATACACCAGGAAAATTAATGTTTTGCTACTTGCTATCTATCGAGGAATACATAGCGAGTAGAGTAGCCAATCAAATGACAGCATTTGCATTAGTATACTAGTATGATTCTACTAATTAATGATATACCTGTCCTAGAGTTACCAAATATGTGTCTAGGAGTAAATTTGGATGATAAACTGTGTTGGTACAGTAAATGATCTGTAAAAAAGTATCTGTCTTCTCATGGTCGGTCTTTGGGTGACAAAAGCTCGTTAATGAATAATATTTTAACGAGAGAACGTCTCAAATTTACTATGTTTAATCCTAGTTGTGCATCTAGCATCTTTAAATGTCTACCTTATTAGCTAGCCAGTCTCTGCCATGTAAATACACTTGGTCAACAGCATTTTGAAGAATATCATGGAAATCTTTATTTTCAGGGAGCCAGTACCTATAATATGACAGGTATAATATTTCTTTTCGATAACACAAAACAATGTTGGAAATAGAAGCGTCTAGTGAAGTAAGTGAAGCAAGCACGTCTGAAATCTCTTGTCTCTATAGCTAGTTAACCTAGTGAGTCGCAATGCGCTAAAGTGCGACGTATTTTCTTGCTTGTCAAACACCACGAGCGGTGCCCTCTCGGGTCTAAACGATCGAAGAATAGACACTATACCAAGGCTAAATTACGACGATCATTTAGAAAACGTTACTTTGCATCAGAAATCGGGCTACAAGTTTCAGCAAATATTTTCTCGCCCGTTTACATAGGCTTTCAAACTTACTTGAACAGTTCTGGATATTGATTAATAGCATCATTCACAAGATCTCCAGTCACTTGAACCATATGCATACTCTCTCGTTGAAACTAGCAAGAACATCGATTAAATAACATTACGGAAAAGTCTGATCGATCTAGATAGATAGCGTGTATACATTATAGTCATATCATATGTAGTATTTATACAATAATCAGAATTTATTCTGGCTTTTCACAGGTGGAGAACGGTGAAACATTAGAGGACAGACGGTCAGCTGACATCTTTTTATGGTCAAAGCCATTTTGGAATATTCCGCAGCTAACAGCGTTCTTTGTTTCTGTTTTGTATAACGTCACGTCAAATGACGTGCGAAAATTTTTTCACCATAAGACGAAAACTCTGAAACAAATAGATAACATTTCCGTTGTTTGTTCAGTTATAGATAAACGGTAGACGACTCGCCTCGTCGGCCTTCGACATTCTGTATACCTATAAATATCTTTATTACGTTTACGTATGCAGCTAAACTCACCGCGGTATCCAAACAGAATCATGTGACTGAATTTAAATATGTTATTGCAATTTAAATATATTATTAATTATTATGAATTTGATGTCAATACAATACAATGGAAACGCCGAAAATTGACAACATGATAAACTTTTATTTCTACGTTTCGACTATTCTTTAGTCACGTCAGGAATGAAATGATGATCTTATTACATACTAGAGAATATTTACATGCGCAGTGAAGAAACATGAAATTTCCGTGAATCAAAGCAGTTAATTGCAATTGATTCTAAATATGTACAATAGCAATGACCAAAGTCTAGATTCATCTATAATTTTAGGGTTGATTAGATCTGTGAGTGAACAATTAATGCTAGTATCATCATAAGGTGCCATTTGTAGTATGCTTTTAATATAGTTAAATTTATTGCAAGTAATTATGTGATTATCATATATTTCAGAAGTGTTTTTGGAGGAGTGTTCTTTAATTCTTGTGTACAAGCAACGGTCGGTTTTTTCAATGTAGTTCGCGTTGCATCGTGGACGTTTAAATTAATTATATCTTGAATTGCAAGGTGACTTTATTTATAGGAATTTGTTTGTTTTTATATTTTCCTAAATTGTCGGCTGGCCGTGGTTTTTGAACATGCTGTTCGTTAGGTGGGTTTAGTTAACTAGACTAAAGAACAGCTTTATCCGCAGAATAACACCCCTTCTTAAATCACAATGCAAAATCATCATTATAATTGGCAAACAACTAATGCAGGCCCCTTCGCTTTAATTGAAGATCACACATAAGCAATACAAAAGCTCCATTGTTTATGAATTTAAATGTCCAGGATGCAACGCGAACTACAATGGAAAACCGACCGTTGCTTATACACAAGAATTAAAGAACACTTCTCCCAAAAAACTTTTGAAATATATAATTACATGATTACTGCAAAGAGTTTAAATATGTAACAAGAACATTCTGCAAATAACACCTTATGATGATACTAGCATTAATTGTTCACTTACAGATTTAATCTTTACTAACACTAAAATCATAGATACTATACCATTTGCAAGCAACCGCGAACTGCGAACCTTTTATCATGTTTGTTTGCGTTTCAAACGTAAACGTTTGCCGTTAAAACTTGCTAATTTAAACCTGTCAATAAAACAGTTTTTACTGCGAAACAACCATGTTTGCAAGTCCCGTCTTCAATGTTTCAAAAACGTGACGCAAAGAATTAAATCTACAAAGCCTGTTTAAAGAATTAAATCTACAAAGCCTGTTTAGAATTGTAAGAGAGATAGTAGGGACATTTTATGAAGCAGCAAAAACGCTTCGAGTACAATATCGAGACGACGAGGGTACGTTTGTGACGGTCACAAATGAGCAAGATATACAACATGCAATTAACTCTTGTCAACCGATACAGGTACCAAAGGGAGATATCAACATCACGCGTATCTGTCTGAGGGTTGACGATGCTTGCACGCCAGTCGAAATAGAAAAGTCGTCATTGACATTGCAGCCACCGAAGAAACGTCTGCGCCCATGCGCAGCGTCCAAGTGTTTATCGTTCGACGATGACCTCAAAGAAGAAGAGATGAGGCAAGAATTTTCAAAAGACAATGTTTCATGTTCAGACTTAACGCCCTATCAAAGGTGCAGAAAAAAAATTGATGATGATATCGAGAAAAAAAGATCTGCATTACTTGCTATTGAAAGAAAAGAACAAGAAGTACAGCGCAAACTTCTAAGAGTTAAATCCAATCCTTGTGACGGTAAAACGTGTCGTAACTGCCACATGCTTTTAGGGCACACGGCTCGCAACTGTGATTATGAAAAATGTATTTCGGTATTTCGCCGCGGCGAGGAAAAACTTCATTCAGGTGAAATTGACTCCCGTGGAAATCGTGCGACAATTCAAAAACTAAAGCCTGACATTGCCAAACTGGAACGAGACCGGGACTTAAAAGAACTAGCTTTAAAAAAACTTAGGGAAAGTTTGGCTAAACAAGTTGAAATATCACTCCTTCAGGAAAACGCGAATCTTTACATGGTTAACGGGAATAAGAATTGGTCTTTGTTACGAGAGCATGTTTTTATCATCGCGAAGTATTGTAAGGACCACTTTAGTGGAAAGATACCAGCCAAACATAATATTTCCGATATATTATCCGTGACATCAGAAGGAACAAGCAGTTTGGGCGATCCAACGCAAAGCGCAGTAGAGCAAACGCGGGTCAAGTTCAATAGAGGGAGCCCTGCGAGAAATGTTTTGGAAAAACATGGTATCAGTTTTCCAGATCCAAATAATGCGTCTTTGTCTTCGGCACAATCAGCTGAATCAAGTTCAAATTTGCGTGATCGTTGTAAACCCATTACAAAGGAAGAGGAGCGAGCCAACTCGATATTGCATTGCGACAAATAAAGTATCTTGGAAACAAATACGCCATAACAGTTCCACCATGAATCCCTTGCACCTACACGTTCATACCACTATCCATGGTCATTAACACAAACGCCGTTCATGTATTATCCGCTTTCAAACAAACTACTTAACCCTTTTGCTAATCAGAATTATCAACCATTTCAACAGACTTTCGGAGACTTCCATGGAACGGTCCCAACTACAAATACTTATCGCAGTGCGGGAAATGCATCCTGTACGCAGAGCAGAAAAAATTCTGACGAAACTGAGCAACTTCAGCAAGATCCAGAAACTACCGATGCCGCCATGCAGTTGGTGTCTCTTTCTCACCAGTCGGTGGAGACTCTCGCTGACTCTTTGTTTACCTTATAATGTAATTATTGTAATAGTGTTAAATTGATATTCTGTTTAAATTTTATCACAACATCCAAATTTTGTTCTGTTCCACTGATGCACGTGCAGAGCTAAATGTACTATAAAAACGATTCATTTATGATTTCTCTGGGCAAAAATAAGCCACACCTAATTTTCATATTTAATACTTAGAGAGGGACAGATATGAAATAAATTTTATTAAGTTAGTTTTTGATAAAATCAATAGCAAGCTTCCACAAAAGTATAGGACACTAGGCAATTGAACAGCTATACAGAATTTTCAGTTTTATTTTGAATTATTCCGGCTCAAAATTTACACTATACGAAAAATTTACATAAAATACAATTTTCCTCCGTTTTGGCAAGCGAGTATGTAACTACAAATGGATAAGGAAAATCAGCTGGATTTGGGTTAAACGTTGTAAAAATTAATATTCAGCAGCTTGGCCCTTTCACGCCAATACTGCAATTTCACGCCAAAATTTATTAGTAATACAAACTACTAGCTACTCAAAAATACTACAATCCCTGCACCAATTCGTCGAAGGCGAAGTGTTGCTTGCAACGTCTACGTATCAATAGATCTATATTTCACCTTTGAAATAGCTATACTTGTAAACAACATTTTTTGGGTCAAACTTTCACCTTTATTATATATATAAACATTGTCATTGATATTGATATCATATAGGTACATTAATATAAATCTAGTATTACTGTAAATATTGCAGTAGTCAGCATTTCCGCGTTGTTTACATATGTGCAACAAATCTATTACAAAATTGATGTTATATTTGTAACATGCTACAATCATTTAACCCTATTTTGGTTACAGGAGTCACGAAGGGGGGGGGGGGAGGGCATTCTTAATCCAAGTTTTCCAGCCCAAATTTGACTGAGTCCCAGTGTACCAGGGCATGTAGAATGTCCTGAAGGGGTAAAATGGGAGCAGGGAATTGCCTATTTTGCGCTGGGAAAAGGGAGATTCCATGCAGCGGGACTGGGAAAATTTGGCCGAAAAATAATAGAAAATGGGATTAGGATTTGAGTACGACAAAATTAGGGCTTTGACATGGGAATAGGACCATAACTGCTAATGTCCATAGGAAAACCTCAATGAATGAATGAAATCTACAATTTTTGCCAAACTATTTTAGATAGCTAATATTAATGACAGCAAAGTACAATATCTACACAAGCGGAAATAGGTAGGATGTGGCACGATAGAAATTTCTGATGTTCGATGTTGTTATTCGTTCCACTGCTTCAGCCACTGCCAATTTTAAATTTCTATGTACACCATTTGAAAATCTTCCATTCAATTCAGTCTTCATTTTGTAAAGCATAACTCTATGGGATTTAAATCCGGAGAGTAAGTTGGGGTGAAAAGAAGTTCGATACCCAGTTTGCCGAGGATTTCCTCTAGGATTTCTCCGCCTTCGTAGTGATGGACTGCTGGATTACCCATCACTACAATGTCACCAACGTCTAGGGCTGGGCGACCAGAAACTGGATTTGCGGCTTGGCATGCTTCCCCCAAAAAGTCCCAGAATCTTATGGTATCAGTAGTCCGGTCAAAAAGTGTAAAATAATCTGGTCGTTGAACTGATATTAACATATTTAATGTTACATTAGGACATTCCATCTTCCTTGTAACTTCAACACAACGCTCTCCAGAAGGCGCATTTCCATACAGACGTGCGCCAACATTCGGCATCTTCACTTCCGCCTCATCAAAAAATTTAATTCGAGAAGGGTCTTTGGATGATAAATAATCTATGAACAACTGAGTGTAAATCATGTTTTCCGGCGTAAAACACTCGGCTGCTAAGTGGGTTATTCGTTTACAAGTGTTGCGTTTTCCTGATAAAAGTTTAGATTTAACTGCCCTCGAAATTGAGGACAAAGAAATACTCTCAATATCGCCAACTTCCTCCAGTATAGAATATATCTCCCTTAGTTGTATAGAGCCTTTACCAGTTTTTAATATTTCGATGAGCTGCAGATCTCCTTCTGAAAGCTTACTACAACGGTCCCCTCCCCTACGATCACAGTCAACTTGCGCTGTATCACAAAATTTATTCCAAATTTTCGCAACTATGTTCAAATTGACGCAATAAGTATCTACTATGGATTTATACGTAACTGGTAAATAGCCATTTACAGGATTTCCACCAGAGGATAAGCAGTGCTCAATGATGAGGCGCCTGAAGTCCCCATCTAATGATTTTCCTCGAGTATATGTTCTCCCTTTTGCGTTAACATTCATTACAATTCGTCTAGCTGAACAGCGACAAACCGATACAAAACATTGCATTACGTTTGTGAAACATTGAAGGCGGGGCTTGCAAACATGCTTGTTTCGCAGTAAAAACTGTTTGATTGGCGGGTTTAAATTAGCACGTTTTAACGGCAAACGTCCACGTTTGAAACGTAAACAAACATGATAAAATTTCGCAGTTCGCGGTTGCTTGCAAATGGTAGTGAATCTAGAAATTGGTTATTGCTATTATATCGAGAATCAGTAGCAATTAACAGACACAAGCCTAACTGATGTCAATCTTTGAGCGATTTTGGCATCAAACAGATAAGTGATTCTTCTCTATCATAGGTTTCAGTCACGTGATACTTTCAGCGCTTGGTGGTCAACCAAATGAAAACATAGTCGTCGGATCGAGTTAACGATTCATCTTAGGTCTTGACCTTGTGTTTGGTAGCATATGATTGTATATACAACTCAGCAAAATTTGCTTCTTCTACAAAGCACGAAGCGGCAACATGCAGAACGTTGATCACCAGGCGTTGTCCAATGTACAAGTATATTACGTGAAACCCACCTATTGGCTAAACTTAATACAAAATATCTGCACTCGCAGACACAAAAATAGGTACGCGTAGCGTACATGTGGGCAGCCGCGAAAACATCGGCGAACTCAGAAATAAAAATCGGGCCAATGCCTTTCTTATGCCTTATAAAGCCTGTTTTCCACTTGGCAACATTGTTTGCAGAATTTATTGTCGGAATATCTGAACGAAATTTAGATGAAATACTGACGATTATTTTGCTGAAGTCCATTTATTTTGACCAACTAGAAGTCTATTTTCAACTGTTTACACAAACTCAGGAATTGTCGAAAAATATCGGGTTTTCACGCGCACGTGCAGCGCATCAAGATAGCACGCTATTTTAGGAATGCCTGTTGCTATAGGCACGCGGAAACACGCTATATACGAGATTTTAACCTGTAGATACGGCTTCCGAGTCCTAGGGAACCGTAGGGTACTTTCTTCGCATGTTTTGACAGGTGAAATGTGATACTTGCGTGCTAAAATTGACTCAAATCAAATGCGACATTTGTACTATCTTCACGTTTACGCTGCAAGTCGCTGTAGCGTCTTCAATATTTAATATTTTTCGCTCAAAAGTGCAAATATCTTGGGAAAACGATAGCAATTCATTCAGTGGTATTTTGAGGAAGATACAATGAAGGATGCCATGGATTTTAGCAGCGCAATCTCAAAATAATTCGTAGTAATTAATATTTCGTACGTAAACATCGTTACCGCGCTATAGTTTACATTTCGCTGTATTTTTTTAGTTTGTAGTATTTTCGTTTGAAACTTAGCTTAAAATGTAGAGAAAACTGTAACGATTATTTCAGACATTTCAGGCATTTTGAAAAATATACGATGTAAAATAGCGAAGTTGAGGGCTAAAAAGTGCTATCACACTTTGACTATTGTAGCTTGGTTTGGGACAACTGCTGCGAGTACTTGACCGATAAACTACAAAAATTACAAAACAGAGCTGCGAGAATTATCACTGGTAGAACATACGATGTTAGCAGCGATGACTTCTAAAGGAATTAAACTGGGAACCCTTGAAACAACGTTATAAAATCAATAAGACGATTTTCATGCACAAAGTAAGAAACGACATAATACCATCATCTTTAACTAACCCGTTTAAAATTAAAACTAATGATCGATATGACTTGCGAAGTAATAACAACAATTACGTACTTGGAAAGCCAAAAACAAACTTTATGAAAAAAAGCTTTGCTTACTCAGCTGCGTCGCTTTGGAATGGCTTATCGAGTACAGCCAAAGAAAAAGGCATTAGCCTCAACAAATTTAAATGTACTCTTGGCAGCACCTGATTTAACATAACTTTTGTAAATAGGGTTTTTAAATTTAATAATATTTAGCGTGTGTAAAATTATATTAATGTATTAGTAAATGATGTAATTAGTGTGATATATTAGATTGTAATAGTGTGTAACAAACGGCCCCTTGAAAATCAGGTGCCTATGTGCCCTGAAGGGTTACCGTTTTCAAATATTTTTAAATAATAATAAATAATAATAATTAAATAAAGTTATTGCTGTGTATATTTTTTGCATACTAATTAACTATTATGTTCTGAAGTTTTCTGTGTTTGAAAATTGGAATTGGGATTGAAAGATATTGTAACACCGGCAAAAATGGCGTTTTTTGTGTAAATAGCTTATATTAAACTGGAGATACGGCTTTGCATGATCACTTATTAAGGCCAGTCGGGACATAAAGTATCAACCATTGATAATTGCATTACCGCAATGCAAATTACGTCATATTAGCGGCGCAAGTGCCGTGTATCAGACATTAAAGGACATTGGCAATAAAATTTCATTGTTTTATTTATTGTTTTATGCAAAAGAGCATGAAAAAGTGAGCTGATTGGCTGTTTACTGTAATAGACTATCTCTTTTAGTTCCGAAGTTATTTGCAAAAAAGTACAAAATATAAACTGCTGATTCAGCAAAAGTTGTGACGTTACTAGTTGGGTAAGTAGGTTTAATAAATACATAAACGAGCGCAGCTCAGTTATTATTAACTCAAATTCAATAAATTAAACTTTTGTACACAGATACTGCATTGCAAGATACATCCAAAAACATTTCTAATGTCGTTGCTATGGTAACACTGTCATCCTCAGGCTCCGCACAGAATTATTATAAAATAGCTGTATACTGAAACTGGTTATAATAACATGATATCAGAAGTTTGTTTGCTATACATATGCAAGCCTAAAGTTCAATGGGAAGATCATTGTTCGAAAAAAATGTCCACGTGGATAAATACAACAAGTTATAGAAATTTCGTAGCAGGGGCCTGGGGACGGCAGTGTTACCTTGGCAACAAAATTAGAAATGTTTTTTGATGCGTCATGTCATGTAGTATCCATGTGCAAAATTTTATTGAGTTTGACTGAATAATAACTGAGCTATGCTCGTTTATGAATTTATTAAACCTACTTACCCAACTAGTGACGTAACAACTTTTGCTGAATCAGCAGTTTATATTTTGTACATTTTTCAAATAACTTCGGAACTAAAAGAGATAGTTTATTACAGTAAACGGCCAATCAGCTTACTTTTTCATGCTCTTTCACATAAAACAATAAATAAAACAATAAAATTTTATTGCCAACGTCCTTTAGACATGAAACATACGTTCTAGCATAGTAACATAGTGGTTAGCCGCTGACCGCGCGCGGGCGGCTACCCACAAAAATCGTTTTTTTTGGCTAAAGCCCGTGTTCCACGCAAAATTTCGCCACCGAAAAATTTAAGTAGTTCTTTCGCGCAGTCAATTAAATATCAAATGAAGTCAAAATTCATCAGCGACTGGAGCAGGACAACAAGTTTCTTTAGCTCAGTGAATAATGTAAGAAAATTTCTTTGTCGAAGGTTTCTTTGCCAGTCGAAATTATTCGTCGGCGGCGGTGAAATAATGAAATGGAAAACGGGCTTAACAGACGCAAGCTTGCACAGAAATTCAATACCTGGATCGCCATGATAGTACTGAACACTATGGTACTAACGATAAGACAGAGAATCATACAGATACTAATCAGTTTGTCTGCAAAGTGTTCCATCCACAAAACCATCTATAGGGTTAAAGAAAAAAAAGTAATTTATTGTGAACAAAAATAATACACACTAGGCGCCTGCTAAGGCTTATTAGAAAGATTTTAAAAACCACTATCATAAACAAATTATCCAATATGTAGTGCTAAATAAGTTACGTGCATGCCTCTTTATACCTGCTAGAGAACACTTCATCATGCAGTAATACAAAAGATGATTGTCATGCAAATTATATAAAGAATTTTATATAAAGATTTCTATATAAAGATTTTTATATAAAGATTTGGCTTCATTATGCAAATGTTTTTGAAGCCATTTAAAACACTCACATAACGTGTTTAATTTATTAGGTACAAAGCCACTCGCTCTTCTTGCTCGTGTCTTTATACCTAATAAAACATTCCTGCTCGTGTTTTAAATAGTACTTTTAAAAGCCGTTCATTTAAACTTCTAATTAGGTATCCCATTATATGGTGCCAAACTTAAATAATAAAGTCTTATGTGGTCTTAAATGAAAAAGTCTGTATCGAAAGTTTCAAAGGCGTTCAAACTACTAGCTTATTGCCCCTTCGCGATGGAGTCTCAAATGTTTCAGTACTGTATGTATGTTAAAGCATGTGCCTTAAGGGTTGTGTCGTTAATATTGTGGGCACGCACAGCAATGCTTCACGATGTCAAGCGGTTGTCATTTTGAAATATTTTGGGTGAGGATTATTACACCTACAACCCTCTTGCAGCTTACATGTTTCAATATACTGCACATGTTAAAATGTTCGTTTTGTTGAGATGCTAAAATTAAATTGGTTTAGTACTTTGGATTTAAGGTTTTAAAAAATATACGTGATATTTAACTAAAATGTACCAAAATATCACGGAATTATGATTCTCCCACCGACGACGAGGAGTCAATTTTAAGATTGCACTGCGCGGCTACACGTGCGCAAGTGAAGTAATAAGAACCCTTATACAGAAGTAAAGATGATCCAGTAAGTAAAACCAATTCCTTGGAAAAACTTGGACCCAGTTAAGGTAATTTTTTAACTGGAATGTAAGGCACAAGGTAATTTGTTTGAGATCTGGGCGTCGTGCACGCACATTCGAGACAGAAATTATACGGTGAACAATTAATTATACCAAAATTACAAGTCTAGCTTTGAAAAAATTCAAGAGTCGAACTATCGAAAAATCTCTATATCTCTAAAGTACTACCTTTTTGCAATTTTGTAATTAGTTTTTGGTACGTTATTTTCGTGACCGTGTACGCATGCCTTATCTAATATTTCTATGGTTCCCCGCAACGATGTGGATAGGTGATCACTTACCTTCTTATCTCCTAATAATACAGTTCTCATTATCCCTCGCACTGGCGCTGGAGCGAGAACATCTTTCCTTTCTTTAGCCCATAGTTTCAGTTTTAACTTAGCGCTGTCTAGGTGCGTATAAAGGACAGTATCTGTTCCAATCCAGGCTAGCAGCTTCTTAATCAAGTATATACCAAATGGAATTGTGAGAAGTTCCAGTATCCAAACATTTTTAACGATACATACAAGTCCGATCGCCCAAAATAGAGCAAGAAAGAAGACATTGCTTGCCTTCATGTTTTTTGGTTTTTCATTATCAATTTCAGTAATGACAGGTTTACGCTTCAGTAACTTTGGTCTTTCTCTCTTTTTCTCTTTGCCATTACCAACACTATAAGTATAAAATAGTTATACTCATGGAAATAGGATCATATAAAATGTTAGTGGCATGGAAATAGGGTCATATAAAATGTTAGTGCAGCAAGCTCCTAACATTCAAGCTGTCAACAGCTTTTTGCAGAGAGAGCAAGCAAGCGATTTGAACACATGCTAATAGTCGTGTAAAATAGTCCGAATCATAGAAACATTGACAGTTTTATGCATTCATTATTACATATGACGTTCACGATCAGTCTAAATCGATCATGTGTGTTTTGATTGCTTGGCAAAAACGTGAAGTTTGAGTGCATTATTGACGACAACGCAAAAAATACATGTGTTATATGTACATTCAAAATAGCTTCAATATTTAAGCCTGATTCATACTTGTGGTAAGAAGCAGGGATTTTCTTCTTTTGGCGTATGTGAATGCATCAATATGTAAAAAGTATCAGACAAACATTATATTGCTTTTGCAAAGGTATAGAATTCACTCAATCACATCGGACAGAAGAAGCAATCCCTGACTCTTATACGACAAGTGCAAACCAGGCTTTATATGAAATGAAGACGAAATTAATAAGTTAATAAATAAAGCAATTCCTAAAAGTACGAAATGACAACCAAAGTGGAGCATTGTATTTATTGCTGCCGTTAGGCAGCTTTCTTATTCTTGCTGTAGTTGTTTTTCTCGAAGGTTTCTCCGGAGCTCGCTTGACCCAGTCTTTCGCGCAATTTATATTGGCAAGATCTCGATCGAAGGGTCTGTGTGTCTGTCCGCAATTCCGGGGCACAATTACGATATAGCAGAAATTTGTTAAATGAGGGGCGAGACCTAATGCGTTTAAACGCGCATGTATGGCGATAATTTTTGCTGGATTTTACAAGAATGTACAAGAATGTACAAGTATAATTAAAATTTTAGAAAAACGAATGGTCGGAATGGAGTTTTATAGGTAAATTAAAGGATTATTGACCGAGCGTGAAATTTCTACCGTGAAATGTGGGACTGAGGTTTTTAGCACTAAAAAGCCGAAGTTCGATATTTCACGGTACAGACCGAACAAGCGAAGTCAATAAAGCGTTTATCACATGGCTTGCAGTCATTTTCAGAGTTAGTATGACATTTTTATTAAAATGACGTCGATCGTGGTTTCGTTAATTAGAATACAAAAAAGTTGAACATGACAAAACTGTATTTTTTACACATACAGTTTTCAAACACATCAGTACAACTCGGTCCGAATACGGAAATTTACGGACCACGGCACGGTCCGTATACGAGTTTTTACGGACCGCACGTCGGATTCTTTAAAGCCATATAATAATATGGCTTTATTTGTTTCTGCCAATTTACATCAAGAGGGAAACAATGTGCTTTAGTGTTTGTCAGCACTACTCCTAACGGTGCAAAACAATCCTTTGACGACCTGGTCCAAAATTACAATTGATGATGTTTTGCTGCCGGAAGATCAAATGTATTCAAACGCTTATAACAGTGGCTTTATAGTTCTCGACCCATTTGTGAAGTATTTGTCTGTAGATGACTTTATACCAAATGTTGTTAACGTTTTATTTGATAAAAACACGTTTTTCTTATAGTAATAAAGGTATGTCAATATATGTAGAGGCACTCGATGCAAGACGATCGCGAAATAAATCGATACTAATGTACAAAATACTCAATGACCACACTGCCCCAAATCTAAAAGATCTATTCCGTAAAAAATATAAAACCCATCAGAATGCACCTAATCTTCGAAATAGCGAAACAGATTAAATGCTAGCAAAACCTAAAACTAAATTTCTAAAGAGGACTTTCGGATACAGTAGTGCTACTTTGTGGAATAAACTAGCTGAATCCGTTAGTTCATTTAAAAGACAAATACAGCAAATATGATTCATTTTTTGTCGCTAAATTTAGGTCGCAGTTTTTAATACCTTCCTTTCTCTTATGTCTTTTTGCATATTATTCATTCTCTGTATATATCTTTGTCTATTTTCCGTAAATAATATCATCATTTGTAAATAGTATTAGGCTTATTTTATATAACATTTTGTATTAGTGTGACGCCCCTCGTGGAAACCAGTTATATAGTTGACCGAGGCTATATAGCGTGGCTAAATAAAGTTTTACATACATACATAATGTTGTGGTTACACAACGTAACTGTAGTAGATTTGTCTTTCATCTCATTGACAGTAAACCATGTTTTATTTGAAACTCTTTAACAGGCTACCTGGATTAATTTAAGTCATTTTCGCAAAATCAGTATCAAATTGACTAAATTTAATCCAGCTAAAAGACCACATGCGTATAATCAGTCTTGATGGACTTTGTTTTCACGTGACTGTCGACTTTTGAAACTACAGTTTCCCAAAAATTTGACCACGTCATTTTGTTACCCAATGGCCTCACTTCATGTTTCTTAATGGTCTCGTTTTCATACTGCCCTATACCTTGCAAAATTAAATTACGATGTTTTTTCAGGTTTCTTAATAATATATACAATATATCTTATTTTTTATATACTTTAGAATTGTGATGACTGAAACCATTGTCAACCAGTTACACTATTTCTGCTACTTGGACAGCTTGATTACACAGAAGTTTATTTTTTACTCCAAGAAAATATTTGTTACCATACAAAATAAACTTCAGAGAATTGTTGAGAAGTATAAACATAATCTTCCCAGTGGTTTACCACAGAACATTGTGTCATTGTCACCATTGACTTGACTGTACCATAACTATTTTAGGCTACCAGTCATATATAGGGTTCATTTATTTTGCCGTAATATTTATCCTGACTGCTTTTTATATGATTGGGTCGTTCCAGAAAAGATCTGTACCCTCCATGGTATGGGTATGAAAACACCACGCCCTTTCCCCTCTCTGGGCACCACAAAGAGGTTTAAGACTCATGACTTTTTTCTCTCCCCCTTCCCTCTGTGAGTGGGGTATGAATCTTTCCTGGGAAAAGTGATATTTTGACCTTGCACATCCAGTAACATGTAAATGGAGTCTTATTTGTCAAGAATGGTGGCCAGTGATAGATGCTACATGCTAAACAAATATGGGACATTCACATATTAAAGAAAATAATTGTATTGTACCATAGACTAAGCTCTCCTGGCCACATTCTAAGCTCTCCTGGCTTGGTATAGGTAGTGCTATATTGTGCGGTAATCGATAATCGTTATGGACTCAAGTAAATGCAAAGGAAATAGCCTAATACATGGCATTTCGATAAACAATAAAGGGAAGTTAATCTGGAAGGATTCGTTCGAAGAATTAGGAAAATTTGTCGAAGAATTTTTACCAACAATTGATGGCGAGTGGGGCTGCCCAGGTGGAGACATGAAGCAATACAAATCTGCAGATTTGGATCTTAGATGGCATCCGAGTACTCGTTCAATAACTCTAAATGGAAAGTTAAAGGAGAGCATCAGCGAAAAGCTGATTCATCTAGCATTAGTTACTGGTCCATTAAATGATAAAGACACCGAACACGCTGCTACAGATAAGTATTGCACGAATAAACCCGAGCTTTCTGATTGTAATTGCGCTTGTCTTAACGCCGATATGGAAGGAATTAAGCGAGATATGACGATTTTAGAATCACGAATGCTTGCTGCAATGTCTGAAAATGAGCAAGAGTCGGATATTATCTCGCTAAGAGTGAAACTAGTGGATATGGAAACCGTTGTACATAATCAAGACGAAATTATTTCCCGACTTAGCGAAGAAAATCTATCCTTTAGGTCAAGGCTATTGAACCTTGAAAAATTAGTGCATTTGATGTCCCAAGAGTATCGGAACAAAAGCAGTGGAGCGATAAACCTATCTAATATTACAAAAGAACCCTCAACGCGTAACCGCCATTCTACCTCAAGATAACAAACAATATGTTAGTCCGTCTGTAAGTAGTATTGATTCTACGGCAGACGTGCCCCAGCTTAATTCTCAAACTAAACAGAAAGTAGATCTTACGGCAGATGATCGCATGGCAGACGAGTCCCAACCTAATCCTCTAATTAAACAGAAAGTAGATTTTGCGGCAGATGGGTCTCTGTCAAACCCCTTACTCGCCCAGAATAAAGAAATTAACTTTCCCAAGAACGGGATCTCTAACTCGAAAACAAAATTTAGCCGCGTCAGTAACGAAGTTAAAAATAATAAGTACGTCAATTTTCCCAAAAGCTCTATCCCTTGCCCCTTTCTATCCCGCCGAGGATGGTGCGCTAAAGGGAACCGTTGTGATTTTCAGCATATAGAGCCCGATCGCGACAAACACAAAATATCTTGTCCCTTTTTACGAAGGAATGGTTTTTGTTTGGAAGGGGATCGATGTGATTGTTCTCATATCGGTCTCTCTCATGGTATGGTGGCTCCCAGACCGAGGATGAACGCCACTGCTTATCCAAGTTCTTCCCTACATACCCCTATCTATCATTGTGCTCCCTCTTTTCAACCAGATACGAGACACAACGCAAGGCCACCTTTTTTGTCCCATTCCCCCTGGACTATGATTCCTCCTTTTCCTCCTCCATTGATGAATGTTCGTACTTGGCCCCCGCTGACATATTGAACATCCACGATCATAAACCTATGAAATCTCCTCCTCTGGAAAACCCCTCCCATCTAGAAAACCCACAAAACATAACCGTTAGAATTACAAATAGAAGTTTTAACAAACCTTATAAAACATCCTCAAGAACATACGGTAATTTAATTACTGTCTCAGTGAAACAAACTTTAACCAATAATCGAATTGCTACTGATTGCCAAGACTCGATCCCTGTGTTGCGGAAGCGTTTACGTTTTGCTTGTGTTAATTCGCGCTCTGTAAGGAACAAGATCGCCGTTATCATTGATCACATGGTTGATAGCGGTATTGATATATGTACTATCACTGAAACGTGGTTGAAGGAATGTGACTCTGTCAGCATCGCTGGACTATCTACTGCAGGATTTGTGTTTAGATCTTTCCCAAGACAGTCTGATAGAAGTGGTGGTGGCACGGGTATTCTGTGTAAAGAATCGTTGAATGTGAAATCCAGTGACTGTGGGGAATTTAATTCATTTGAATTTTCGGAGTGGAATGTTTGTGTACACAAGCAAACCATTAAAGTGGTGACAATCTATCGACCTCCTTACTCGGAAGATCATCCGGTTTCATCAAATGTGTTTTTCGAAGAGTTTTCATCATATTTGGAGAACATCGTTATGATTCCCGAAGTACTCTTGATTACAGGTGATTTTAATTTTCACGTTGATTGTCCAATCGAAGCAGACGCGAAAAAGTTTGTGGACTTAATGAATACTTTTGGACTTATCCACCATGTTCATGTCCCAATTCATTCATCAGGTCATACCCTTGATTTGATTATTACTAGATCAATCAATGATGTCACAATCACCTCTCCTTTGGCGACGTTTGCTTTGTCTGATCATTTTTTTGTTGAATGTTTGTTGGATACTCCTCGTCCAAACATCCTAGTTAAAGAAGTTTGCTATCGCAATGTTAAACATATTGACCTCAATGCCTTTAAAGCTGATATATGCGCCTCAGACCTATTTCAGAAAACTTGGTCAAGTGTTAATGATATGTCAGAATGCTATGATACTACCCTACGTTCTATTCTTGATAAGCATGCTCCTTTGAAATCGAAAGTTATGACTGTTCGACCAATGGTTCCTTGGTTTAATGATACTTTAAAGAAGCTGAAAGCTAAACGTAGGAAACTGGAAAGAATCATGCTTAAATCGAAACTTGAATGTGATAAGAATGCTTATCGTATGGTACGCGATGACTACAATGCTAAATTGAATGACACCAGAAAATTGTTTTATTCCAACCTTATTGATAAATCTGCTGGTGATTCTAGGAAATTATTCCAAATTGTGAACTCTTTGAGCAAAGAACGTCTAGTTGAGGAGTTTCCTGAAAATCGCGAACCTTCCATCCTTGCTAACGAGTTTCGTGAGTTCTTTTGTAAGAAAATTGAACTCGTGAAATCAAAGATTGACGAGGTTTCCATTAACCCACCTAATGTTCCATTTTATCTGCCTGAAGTGAAATTGGATGAATTTTATTCGGTTTCTGAGGATGAAGTTCGGAAGATTATTCTTGAATCTTCGAATGCTTCCAATAAGTTGGACCCTATTCCTACATCATTGGTTAAACTCTGTTGTCATGAATTGGCCCCAATCATCGCTGAAATCATTAATCTCTCTTTCTCTGAAGGAGTTGTACCCGATCATTGGAAAATAGCGCTAGTTCTGCCTCTTTTGAAGAAATTTGGACTTGATTTTATGTTTGAAAACTTCAGACCTATAAGCAACCTGCTATTTGTTGCTAAGTCTGCTGAGAAGGCAACGATCTCTCGGTTATCTATACATTGTGCTGAAAATACCCCTTTTCCCAAGCATCAATCAGCGTATCGGAAAAATCACTCAACAGAAACAGCTTTACTAAAAGTCCAGAACGACATTCTCCTCAGTATGGATCGGCAGGAGGTTACGCTTCTTGTGCTTATCGACCTAAGTGCTGCATTTGATACTATCGACCATGCAATATTATTGGAGACACTTGAAAAAGACTTTGGCGTAACTGGAAATGCCCTCAAATGGTTAACATCTTACTTATCCAAGAGAAGACAAACAATTCTAATAAAAGATCATGAATCGGAAGTTTTCAATCTTCAATCGGGAGTTCCGCAGGGTAGCTGCCTTGGCCCCATCCTCTTCATACTCTATGTGGCTGGGTTATTTAAGGTTATCGACAAACATCTTCCCAATGCACATACGTATGCAGATGACACCGTGATTTATCATTCGTTTCGGCCTGATACATCTTTATCGCAAGATGCTGCACTAAAGAGTATTGAAAACTGTGTTGCTCACATTCGTGCCTGGATGCTTTCTAACCGTCTCTTGATAAATTATTCTAAGACTGAATGTATTATCATCGGTTCAAAGCAGCAATTGTCAAAGATTAACATCAATGAAATTACAGTTGGTGAATCTGCGATCGAGCCTGTTGAGGTGGTGCAAAGCCTCGGAATGTGGTTTGACTCACATATGTCGATGGATATTCACATTGGAAAAGTGTGTAGTAAGCCGTTTCGCAGCCTCTATAATATCCGGCAGATAAGGAAATTCCTTTCAGAAGATACAACAAAGATTTTGGTTCATGCTTTTGTTACTTCACACCTGGATTACTGTAACTCATTGTTTTATGGTCTGCCACAATCTCAGTATGATAGGCTACAAAGAGTTCTCAATGCTGCAGCACGTGTGGTCTGTTTAATCCCCAAATTCGATCATATTACTCCCATTTTGATTGGCCTTCATTGGCTTCCTGTACGGTATCGAGTGATTTTCAAGATTTTGTTGCTGGTGTACAAGGCTCTTCATGCTAATGCACCGCCTTATATCTCAGACCTTCTGATACCTAAGCATATTGGTAGCTATAGCCTGCGCTCAAATGAGCAAAATTTGTTAATAGTTCCTAAGACAATGAGGAAAACGTTTGGCGACAGAGCTTTTGCCAAGGCTGGTCCATTTTTGTGGAATGAGCTTCCCGCTGATATTCGTGAAGCGTCAACAGTGGAAACTTTTAAAAGCAGACTTAAGACCTTTCTTTTTAAAAAGGCATTTTATCTTTGAATAAATTTTGAATATGTAATATAGGTATCATCCCATATTTTATAGCATTTTATTTGAATTTGTATTGATAGCGCTTTAGAATATTTATAGTGTTTAGCGCTCTATAAATTAATAAATTAATTATTATTATAGACGATCATCACACTATCACAACGTAAAAATAATAAGAAAACTTGCAACAAACAAGTTGTACAATGTAATACCTTGAGAACTATACTTTTTCATGACGTGTCGTCTTGACAAGTAAAGACTGAATTATATTTCTATTGACATTGAATGGCATTTTAAATATTGCCATCAACAAAAACATGACGTTGTACAAATTTAATGTAAAGTGCACTTTATACTATATATATATAGTAGTTATGGCGCCTTGTAAATTTAAATATTTTTAATACAGTGTGTAAAATTATGTTTGTTGGAAAAATCAAGGCGTCGATGTACGACAGCATTTTTCTTGTGATAGTAACTACTAGTTTAGAGGTAAATAAACTAAGCAAAGACGAAGGCATATGTTGATTCATTATAAATTAAGCTGGTGCATTGCTCTTAATCAAAACACTCACAACAGTCTCTAACTATTAAATAATTAAAATGAGGTAACCTTTCAACACGTTCCCCAGGTTGTTCTTGTGCTTTTTCAATTTTATCGCCCTCCACTTCTGGTTTAGAACTTCCTTGTGTTGTATCATCATCATACTCCACAGGCTGATCGTTTAGTGCAACCTCAGCAACAACTGATAAGCTCCGCAATAACCTGCTTCCATTTCGTTTTAACTTGTGTCCTACATGATAATTATATTTCTTTTTAGAGCAGGGTCACAAGTCAGAGCATATGCAATTACTGTTGGCCAGTATTATCTGACCCACTCGTACCAAGGGAAAACCCAAGATTTTCGGCAGAGCATTGACTTATTACTCTTTTTTGAATCGAGTATAATGATTATTTTAGGGAACATTAATTCTTGAATTCCTTATATAAATTAAAGCCTATACGACAGTCTTTGGGCTGATTTACTAATAATGTTTATGTGTACTGCTTGAAAAATCCTAAATAAGGAGTCATATTGTGATATTTACATCAACAGGTGCAGGCGTTGGTGCTTTTGTATGAGGCGCGTAATTCATTAAGGTGGTCATTCCCCTTTAAAGCATTTTTTTTTATTTTACAAGGTACAGACTCAGCAAAAACATTTTTTTAAGGGGCACAGTGATAAAAATCAAAATCTAAAAAAAATTTTCAGGTTACTCATTAATTACACTAATTATCCAATATGGCCGCCCGCTAATTAGCCAAAAAATGGCGTCGCATGAAACATGATACCACACACACCGTTAATCAGAAGAACATAAATGACATATATTTTGAAAGCTTATAACATGATCTAGTAACTGACCATCTTTATTTTCACTTTAAAACATTTTTGCAAAAAATTTGGTAAAAAATCTGCACATTAGGAAAAAACAGGGATTTTTTACAGCTAATTAGGTAATTAAACCTCATTTATACATTACTAATGAAAAATATGAAAAATTAAAAATGGTCAGTTACTAGATAATGTTAAAAGCTATAAACATACCAAGTTTCAACCTTTTACACTAAATATTCAGAAAGATATGCTGTCACAAAGATTAACTGAAATGAGAAAACTGTGAAATTGAGAAAATAGTACTTTAATGTTTTGTTCTGGTTTATATAGTCTCTAGAAAGCACCTGCTTCATAGGTAACACCTTCTTGGTCTTCTGTAGTGTCTATATAGTGTTTTCTTTGGTGCCTCAGTATCTTTCTTCTCTTCTTCACTTGTTCTGAGCTCTTTTTTGCCGACAGTTTTATCCTCGAGTTGTCACATTCCTCCGAGGCTTTACCAGTGAAAATACCAGGAGTTACATCAAGGTCCTGAAATAACTTCAAGAAGGAAATGTCACCATCATTAAACTTAAGAATAGCCAGGTAGGTGGCAAGAGCCACAGTTTCTTGCTCAACATAAGTAGACTTAGGGCATCTGTCCCAGATGAGCCTGTTCAGACACTCGTTAACATTTTGTGTCAAGCCATGAGTACATTTACTTAGCAGTTCAGATTTGCTAAGGTCTTTGTATACTGGCTTGATCATATCAACAATACAGCTTGGTATTCCATTTTTATGTTTATATTCTTCCTTGTCTCTCTTATATCCACACCAACTGTCCTTTCCTTCTGGGCAGAGATGATGCTGTGGATTCTCGGCAGTTGATGCAACATGGTAAAGAGACGCTTCTATGGACTTGGCCATTTTACCAACATCATCAAGGTTTTCCCTGATTGCCAAGCCATAATAGTTTTGCAACACATCAATTTTACTGTCAGTCAGCCTACCTTTACCAGCCAAACCTTTCCCATCAGCCAATTTCACTCCTTTGTTCGAACTCTTCAGTTTGCGTAGACGACTTCCAACCCTTTTTTGAACATGGCCGATACACTCTAATTTGTTTGGAATAGAATCCTCTCCATATGGCTGGCTTTCAACAATACTGTTATAGGTTGAGGAGTCCCCATCTCCAAGCATGTTCATATATTTCAGCCCTCTCGTAGCCACCGACCTTTTAAAAATCCGAACGGCACCAGTTGTCTCCATACTGCCAGCGCTTCCTTCATGATTGATCTTGCATTCATGGGATGCTTTCCATGCATTGTAGCCTGGGTCATTAATCTTTTCCCCCCACTTTTGGCATTCTTGGCACTTGTCTGACAACACTTCCACATCCAGGCATTTCTTCGTATCCAAGGAGATCACAGTAACAATCCCATTATGGGACGAATATCCTCGCTTCTGCCAAGTACCGTCGATCGACACTCCACATTCACCATCATCATTTGCTATTTCATCTCTGACTTGATAGGCATTGTTGATCATACTATCAGAAGCCAACTTCTTTACAGCAGGCAAAACCTTTTCATTTTGGATCTTTGTGAAGACACGACGGGTTAGTGGAGGAGGCATGTTCATGACCTTGTTGAAGGTAGTCATGGCATTATGCCCTTTGCCAATTTCCCTGAAAGCTAAGACTGTTCTTACATTCATTTCATAAGAATGACCTTGTTTCTTTGAAGTATTAAAAGAATACTCCCAATCACACTCCATACTTTCACATTGTAACACGAGGTAATTGGAATATCCACATTTCTTTTTCATGTCAGCATGTGACTTTATATCACATCCACAATCAGGGCACTTCAAAACATTGTCAAATACATTGCATAGTATGGATAAGTCCATTAAAATAGTTCCTTCTTTTACAGTACTATCAATGTTTTCCGTCATACCACGAAGCAATTCTGTATTCTGGCTGATTTTTTTCGCAGAAGGTCCACGATCTTTGTAGCTTGGGCCGCCATCTTGGATTATATTCTTCTTCCTTGACGGTGGTATCTTCTTCTTTTTTCTTGCTCTATTTTTCGAGTTCCCCATCTATTCACTCTGAATTACACTCAGAACAACCTTAGGAATGTAATTCTACACTGTAACAACAATATTTCAACTTATAAACGCGAAAAAAACAGCAATTTTCTGACACAATTTTTTACACAGCTCGCCACAAATCGACCTCGAGTTTGAGAAGTCAGCGCGTTGCTATGCCTACGAAAATGAACCAATCACAAAGAGATCTACTGGCATAGCTTTAAATAACATACATCAAAAGTTTAATTCAAAAAAATACGCTTTGTCAGTGAAATAATCAAGCAAATTTGGAAGGAAAACGCGTTGCTATGGCGTTGCTATGGGGAAATTTTTTAAATAGGGCTTCTTAAACACCTATTTTCTCACAAACATGCATTTTTTCAACAAAACAAGCCATGTTATCTTAAAGTATAATACTTAAAGTACCTAAATATATAAATTTTAAAAATTTGATTTTTTTTTCAAAAATTACATTTTAAAGGGGAATGACTACCTTAAGGTAATAATTGCTTTGATATTTTGAGGTACAGTACACTTGATATATAGCGTTCTCGTGTTCTTAATTCGGAAACTTTAATAAGCCAATCAGACCACGAAAAATATTCTCAAAACAATTGCCAGATTACAAGGTCATTAAATATACGACGAAATGAGTCATAATGTCGTATATTTGTTTTCAATATACGACGAAATGAGTCGTAATGTCGTATATTTATTTTCAACCCCAAATTTGATGATTTCACCTTAAGCTCTCAACCAATCAAAACTCCTAAAATATTTTTAATAAATAATATTAATGAGTTTGATTTAATGAGACCATATTTGCCCTGCTTCTAGTTCTATTTTCGAACACACACAAAATATCCAATTTGCAACTTTGGGATACGTGACTTGACATTTTGGGTTGTTGTATATTTAAATTTGCGAATTAAATGTCAAAGGGAAAAAATTAGAAACTTTTTTTCGGTCAAATAAAATTTTAGTTTACAAATTAAATTACAATTGAATAAACATTTAGTTTGAACTGTCTTGTACTTTTTTCCGTAGTCCATCCTTTCATGCTTGCAGGTTTTATATATGCAGGAATAACTGCCATTGTTAAAAAGTCACTCGTTTTTAACACCATTCATGCATTGTATAGTATCCTAGAGGAAAACAAGCTAGGATGCATTAGAAAGCATTTGCAACTCTAAAAGTTATAATAACTTATTTTCAAGTTACCATAGTACAGCTATATCACTTAGATCTAACCTTTATATGTTTTAAAAATCTCAGCAGACACTCCAACAATACAAAGTACAAGGAGAAAAAGGAGCAATGGTACTCTGAAATCACCAGCAATTGAAGCTAGATGCAAAATTACCATACTCCAGACAGGGTATGCCATTATTGTGATGATTGGTGAATATGAGGGTGTCCAGAAAAAAATGACTATAATAGCATAACATACAGCTAATGACCACACCTTGAACATAAAATATAATATTAGGTATACTGCATGACAAAATGATCCTATGTGGTACACAGGTTAATTAAAATCTCATATACAACTTGTTATATGTATGTCTGTTAACAAGCCATTAAATGGCTTGTAACAATATTGTCACAATATCATCAACATTGATGGAACAAATTTGTGGCAAGTCCAATGAAGCTTGTTACGAGTCATTAACAGCTTGTCCAGACTTGTTCCAACAACTTGGAACAACAATAAAGCTTGTGCAAAAACACATTACAGATACATTGCTGCAACATCTTGTGCACTTTCTCACATTTTCTTCAATGATGAAAATTTTTTGAAATAACTGGACTGTTGTATAAAACACTGAGACATGGATTCCATTCTAGACATGTCTAATATATACTTGAGAGAGTGATCCCATCTCACATGAGAATCTCATCTTAGATAGAAAACTGGTCTAAATATGATCAAATCACATTACAGAAGACTTCCAGATGCTCAACTTCTTGGGAATCTCATGTAAATGAACAACTCATCCTAAAATCATTTTCAAATGGGGAAACATTAGATAAGTTATTCACTGCCAACATAGTTGATGGCCAGAACTGGATAAGGACAACACACAAAATGACCCTTATTTGTACAAGTTTTGATTCATCCATTCGTTCTCATGTATATATTTCCATGTTTATATGTGGCTTTCAATACAGTAAGAAACCTCCGAAGTGCCAGAGCCACCTTCAGTTCTGTAGTGAGCCCTGTCTCTTGTGACGACGACCATACCTGTATGGGTCTCTGGCACAGTTTATGAGGTCCATGGAAAAGTGACACATCATTAGTCACAGACATTCAAGTTTTATACTAAACTCGTGACATGTCAGATGAAACATTTGTCACAAATGATGATGAATCATTTTTAGAAATCATGTTCTTCTCATTAAATGAAATGATTTGATCCTGTTTCAATATATCAAGAGGCTACCCATGTATTGCCCTTAAAGAATTATGAATTTAGACCTCTCCCCTTTTAAAATTTGGGAAATAAGGGTTTTTGCTAATTTTTTCTAGTGCAAAGTCAGAGGCTCATGTCAGAAGCATGCAGCTTGGGCAAAATGGAGTACCCTTGTTTTTCTTGCCCATACACAAATGACGAAGCAATTGGAAAATGCACACATATTGCCTCATTCGACAAATTTGTGCACCTCTTCAGCTTTTTCCTTACCCACAAAGGATTAGAAAAGTAGTCCAGTGCTTCATACAGGAACATTCCTATTCCATTAACAACCACAAATATTTGATAAAATAACTGATACACATAAAGCAAATACAGTCCAAACGAAGTCAGTGTCAATGATATGAGTTCCCAGATATGATTGAATATGAAGAGACCCACAATTGTTCCAAGTTCATTCAAAATTTGAAATGGTAACAAAGCAAAACCCATAACCAATGGAGTGTTGCTGTCACCTAGAGATCTTAACCACGTACACACAAATGTCGATAATTTCTTCTTGAATGGATACAAAAATGCCCCACAGAGTACAGCCCATAATAAAGGTTTGATAAACGCCTCAAGGACAAAATAAGCAGCGACTGCAGCACCAAGACCAACAGACACGAACAAAAATGCGGCGACATTGTAAACAGCACCTTGTAAGTTCAAGTCATTCTCAGAACCTGTAAGTACAGCGCTTAGCGGTGTACTAAAGTATTCAGTTAGCTGTCTTACTGGCGTTTTGCTCATCTTTGATCAATGCTTGTTGAGGAAAATGGGCATCAATTTCATCCTTTCACAAATCATAAAAATTTAATGCAACCTGTCAAGAAGTGGGAAATCTAATAACACGCGCCCGCGATCATGTGAAATTAACGATTCATTTTCATTACCATTACAATTACAGCTGCGAAAGATTTGCGCGAATATCAAAACTAGATCCACAATTGTAAGTTTTAATCGTAAATTGGGTGACCAGATTTAATTTTGGTAGACATTACATCCAGCTTCATGATTGCGCTGGTTTTCTATTACTTTTTTAAAAGCTGGAGAGGAATGGTAACTTTATTTAGCCACGGTGGACTCATCAGGATAAAATATATACATATATAATGGCTATATAAATTACATTAATAACAGGACAAACACTAAATTAATGCATATAAACAAATATAAAAAATTAAGAACCTGCTTTACATGAGTGCCGTGTACTGCTTCAGACTATGGCCAAGCAGAGAAATATTCCCTGCAGATCGAAAAGAATTTAAAGAATTAGCTTGCCTTAGCTTGCCTCTAGAGGAAGACTGTTCCATATTACTGCACCATTGTAACTAAAAGAATTTTTTAGGTAGTTTGTGCGAGGAAAAGGAACAGCCAGTTTGCCAGTAATGTCTCTAAGAGAGTAGCCCGAAGCGCAGCTGCGCTCGGAAAATTTAGAACAAAGATACTCAGGAGCCAAACCATTTTCTGATTTATAAACCACAATAGACTTTTGAATTTTCCGTTGTGTTTCCAGATTTTCCCATCCTAGGCCTTCTAGGAGACAATCAGCATTAGTGTCATAACTAGAAAATGTCAAAATTCTAGCGAAACGATTTTGCAATTTCTGCAATTTAGCAGCAAGAGTTTTATTACAATTCCCCCACACAACACTGCAATAATCAAAATGTGGTTGAATTAAAGAATAAAACATTGTATGCAGTGTTGATAGAGGAACAAAAGGCCTAATGCGTTTCAGCGCACCAAGGCCAGAGGCAATTTTTTTAGAAATGGCATCAACATGAACAGACCATGAAAGATGCTCATCAATGTTAAGACCCAGCAACTTGGTTGACTCTACCTGTTTGACAGGAACCCCATTAATCAAAAATACTGGAGCACTATCAAGCGTATAGAGTCTCTGTCTTGATCCTATCACCATGAATTCAGTCTTGAGCATGTTCAATGTTAATTTATTAACAATAAGCCACTGACTAATATTTGCAAGATCATCATTAAGATTGCGTTCAATCCTTGAGGCACTCCACATGTTAATGCGCGGCTTTCCGATAAGCAGCCATCTACAAAACATTTTTGTAGGCGGTCTTTCAAGTAGGACTTAAACCAATTGTGTACAACCCCTCTAATACCGTACGCGTCAAGTTTCGAAAGTAAAATGTCATGATCTACTGTAACGCCTTTTTAAGATCTAAAAAAACAACGGCATTCACACAACCTCTATCTATGTTGTAAGCCCAGCTATCAACTGTCTCTAATAGACTAGTAGCAGTGGAATGAAGGTTGCGGAATCCTGACTGACAATTCGAAATCAAATTATGATTAGTTATATACATCATAACTTGATCATAAACAATTCGCTCAAAGACTTTTGCAACAATAGGAACAATAGAAATTGGTCGATAATTATTCAACTCAGAACGACAACCCTGTTTAATATAAATAAAGGTAAAACTTTGGCACACTTCCACTCATCTGGAAAAATACCAGTAGAAATGGAGCGATTAAAAATCAGACATAGAGAGTTCGATATAATATCGGAGCATTCACGTAAAAGTCTTGCGGAGATCTTATCAAGGCCTGTTGCTTTGGATTTACTTAGCTTAGATAGCAACGAAAACACTGTGGAATTATCTATTGTTTTTAACTGAAACGATTCAAGATCACGTAAATGACCACTTAAGTAGTGCAACGGAGAGCATACTGGAACGAAAATATAAACCCGCCCCAAATTTCGTATAGTTTGAACTTTTTCGGAACTGAAATTCTGGTGGGGTTTTTTTCACTTATGAGCAAAGCGAATCAGAACAGTGGCGTAAAAGTGTGTAAATATTCAGTATATATATTTTCTAACTGTGGAAGCCAGTCCGACAATTATTTGCTATTGAAATTTCAAATTTTTCTTTATCTTATTTATTTATTTGTTAAAAAATTGAGTGTTTCGACAGTTAGTGAGCTTCAAATATTTGTATATTGGAACTAAATAGTCAGCTGGCTACGCTACTCTTTTTAAAGACAGGTTGCGGTCCCTGCTGCGCAACAAGCGGACCCACAGGTCATCTTTCGGACTCTGAATCGAAACATTTATTTACGACCAAAGCAAACAAAACAATGTCAGATCATAGGTTGCCCAGAAGTCAGTGGTTTTTACCTTATATAAATCAATTTAATTTAATTTAATTATTAACTTCACAAGAACACAATATTAAAACAACTGGCAGCACAATCGATCGCAACAGCATGCACCAACTCCTGCGATTCGTAATGTTTGACAAATATAGCGATGTAGGAGTAAAAAAGGAATAAAGTCGGATAAACTCGGGCGACGTTCGTGTAGTATTACTAGTATACTGAGTACGATAAAGACCACTCATTTCTGATCACAGCGCGTGCGCTCATGCTAATCACTAATAATGCATGTCTATGATGCGATTTTACCGTTACGCTGACGTCAGATGTGTTTTCGTATTACGTGTTTTAAAATGTTAGATGTATATGAAAGAAAGCAAAATCCTTCAACTCTCTAAATATACTTTTAAATGAACAAGAAATGAGCAAGAAAGATAAAGCAAGACGCGACAGTGTATTTAGCTGGAATGATCAGTCGACAAACATCCGCACTGTCACATGGGAATCTGGAAAAAAACTGAACATTAAAATGTACCAGAAAAAATGGAAAACAGTGAAGTCAGTAATGGCCATTCAATCTCGCTTAAAAAATACAATGGCTTTCAAAAACCATACTAAATCCTCAAGATACGTCAGACATTTAAGATATTCGTTAGACATGGAAACTCCGAAAGCCAAGGAGGAAGATGATCAAATTGAAGAAAAAAGTAAAATTGCACGAAAGGTAAAACTACAAAATGGAATTAATTGCAAGTAAAGTGTGTATAATGAGACTTTAATATGCAAACGGCGTACGATCGAGCTGGAAAACGACCTTTACTGTTTTCTATTGTATTGCATTGTACTTATGTCATCTATGCATTCTTATAATGTGGCAAAGTCTTATAGATAAATAATAGATAAATAAATAAATTAACTTTACACATGAATCAATACTGTTTATATAATAACTACAGTAAAACACGCAATCTGATTGGTCAATACCCGTGCAGGATGAGACAATCCTGCACGGGAAATTTGAAAGTTGACATCGCTTCGCATTTTACGAGCTTGTTACGGGCTTAGAATTGCCCACAAAAAACCATTTCAACTTCTGAAATTAGCAGAGAATAAAGATAAAGTCATTTGACTGAAGCACAAGGTACAGACACTATAATCTTTTATGTTGTCAAACTTCTATAATGTCTTTGTATACTTGTATTTTTGTTTTGTTTACGTTATAAATTTAACTGAAATTCGACTTTTGGCATTCGCATATTCATTGTTTCAGTTCATGCTGTAGCGATAAAAGTACAACCGTTCGAATCAGCATACAATAGTGCCTATAAAGAACTAAATTTTATTTTTCTGCTATGCTTTCTTACACACATACCGCACTTCAAATGCCGATAAGTTTTTAGTTTTTTGCTTACGAAAAAATACAAAATTACAAAATGAAACTAGCATATCTGCCACTTTTGGCCGTTAATAACATCGGTTTTTAACAACATCTGCTCTTCGGTTTAGTACCAGTCTATGTCTCTGTTAAAATACCATATTTTCACCAAGTTTTAGAGCAAAAGAACGCATAAGAAAAAAGTTATGCGAAAAGTTTTAAAATTGTGTAAATTGTAGCGTACGGTCGAATGCCGACAAAGCTAAAGTTGACGATTCTTGGGAGAACTGCGTACTTCATCACTGGTTTGAAAAGTGTTAACCGTTGTTTTATTGTAGTTATTTTATAAAACAATTACTAAATGGTTTTCCTTGCAGAATAGCGTGATCCCATCACTTGGGATGTTGCTCGATTTTCGGAAAGCGTAAAAATACACTCGCCTGCGGCTCGTGTATTTTTACGCTTACCGAAAATCGAGCAACATCCCAAGTGCATGGATCACGCTATCCTGCACGGAAAACCATTCAGTAATCCTTTAATATTACGAATCAATCGATTCAGCAGTACAAGAAAATTTGAACTGCTGCTGAAGATGAATCGAATATATATACAATACATGAGATATACACGGCAAAAAATTACGAGTTGTTGAAAACAGGATGGAACAATGTTGTATTGCCCATATAATTGTTCAATGATGTCTTGTTCAGCATTGTTACACCCGATTGCTGGCTAGATTCAGGCTTAACAACTTGTTATTCCTCTGTGGTAATCAGTGTTGTTGACAGCGCAACATAGCTCAATCCTCTTTTCAACAAATTTCAACAACTCGCAATTTTTACACGCGTATATGAAGTCTCATTATGCAAACTTTATTCGGCATTGGCTTTAATTTTCAATTTGCTTAAACTATCAGCCACCAAAGGTTCAGGTGACACTACCAACACACAAAAATTATCAATTAAATCACCTTTACCCGAAACGTCTTTTTCATACGACAAGAGAGTCGTCTTTTTAATAGAATTATCAGAAATAAGAGTGCTGTCTAGTATAGATTTATATGCAGTGTATGTTTGCATCTTTAAAATGCACCAGTTTGTAGCGAAACATTGCATTCTTGTTCCGCCTCAGTTTTCACAAAACTAAATAAATTCGCTACTCAGTCGTGGGTCATTACAAAACGGCCTTTTAGTCGAGTTTTTAACCAGTCAAACTGACCGCGAGAACAATATTAAGGTGACTGATATGATCAACATGGATCTCCACTTAACATGGCTTAATTCGAACACAGTTCGTAGAGACTAGTCCATATGCAATCGTGAAATAGACCTAGGAAATACAACATCATGACTGACAAAAAATGAAAACGGCTTTCGAAATGTAGAATTTTGAAGGAATATTTGGTTCGAAAATCAAACTTAACGTTAATGTAAATTCCTAGCAAAATCTTTATCCGATTTGAAATATTAAATAAATGTTTATTTAGCGTACTTTTTCCTTAACTTCATGAATTATTAATGAATTTACAATGATTAATACTTATGAGGTATTGAAATTCCTTTTCGAGATATTCCATACTTTTTGCATAGTGAGTATCTTTCGGATTGCTGATTTTGTAACATATGACAACAAGATATGTCTAAAACTGTACTGTATATGCGTAGACTACGATAAATCACTTGATTTCTAAAAGTCAGTCCGACGTTGTAAATTAATTGTGATTTTAAAACTTATTGTACACTGTGATGTCATAAGTTGTGTTATTTGCATATACATTAAAGTTAAGTATCAGGAGAACAAAAAGAGTTGGAGAAATTCTACCAAGAAAGTTACATTGTCGTTTTAAGCGATCTTTGCAATGCAATCAATAAATGCATTTAACAGGCACTTACTCTCTTAATTTAAAACATTGGTTTAAGGGATTTTTTCAATCTTTCAAAAGTTTAAAGAATTTTTCAATCTAATAGACTATTTTTTTAAACTAATAGATTGAAATAGATTGAGGGATACTCTTTCAGTGTTCCAACCGATTGAAATATGTCACTCAATTACAGTAGATTACTTTTCAATAGAAAACGTGTGATCCCTAAGAACAATCCCAAAAAGACTGAGAATACAATCCATTAGACTGGTCTGCGGCAAATGTTTAGAACTTTTGTGCTTCGCTGTGATTGGTCAATTTTACGAATTCTGAAATCGACAAAGAAACATGAACGACAAAGTGAACGTGTAACACTTGTGTTTATTTATAACAATATTTTTCGACTCTACCACAATTAATACATGGTTTATTAAGCTTATCCGGGGAAAAGATCTTCAAAGTTACACCCATATCGATTTAAGCGAAATACGTAAGTTATTTAATGCTTAAAATGTCGATATTGAAGCAGCAATTTGTAATTTTTCGTGGCGCCACTGACATCAGTGGCCACATGAAGTTGTGTATTACACTACTTTTTTCATCTTAGACGTCGTTTTTATGTCTGAATTTCTATCCTGTTCGGTGGATACCTTTTTGAAGACTATTGACTGTTAACTATATGAACTACAGTGGCTAGAGTTGAACAAAATAGGTACAAAACGAACAATGGGTGTATTAAACATTTGCCACAGACCGGTTAGATTGAATTTTCAATCGTTTGAATTAAGAGAGTAAACTGATAATCAGTAATTATAGTATGAGACATAAGCTTGAATGGCTTCATGCAAATCTACAAACATCTAACTGAAACAAAACTTTTTCAGCATACATTGGCAAGGTTCAAGAAAGTTGTCACGAAGGTAACATGTGGTATAGAAGAGATGTTGTTTTTATGCTCTGGATCTAACTTGCTAGTTGTGCGATTCGCAAATGTACCAAAAATTACCGACGTCTCTAACCATTGAAAAGCGTTCCTCTGCATTCCCAAGTTCACCCTCTTCCCCAGGGTCTTGCCGTCGCCACCAACTGCTAAACGTCCCGAACTTAAATTTTGGGTACACGTGTACAATACGTGTAACAGCTTCTATAGGTGTATAAGTTCGATGCTAGCCATGAATAAATTAATAATTCTTTGTTGTGCTCTTGTTAGTTACAATTTATACTGGAAACAATACATTTCAAGCAATTAGCAGTTACACTGAATAGGCAATCAGATCTCGCTTTTTGTCGTCAATCCCAGAGCGAGTCTAATTTCCTACGTGAGTATGTAAAAGCTTTACCAAGACTTCACCAAAAATCTAAGAGCCAAGATCTTGTAGCGTCGATATTCACATCCCTGTTTACTACCCTCTTCCCCACCAACTGATCTAATCGAAAAATAGAGTACTACAGTGATATTATTAGTTCGTTACCAAGAGTGTTTCACACACGTTCACGTCTTTCGTCTTACACATGAAACTTTGGTCTACGTAGATAATGCTTCTTCGATCAGTATTTATTCACGTACTGAAATATGCAATGGAAAAAGGTGGACATGAGAAAATTACATCGGATCCACGTTTGCGATTAAAAGTAGACCATGCTGCTTTGCGTTCTGATAATGAAAAAACATTTGATCCAGAACAATTCAAAACAGATTATCAGGTACACGACTACTTTGTTTTTGTTCTAGGTTAAACAAACCAAATATTTATCTTGTATATATGAGAGAAAAATTGATTCAGTATGGCTGATCTAGCAATTCAAATATAATTAAATTATAAATTAATCTAGGGATTCTTTCCAAAGTGGGCAAAAGAAATTGCCCTTAAGGCACCTGGAGACAGAACAGATGAAGAAATAGATTCACTTAACAGAATTCTTAAGCAACTCAAGGAATTTCGTCGCTATACGCCACAAATACAGCGACTAATGTGTAGGGTGGTAAGATATGACAGGTAAAAATTGGAATTTGACTGGTTTATGTATGAAGTCAAATTCTAAAGTGTGAAAAATCTGTATCAAAATCCTTTTGCTTGGATAAAACATTACAAATCGGCGAATGTGACAATCATGCAAAACTTAGTATGATGTATTCAGGTTTACTCGTATCATCTAACTCATCATTATTATACATTAAAAGTAGCATATTCTAATTGCTGAAATGAAAACAAAGTTAGAAGGCTTTACCAAGCATCTTCAGACACAAACCACGCTAAATCACAACCACATAAAGAAAAGACACAATCAACCTCGTTTCCAAGCTTTTCATGTTAAATCTTGTAACGAGCCTGAACTACGCACACTATCTAAATTATTCTTTCTTAGATTTGGACGTCACCGTGTGATAATCCGAAAAGGTCATGTTGGCAGAAGATTCTACATCATTTATTCAGGGACTGTGGCTTTCACATTAAGTGAAGACGATTGTGCAGTGTTTTCAAGACCCACACAATGCTATAATTTAGGCAAAGGAGATGCGTTTGGGGTACGTTCATCAGGGTTGACCTATGTCGTAAGTTTATTTTGAGTTTTCGAAAGCCCATGAGTCAAGTATTACTTGCGGAAAAGATTTATTTTCAATCCTTCTCTTGTGAAATCAGTCTGTGCAAGATCACGAAGTCTATATCGACGATCATGTTACGCTTGCTACGCCAAGCCCGATTGAATTGCATTGTTAACGTTAATGCGGGGCCTTTTTTAACTATATACGTGGGGGGCGAAGGATCCCCCACCCCCTCCTTTGGCCCCCCCCCCACTGGTGGATTTTGGCCCCCCACTAAGTTGTCATGTTGTTACTTTAGCACGTAGCATGAAATAAAAATGTATGTACTGCTCTTGGCAGTGGGTGGGGACAGTTAAATTTCTTACCATTTAAATTAATAATAACCGAATAATACAGTTTATTCAGGTCAGTGGTCTACTTTATATCTGTGTTAAACGAAGTACATCCACATCAATCAGTTCATAACGCAGGCGCATTGCAACTGATAGTAACATTTTAAAAATATTTTTCATGTCAGCATATCCCACAATTTTCTGGTCCCTTCGGTCATAACCAAAATGTTATGAAGCATGTATTTATTTCTGTTTTAATATTCATTGAGTCTCGCAAATTCATGTGAATGTTAAATGTTTGTACAGCTAATGGAACAGGCGTCCAAATGTCTTACTGTTAGATTAATTAATGTACACTTCACAATCTCCTACGTCATTCAACCTAAATATATCCACCTGTATTAGTGCCTAGTGATCAGTCTTGGATAGGGCTTGTATGGAACTCCTACTTTCCCGTACCAACTCATTGTATTGTTAATTATTTGAAATAAAGACTTTAAAGTAAATTGTATTCACTCATTTGAGCATTCACTGATTAGAAGATCTCGCTTGGTTTGGAGGACCTCGCGCAAAAGCTGAGTTGATCCCCAGAAGGCCTCGTAACAAAAAGGCAGTGAACTGCAAAAAGGTCCCTTATGTACAACGCCCCCACCCCCCTCCCCACGGGCGATTTCTTGAAAAAGGCCCTGGTTAATGGAGCACTCTTATCACATTCCACTAACTATTTTAACATCTTAATTACCTTAATCATAGTGTTCTTTATTTATACTCCATCTACTCAAATCATGAATGTAATAAAACTACTTATACTCGGATACACTAATTGTTGACCTGAAGGAAAATTGTGTTCTTTACTTTTGGCAGGAACTTGCTCTTATAAGGAACGTTGAACGTTCAGCAACAATAGTTTGTCTCCAGATAACCGAATTCCTGTACATGGAAAAAGAGGATTTTACTGAAATGGGAATTATTGATATTCTACGCAGAGAAATGGAAGTCAGAGTGGATTTTTTGAGGTATTGCTGTTATAGGTTGATGCTGATCGCGATACTATAACAGATGTTTAGCAGCTTTATACAAAAACAATCTTTGATCTTACCATGTCCTCTATTTAAGGACTGTTTTCCAGCGTATGTACACGCGCAAAATACTTTAAACTCTTCCAAGTAATTCGTATGTAAGAAATACAACTGTTTTAAAGCACACTAAATCACATTGAATTTTCTCCATCAAAAAATTTGTTTATCTAAAATGCAATATTGAAATGGATTTAGACTATTACGTGTGTGTACGTGCTTGTAAAAACGAACGCGCACATACAATGCATCAATGACATGAATATTAATGCCCAGCAAACGATTTCAAATGCATAGACATTAAACAATTCAAGTTTATACACTATAAAAATTTTATTTGCGATCGTTTCGCTGCTACATCGCAACATCATCGGAGCTATATAGGCTACAGGGTGTATAAAAAAAAGTAGACAATTTTTAAACGGCTCTCAACCTCGCGAAGCAGCTTGAAGTATGAAGTTTTTTATTAATATACATTGCTTGGGTACTTGCGATGTGGAATAAATGAAAATATTCTGAAATTTTAATGTTTCAAACCCAGTGGTATGCGTATTTTGAAACACATTAAAAATGGCTTGCGCACAAAATTTAAAGGCTTAAAGGTAATTTGAGTTAATAGACAGAAAATATGTTAGGTGCTTTGTTGCTGTTCAAAATTTCAAGAAATTTGATTGAGTTTAAGTTGTTCCAAACGTCGTGCGAACATATATTTTCCTCAATAAGAATCGTTTTTCTGAAGAAATGTTCCAATTTTAATTAAATGTCCCATGGGAGTTGTGTGCAAATTAAGTAAATACACAAATTAAACATATGCAAAGCTAATTTTGCTGAAAATATGGAAGTTCGCGCGACGTTTTGAACGGCTTAGACTCGCGCAAATTTTCTGAAATTTTGTACAGCAATGCAACACCTGACAAATTTTCCATCCACCAAGTCAAAATTACTTTTAAGCATTTACATTTTGTGCGCAAGGCATATTTAGAGTGTCGTTAATGACACAACCCCCCCCCCCCACGTATTAAAGTTGTAAATTTCTCATTTTTTCCGGTTTTTTCTAGATTATAAGTACAAAAACAATCTATTTTGATGCAAAACATCGTACATTGAGGCGCTTCGCGAAACAGAGAGCGATTTAAGATTTGTCTACTTTTTTTTATACACCCTGTATAATGAAGGACACTCATCAATCGAGCGAAAAAATTTCTGAGGTAACTAACATTAAAGGTGAGTTGGAACGCTTAAGAAGTGTTCTACAAATGAATTGTTATCCAAAGAAATTAATAGTAAGACATTGACAATGCCATGAAAACACCACGAAGCGTACACGAAAGGACTGAATATTAATCTTCTGTCAGTCTACGATACATTGGTACAGCTTGACACAAAATCGAAAGATTAATTTTGAAGGAAGTAGGCATACAGGTATACTATTCTAGTAAAGAATCAAATTGTTTCGATTGTGTGCAAAGAACACATAAGGATTAAATTATTGAATCTCAAAAGCGTGGGGTGCACCGCATTCCTTGTGAATGTGGTTTGGTTACATAGGCGAGACTGACCGAAATCTCTCATTACGTCGTGAAGAGCACAACCTAGTAGTGACAAAGCCGAATTCGAAAAATCAGCCATAGCTAAACACTCGTGAACTAATGACCATTGCATGAAATGGAATAAAGTGACTATTTTAGCGATGGATAATCATCAGTTTTCTCGCTAAATTAGAGAGTGGATTGAAATTGAGAAACATAGTACACTGGATCAGGAGGAAAAGCCACTGGATAGTACGCGGCGCACTCTCTTTACTATTAGAAACTGATTTCTCTTTCTTCTTTGCTCTCGCATGAGTTAATTAGAACCTTGTTGTTAGTTACATTTGACGTAAATGATTTGACTCTTTAATTAGCACTCAAATCATATGAGCTTACAAATCACGACATTTTGTCTTTTTTAAGCAATACTCTTCATATACTTTGAATATTCTTCTTAAAATTTTGAAACACTAAACGGTAAAAAACAAAGCAAATATTTGTGGCAGGCTCCGACGTCCATTGCGTTGAAATAATTTTTGTATTATAGCATTCGCTCTCGTCGTAAATAAACATAGGCGGCCAAAAATGTTTGGAATTCTTGTGCACCGCAAGAGCGAGCGGTATCAATACGCTATCGCCGTTACCGCTCGCGCGCCGTGCATGAAAATTCCAGACATTTTTTGGGTGCCTATGATATAAACTGATAGCTAGCTAACTAGGTGGCTCATGTACGACTTGAGTTTATGGTATAATTGTTAAACACACAAATGTTTTTTTTTCTTTTTTTTATTTTCCCTGTTTGTTTAATTAAAATATTATTATACATTATATAAGATTTGTAATTACAGGCTAGAGACCTACATGAAACCCTGCTGGGCTTTTTTTTATTATAGGTCTCTAGATTTGTTTGTAGAATAAACACTAACTAGTTAAGTATTTACAGCCAAGGTAAAATAGTTAATAATGATAGAAGTATATGCAAATAAATTGTTTAAGAAAAAGAAAATTAAATGTAGATAAATTGATTACATTGAATATATACATATATATTTTCATATATTGGATCATTTGTTAAATGCTATGACATGCTAATAAGCAGACAATAACATAAAAAATACAACACTAAACATCAATTCCTTTATTACGAAGAGTGTATTTTGCATAATTTGTTCGCTTAGAAGCTTTATGCAATTTTGATGCATTTCTCGTATTATGCTGGTGAATTTGGTTGTTTGTTACAAAAACTTCTGGCAAGTTTTCAAGATGGTAATATCGAAACATAAACATTGCAGTTAAACGTTAACTATCATTTATTTGAAAAATGTTGAGAATGCCTAGTCCTCTCGATAAGTAAAATAGTGAAAATATTTTTTTTATATACAAATGGTTAATTTGGTTATATAGAGAACATAATCTTTTCTCAACCTGGCCCCAACAAGTGCTTCAAAAAGTCGCAGAAGAAAGTCGATCAATGGAATATCGAAATGATGCTGTGATTGATAATAATTTGCTACAATCAGATATGATCTATGTTGTTATCAAAGTACGTCCAACTCACAATTTATATGCAGGGGACTATCTCACAGACAGAGGAGATGAGAAGAAAGAAGCTAGTCTCCCCCTTTTTCCAGTTTTAAAGAAATTTCCTCAAAAGAATATAGAAAAATATTTTTAGTTTGGTTTATCGATAAAAATCTATATCACCACGCCTTGTTTCCAGTAAAGTCCCCAAGTAAGAAATAGATAGTAGTTTTGATCTGCTAACCTTTGGACACGCGCAGCGACCTATATATAGAGCTTTATATCACATAAATCCAAACATAGTTCATTTTTGACGAGGATTTTCTAAGAAGAATGCACAGTATCAATTTTCAAATTTTTTTCAGATGTTTTATCTAATTACTTATTGAAGGTCATGCACTATCGGAATTAGATGCCGTGTACTTCAAAACAACCGCCCAAAGACAGAATAAACTAAAAATTTCTAATTATAATCGTTATCACATAGGGAAGGTGCGAAGTACTTCGGTTACTAGATCTAACACAGAACAAGAAATGGACGAAGCTAAGACGAAATCAAAAGAGACTTTGCCAGTCAGAGTTCCCAGAAACTACGAGCACGCAAAACTCACGTCGAGGTGCTTTCTCACGCCTTAGTGAAATATCTTCCGCGACAGGATACAACGAAAGTAGTATTCGTAGGACAGTCTCACAACCTCAGCCACCGCCTACACGTCAAGTCCCACCAAGATTGGTGAGATCCGCTCATTGCTATACAGTTACACAAAGACGGGAAAACGATGCAAATAAATTGAAGCGAGCGTCATATCCCTGTAGCCTGCCAGAGAGCTGCAACGGAAGAGCTATCCCAAAGGTTGAATCGGAGCAGAGCAAAGTTGGCGTTGGAGTTTTCTTAAGCGTTGACTTAATAGAGAAAGGACAATCTGCGGTAAGTTTATAATACGTGCTACCGTAAAGTTTGGTACAAATATCGCCTTGGTGTTAACGATTTTTACCTGACTGCCTTGGCTGCTATCGTAAATGGCGAACAAATTTTATGAGTCCGAACTTTTTACGATAATTTTATCGCAGTTGCTCGAAATAATCGCACGCAGGTACAAGTGTTAATTTCCTCCTGCTATATCCAAATATTTCTGCCAATGTTCAGCATTCAAATTCTTAGTAACACCTCAATTTTTACGATATAAGTAGAAAATTATTGCCTGAAAATTTCACCCAAGTAAACGTAATAGTACTGCTTGAAAATTTTAATAGTAAAAGAAAAGTATTTGAAAAACAATACTTAAGTAAAAGTACCATGCACTAAGATAAAATTTAATAGGTAACAGCCTTGGCTAAGGCAAGCACATTCTCACTAGTATGCTCATCGTTGACGTAGCTTTGGAAATAACTTTGGACTTTTTTACTTCAAAAGTAAATGATAAACAAAAATCGTACTTCTTAAAATATAACTTCGTTACAAGTAAAGAATGATTTTTTACGGAAGCAAAGTAACGAGGTCAATTTACTTTGTTAATGGTTTCACCTGTGAAAAAAATCAATTTCTGAAGAAACAAATATTATAGAATTTTGAAATTTGCATAGCGGGACATTACATTTTTAGGCTGGCTACGCTACTGACTGAAATGGGGCTCCCAGAGGGGGGTACGGGTTCCTGGGCAAAATCTTCACTTTGTTCCCTTGCTTTTTTTCAAGATTTTACCATGTTTCCTTGTCGCCCAGTTATTTTTTGCTTTATTCCGTGCTCCCATTTTCAGTTTTCCCTTGTTTCCTCAAAACCCTTGGGAGACCCTCTGAAATGAACTGGGTGTGTGATTGGTGCATTTATAATTTAAAACGAAAACGTTAAGGCTATTGCAGGCCATACCAGGGGTGCCTAATCAGCAACATTTTAGTGCTTTAGCTCGCGTTGCCCGTCGCTTACTTTGTCTATACTGCCACACTCGAAGTACTAAGTCGCATATTAAATTAGACAGATGGATAAGATCGACTGGCATGCAATCTCAATTTCAGCAGTTGGTTCTTTTAATTGGCATCTGGTGAAATCGTAATGCTTTGTACGTATTTTAAACCAGGGTCTTGGAGGAGTCTTGCGCGCAGATGAAGACAAGTCAAGGGTAAACTTCGACAGAAGACGTTTGTCCTTGGTAAGCAAAGGTTGTTTTATCATTTCAATGCCTGCTGAAACTGTAAAGAAACATGCTGATTACACCACCATCAAGAAAATTCAGAAATACGCAAAAATCTACCCCAGTGACGAGGTTCTCGTTGATTGTTATCTTGAAAGAACACGATGGAATGCATACAAGGAAGTGTTAATGGGTAGAATGATAACAGACATTGAGAAGAGAAGAAACAAGAAAAAACCTGGATCTATGGTTCCCGGAACGTTACCTGTCATGCAAGAACAATCGCTTGTTATAAGTCGACCTGGGACACGGCAGACAATATATGGTAAGTGCGGGATCTATCTACACAAAACAATCAGAAAGATTAAAATTCCTAAATTGAAAGACCAGAGTTAAGGAAAAAAGGTAAAAAATGTCCTAACGATATGAAGCGCAAGCGTTGGATTCCTGTCCAACGCTTCACATGGATTTCTAAAATTTAAAGAGCTAATCCATGTGTGCATATAATTTTTAAAGTCTAAAGGGCTAATCTATGTGTGCATGTGATCAAATTCTGTTTACATCAAATGTTATGGCTACGTGCACACGATGTCGTTTCCGAGCGTCTTCATTGTTCAAGCTCTTGACTTGTTGACATAATGATTTCGATTTTTACATGCATCAATAGAGAAAATTGGCCAACGTTTGTTTATGCCCAATAGACCTTTCCGGTGATTACGTCACAACTAACACTGTTTTCAACTTAGGACCACCTTAAATGGAGTAGATTTTAACTTTACTTCTCACAAGCTATAGTCAGAAATGCAGGACATCCTTCGTCCACACATGCTTAAAAAAGAATTTGGGGTTTTGACCAAAAAATGTGAAAATAAGCTTAAACACGAAACCGAGGCTGAGGGGCCAGGACTGTCAGCCTCTTTTTCGTGTTTAGCTCATTGCAATGTTTAATAGTCAAAATCCCAAATTCTTTTTTATGCATGCGTTGACGAAGGATGTTCTGGGCCTCTGACCACAGCCTGTGAGAAATAAACTTAAAATCCACTCTATTTAAGGTGGTCCTAAGTTGAAAACAGCGTTAGCTTTGACGTAATTACCGGAAAGGTCTATTCACATTTTAAGATCACTCACATGCCCAGTTATTGAGGCAGCGTGACATAGAACAAAAGTAACTAGGCATCAGAATTATAGACATGAGTGAATAACTCATTCCTCATAGAACAATAGAAATTTGCGCAAACATGGTATTATTTGCTTTTCATACGAAAGCCGCTGTTTTGTATTTTTGTGTTTAAAAATTCCCGTGAAATCCACGCACCTCGCGCGATTTAAACACGCTTAATCAATATTTTTTTACTTTTAAACTTTCTTGATTACTTTGCATTTCAGTTTTGCATCAAATACTTTGCTAGAATTTTTTATCAGATACATGTTCCTTTTGAAAGGTTACTGTACTTGAGTAAGTTTTTAAAATCAATAATAATAATTCACCAAAAGTGCGTGCGCTATGCAAAACTTATAAACTATGGTTTTTTTGAACTTATGGTTTTTTCTATTCACAGGAAGACCTCAATCAACGTTTTCTCAAAGAGAATCAAGGAAACGACAGGCTAACTTACCTCGTGTACGTTGTTCTTCACCTAAGATTCCCATCCATAAGAGTGACGACATTGTTGATTATCCGTATCAACAGACTGCCACCATTTATGCTCAGGGAAGTCATAGAAATTTGATTTTAGTAAATGGACGAATACGAACCAACCAAACTCAAGATGAGGTTGAAGACAAACTGCTAAATTATTCTGTGTAAGTGGGTTAGGATTTTTTTAAGGTTCTAAAAACCGAATCGTCGATACATGTAGCATAAAGTACGTTGTAAGGTGTATATATATATATATATATATATATATATATATATATATATATATATATATATATATATATATATATATATATATATATATATATATATATATATCGCGCGGTATATATATATCGTGCGCTTCAGATGCTTCTGAAGAAGGCGGTGGCATGCTGCGGAAAGTTTAAGCTATTTTTTATTATAAATAAATATCATTGTATCTTGGAGTCGTCGCAGTTTTCTTTGTTATTTTATATTAATGTTTAGTCTGTCGAGCAGAGGGAGAATATTTGTTGGATATATATATATATATATATATATATATATATATTTTTATATATATTAGTGAGCACTGTAAAGCTGAATATATATAAATTGCATTATCTTTCTAGCACACAAATTGTAAATAAAACTTTGGAAACACGCTTTTTCCCAGAATCAAGCTTTAAAATAATGAAACGTGCCGTCAGATCGCTCTCTTGCAGCAGCGCACTCTGCATCTTGGTGTAAGGTAGTTCCAGTAACTTATCCAGGTTTGTTAGTGGCTTCAAAGTGGCACGTCGTGATATAATACAATACACGCATACATACACGCACGCACACACGCGCGCGTGCAAACACACACACAAACACGCACGTACATAATACATCGATATCATACGCACATAATAACAGTAATTTGTTTATGCTAGACATAGATGGATTATTTTCAGGGGCGGACCAGACCGATGCAACCGATGTGAATGCATCGGTCAGAATTTCACGTTAATCTAATACCTCCAAGTCGAGTTTCAATAAAAACTCGAAAAAATAACAATATACACATTTTAATCTCAAAACGCGTGCGCGTAGGGCAATATCAATCAATAATTTTATCGATAAAAACAATGATTTCAAATGAGGAGAGTTTTGATAGCCATTTTGCGCGTTTTTTATTTATCGTCTTTTTATCGATATATATATATATAGCGAGTATTATAGCGTCAGGTTGTCAAAAATGTCTGGATATCATTGTGCTTACTTTGCATTTTTGAGTAAGCACATGGCTATGGTAGATTGCAGAGAGCAGATTGCTTCGCACCGATGCATGCATCGGTCATACGAGACAGTACCGCACGATTCTATTGTTTGAAGGGTAAATAGTCTCGACTGACCGATGCATCAAGACAGTACCGCGCGATGCTTATTGTTTGAGGGTAGATTGTGTCTCGACTGACCGATGCATCGAGACAGTACCACGCGATTCAAGGGCAAACAATGTCGAAACAAAATATTAGTGTCAAAACAGATTCATACCGTTTATTTCTTCGTTATTGGGCTAAATAGTGAATCAAAGCTGTTCTACTTTCCGTTCATGTTTTTAACTCTTCCTTTTTTGCGCCTTCCCCAGCACGGCGGCCATGTTGTGAGCAAAATGATAATACGATTTTCTTCACTAGTGAGAAAAACTGTTTATTACGTAAACTACGTTTTATAAAATAGCCTTTTGAAAACATGGGCGCTGATTGGTGGAATTTCAAAAGTTAAAAATATATACAAAATAGCTGCTCTCGCCAAAAATGAGGAAAAATGTTTAGTACTACAACAGTATACAACAAAAGCGATATGCTTGGCATATTTTTTGCTGAATTTCGTCTCGAAATTAACAAGTTTGCGCGAACAAAGTAAAAATTGGAAGAATATTTGAATAAATGTAATTGAAGTCAATGCACTTTTTTGTTTTCAAAGGCTTTTTTATAAACGAAATAGAAAACATTTTTTTCCGTGTTTCTATCAAGTTTCGTGCTCGTGTTTCCACGCAATTTCGAGTTTCTCACGCGATCCCCGAGTGTTTCTATAAACTCAATAGAAAAACTCGTTTCTCGCGCGTTCCCCACGTATTTCTATTTAACAAATAGATAACATTTTGCCGTTGTTTGTTAAGTTATAGACACACGGTATGACGTTATAATGTGGTAGGAAAAAAAAAGTGGCCCACGAGCTGCCTAGGCGAGTCAACGGCAACAGACAACGGCAAAATGTTATCTATTTGTTTTATACAATAACAGACTACGGGAAAATGTTATCTACTTGTTTTACATAATAAAATTTTTTTCCAAAATAATGCTTTGTAGTGCGACGAAAAGACTTTAGCACGCCATTTGACATGATCATGATCTATACGACACAAACCACGCCATTGGCTGTGGATAATTGTAAAATTGCTGTGATTGGCTTGTCGCTGAAATGGCGTTAGCGTGCGTCTGTCCTCTAATAGATCAGAGTTCTCGTCCAATGACAATCCAGAATGAACTCTTATGATTACATAAAACTCTACAGCTTCCCGCCAATGAGAAGTCACGAAGTAAATTTAACCAACCAGTCACAACACTCTTTAAAACTGATTATAAATTGATTAAAAATTTTCATCAGCCATTTTTCATCTTTCAAATTGTTTTGTACAAAGTTTTACATGTAAAATCTGAAAACCATACAGTATATAAATATACATTTACCACCGAAGATGGTAGGCAAATTTCGAACATGCGAGCTTCTTATGCTTGAGGAGGAAACGTGGCGGAAAAATTTTACTTAAAAATCCTGATATACAGTCACATTGTTCAGGCTTTAAGTTTCGATTGGATGCGATGACACCGTACAAAACAAATATTTTCAGACGATGTTAATACCGTTGTGCAAATATCAATTTCTGCTTAAATTTTGTACAATATCCATAATGAAATCATAAAATCTAAATTTATGATATTCAAATTAGGACGGAATCTGTCGATGAACCATGTGCATGTACTTTTCATGGTAGAGTATTCGAATCACTGAACCGTGTACGCCATGTTATGAAGACTACTCAAACGCTATTCAGCATCAAATCCTTGTTCAGTCGCTCCAGCATTTACAGCATCTGCAAGATTTTGTTCGCCTTCAAGACGAGAACCTGAAAAAAGAACAATGAAAACTCCACATCGTACAAAAACTCAAAAGGCACGTACAGCAAAATCACAGACTCCCCTGGCCGTAAAATGACTTCCAGTTCTGATGCAGCTGACGGTAATTTTAATACATGACAAAAAGGAAGGAAATTCTAAGTTAATTATGACAGCGTATAGTACCACTCTCCAATTAATACTTAAATCTTAACATAAACTCATCACTAAATTAATCGAATACTTACGTATTAATTCAACAATAGCTCTTTGTGTACGTCTCTCCAGTTTTTCTAATTTCTTTGCAACGTCGCGTTTTAAATCCCTAAAATACGGCGCATATTAATCTATCTAATTTATCAACTGTGCAATTACTTTGTGTCCTAATACACTCTATTTCACTAAATATGTTACTCTATGAAATACAAGGCGATTTTACTCGTGAGATCAAAGCAATTGCGTTGAATGGCTTATAAATCAAGTCATATTCATGCTGTACGTGTCATGCAAAACATACAATGTCAACGAATATAATAAACTGTCAATCAGATGATAAGAACGACAGAAAGGTTGTCTGTATTTTGATCTAGGTATTTCGAACAAATGAAAAGCAAAAATTCTTTCTAAAGCAAGTTTTAAAAAGCGAAATGAAGTTTTCCTCACTTGTATTAACAATCATGTATGCCAAGGTAACACCAGCGATATGTATTGGCAAACAAATGGATTTATATTTATTACAATACATTCATTTTTAACTGAGTTATACTTACCAGTCAGGTTTTCTCGGGGCAAGGTTTGTTAAATCCTGACAAACATAAATGCTCTGTTAATGCTGCACAAAAACTGTTGAATATGTTTGAAACTAAAAACAACTCTTACCACTTCATTGACAACATTATCAGATTTTGCTGTTTCAACATGATCCTTTACTTCTTCTTCAACTAAAACCATAAAGATAAACTATCATTGAATTTTGTCCCAAAGTCGACGCAATGTTCTCGCATCATTGCTATTATCATGCGAATCTTCACAACGTTCCGTAGAAAGGTGCTCATAATCGCATTAAAAGTATAAATTTAAAATAGAATATTTGCACACTATATCAAAACTTATCAAATCCCTAAACATTTCCTCTCATTCTAAAAAATACAATACATCTTTACTGATGGTATTCCTAATTTCAATTCGTAGTGAGTTCTATAGTAATACGACCACCCTGTTACAGCCGACTGCCTCGTTATTACGAGTATACACCAGAAACAGCCAACTTGCTCAGTATAAGAAATATATATTTTTAAAATTAATATTATACACGCGACGCAAGAATTTTTTTACGTTGTCAGAACCTTTTTGACGGGCCAAAAATATAACGGTTGAAAAATCTGCAGTGCAGGGTGAAGTTAAAAACAGCCACTGATTTAGCCAATTTGTTTCATATGCACTTTAAATATATCTTGTACCTGAGAGGGGCTTACTGCTAGGAAGTTTCTGCTCTTTCAATGTTTCATCTTTTGGTTGATAGTTTCTGAATTTTATAATTTTGGACGCTGGTCTGAAAAACAAAACTATACAGTCTCAAATACACACACAATAACTATCTTCAATCTGTAAAATCATGCACACTAGAATTCTACGGGAAGCACTTCAGCGTTATTCCTTGATAGACGTCTTCAGCACATGAATTATTAAATTATTTTATGAATATATTTTATGTATTTTACTCGCCGCTCTCGATTTTTGAGGTAATACAATGTAATTGTTTGGGTTTTTTCGAGCTTTTAATTTAAATGTTAATAACAACGAGCTTTTTGATACTTAAAAATAAAAAGCGAAGCTAAAGGGTAATAGCGGGTGTATATTCATATATTCACGTTCTGAATTTACAAAAGAATGTACATTGTAGGTAAGCAGAACCAAATCATTAATTTAATATAAATGAAGCATTACCCAGTGTCAGCATTGTCGTCAATATCTCGTTTCTCTCCTCGAGCATCCTGCAGGAAAAAAATATTGTTTGAGCACACATTGTCGCCTTGGTCTTGCACGCAAACAGACGCCAAACGTCTTGGTACTTACCGCACCCGTAAAACGTAGCGCAAGCGTCTTCGAGCTGGTTAGTATGAAATTGAGTCCTGCCTGGCATTAAGCAGACCCTGAGATTACTCAGACGCTGGCATTATATTATTTTTGATATTACGACGATAATCATGGATTGTTCTTGGTCGCATTATTATTGGTACCGATGAAGATCCGAGCTTACGTGGTGTTTCCACAAATTTATACTTTGATTAATATTCACCATGCAAACGTACATTAATATTCTTGATGTCAACTAACATCCTGTATTACTGGAGAAAAGTGCAAGTGACAAAAAGGTCTATTAAGACCTGACGATAATAATAATTTATGACTTAGACACTGAATGATCTCATCAATTAAATTATCGATATGTTCGCCCTCTACTATTTGGTACTTACCTCCACAAACAGAATTGTAAACTGTGTATTCGAAATATAAATGTAAATCAAACAGCTTGACAGTTGACACAACGATCCAGGACAAAGACGGAAAATTGTTAACTATTATTAGATAACTATCATTTGACAAAACACGTGCATGATGATGGGATTCGATATTACTTGATTCTCGTATTGACAAATAGTGATATGTCAATAAAACCTGCACACAAGCTGTGCATCCAGTGTGACATTGTAGTTTAGTTTATATCTATGGTAATTACTACTGCACATCCAAAAATAATGAGTTGTTCCAGGTTTTAAAAACATGATGCAACAATTGTTCCTGGTTGTCAACAATATTAAACAATATTGTTGAGCCTGAATTAACCCGCAATCAGGTGTAAAAATATTATTGAACATTATTGTCGACGACATAGGACAACTATGTTCAAGGGATATTTACTAGGTCACATTCACTTATTTTTAAAAACACCAAGTTCAAATACTTATTAATCATACCGGCCGATTCCTTTGGTGAATTTGAAACTACAGGCGCAGAGAATTGTCAGATGAAATACGCCTGTATATGGTCGATGGTTTGAAGAATGACCAAAAGCGTTTTGGTTTGGAGGACACCATGGTTTGGACGTTTGCGCTTTTTCAGAAGAAACTACTGTACTCTTGAATCGTTCGAGTTTTAACCGTGGCGTTTAGCATATTTAATACAATATCTCACCCGTTAACCATGGTGCATGGGTGCATGCTTCCTTTTGGGGTTTTTTTTGGGATAAAACAGTTTGCTGCACTGAGGAAAGTGTCTCGCCATATAATCTAATCATCGTTCTTACTGAGCACCGAGCTTGAAGACATGAATTCAAATACTATTTTTTGTGAGGTCTTGACTGAAATAATAATGAATTGCAAAAATTCTCCAGATTCACCAGATAGGATTACCAAAATTTTCCACGCCACGAAATTTTACGGAAATTAAAATCGCCAGTGATAATAATTTTGTCGTAGAGATCCTCCAAAAGAATCTAAAAATTTCCTCAAAGATAACAGCCAGCCTGAAGGCAAATTCGGATGTCTATTGCAGCAAATGGATGGTATTCTCAGTCCTTAATGTATATAATTAAAGCTAACGGACAAATTGCCTTTTTAGACACATTGAGTTCACGGAATTCTGGTACTATTACAACTAACGTCTACCGCAAACCCACACACACTGACAGATATTTACAAATTGCACCATGACAAAAAACATAAAATTAGTACAGCTGCAACACTTTTACATAGGGCAACTCGACTACCTAAAACTGTACAGTAGAAGGCAAAGCAATTGAAACAAAGAACGGTATGGAGGCTTTAAAGTCAAACGGCTACCCCACGAAATTTATCGCAGATGTGCAGAGAAGACAAAAGGAAACAAAAGTGACTCCTCAACCTGAAGAGTTAGTGCGTGAATTCTTTGCCTTGGTTGATCGACCCACAACTCCGACTGGCTACGCGGTTCTGTCTTATATAAAGGGCTTAACAGAGCCTCTCAGCCTCTCACCCGAGTTCTGCGGAAACATGATATAAAAGTTTTTTATAAACCTACAAGAACACTGCAAGAAGAATTCCCCTCTCCCAAACCGATTTAAGCAGACCAACGTCATCTACAAAATCCCCTGCAAAGACTGCTCTTGGAGTTATATTGGCGAAACGGGAAGGTGTTTTGAAACACGAAAAAAAGAACATATTAGGAATGTCAAACCAAACATAGCTGGCTCAAATATAACGAGTCATTCTTGGATTAGTGAACACATAATTAATTTTGAAGATGGGAAAGTTAGTGAAAAACTATCGGACAAGAAAAACATTCTGTGCAAGAAAAACACAAGAAAAACATGCAGTCTGGCAGCCGAAAGCTCGAATTATAAACTATTTGGTCAGAGAACGTTTGTATGTATTCATTAAAAAGATGTTGTTTAAAACTGAGTCGGACTCACAGCATTTGTTGCAGTTTGAACATTGGCTTGGTTGCTTGCAAGTCTCCAGATAGCTTGGTTGCTTGGTTGCTTGCAAGTCTCCAGACAGCTTGGTTGCATGCAAGAGTCACGGCTGGAGATGCAGAGTATAAATAAGAAGCCATGAGGGCAACAACAGTGACAGGGATGGTACGTAGAAAAGCAATGAAGTCAACAGCAGATTGCAACTAAAACACTGCTGGAAGAACCTGATGAGGCACTTGGTCTTCTCATCATGGCTGAGGTAAGGAGTAAAGGAGAACTAGTAAGGAGTGTGGTAAGGAGTAAAGGAGACTAGAGGAGGTCTCAAGCATGCACTAAAAAAGGTGAAGTTTTTTAGACAATACATGAACAACTTTATTTGTCGTATTTGTTTTCCTGCTGAAACTCTACGTGCTGAATGTAATGAATATGCTACTTGTCTAACATGCATACTTAGTGCACTTGACACAGTGATACATAAAGCACACTTACTTGAAACGTTTGAATGCTTGTCAAAAACAGCCATACTTCCAGTCTGGCCCTCAGCCTGCCTTATCTCAAGATGAAAGGGATTGTTTTTAAAATATTCCTGGCTAAAGCACACATACAGTGTGTGTTACCTCGTGCCGCTCAGACTCTCGTTCTTTGCCAGTTAGGATACCACAAGCATACAAGGCATAGACCACAATCGTTAACTCCAAATCTTTATTAGTATATATATTATATATATATTTATTATATAGACTACCATCGGATATTAATTATTCTGTAATCTGATTGGCTCACTACTAGTAGGATATTAGCTCATATCCTACTAGTAGAGAAAACAAGATGGCGGCCGAAAGTTTTTCGATCGCAAAAAATCTTGTTTTGAGCATTTTGGCAGCCTTTCTTGGCCATACGTACAACACATAAACTTAGATAAAGTTTTTGAAGGTTTGTACTTGATTTAAATGTCACCTAAACAAGTATAAAATACAGTTTTTTTACAAGTTAATACTGAATAAGCCCGAAATCTGGAAAACATTGTAACTGTTTTGAATTGCAACAATAACAAAAACTGTGCTCAATTTTGAGGTCAACAAGCGTTTGCTTCGCCCAAAACATTATTATATATATATTTTTTAAGAATTTGAAACCTTTGGAAAAATTTGTTTGAAACATAATTTTAAATAACGATATGTAGTAGTGTTTTATGCGGTATTAGCTGAAGTTGCTTACATTGCTAAACTGACTAATAAGTATATTTTATTAAAATATAACTGCACTGGGAAGTTTTTTGGTAGAAGTTGTTGTCTATATAATAAAACAGTTATTCTACTCACTCTCGTCGTATATGAGCGATAGCCGACTCGGTGCTAAGCACCTCGTCAGCTATCAGCTCATATACGACCCAAGTTTGTAGGGTAACTGTTAATTATATATATATATATATATATATATATATATATATATATATATATATATATATATATATATATATATATATATATATATATATATATTTATATATACTGTGCTAGTTTTGGTTAGCGAAATACAAAAGAGTGCTCAATGACATATAGACAGAGCGAAATGTATAATTGTGCAAAATACCTCAAAAACTTACCACTACAGTCTGTTTCATCCAAAGGGAATCTTCAGGTGGTAGGTCTACCACCTGAAGATTCCCTTTGGATGAAACAGACTGTAGTGGTAAGTTTTTGAGGTATTTTGCACAATTATATATTTATATATATATATATATAAATATATGTATATGTTTGATGTATATGTTTGATGTACATATATTCGATGTATATAGTGGGTTACTAACCCCTTCCAATAACTCCTCGTGTCATATATTAATCATGTATCTGACTTCGAATCCCAAAAAAACTATATATCCCCTTATCACTTATATTCTGTGTTCTCAGGTTACTGCTATTAATTACCTAATTACTTTCTAACACATAACCTAATTACTATCTAGCATGTGCACATGTAGTGCTTATATATAGATTATAATAATTATCTTTATTGCATAAATCTAATTTAAGAAAAAAAATTCAAGTAGAGAACCAGGAACTAAGACAAGTTATCCTGAATGCTGATCAATGGACCATTCCCCTTTTAGACAAACTTTTGAACTAGAAATATTCATTAGGACAGCTAGAAAGCACATCATAAATTTAGTAAAGTGGTGAAGTTTGGTTGCAAAAGATTGTAAAATGTGGAAATATAGTCCTGTATTACAGTTTGCAAATTTTGTATACTTTTGTATTATGCACGGAAAAGTGTAATCAGAATTCCAAATGTGATTACACTTTTCCGCGCATAATACAAAAGTATACAAAATTCGCAAACTTCACAGGACTATATTTTCCCCATTTTACAATGTTTTGCAACAAAACTTTACCATTTTACTAAATTTAGGATGCTCTTTTCAGCTGTGATAATGAATATTCCTAATTCAAAAGTTTGTCTAAAAGGGATATGGTCTATTGTTCAACGTTAGAATGATAATAGCGTACTTTGCAGACAAAATATTAACTGTCTGCAGATTAGCACAGAAATGCTTGCTGTGGCAAGGTGTTTAGTACTACAAAACATGTACCTATTTTCTATTGGACACACTTACTGTCACCAGTCTCATGCAGTTCAGAGCATTATAATTTTTCTTTGTCTGTTTGTAATGTGTGGCAATGAGAAAAATATAATGGATTTTCCTAGCGTTTTATGTTGTCGAAATATTGTAACACATAAAGAGAGATATCTTGTTGAAAGAAGGTATAAGTTTAATGTTGGTGAGGAATTATCACAGCTATATACATTCTAACATACCTCATGCAAGAGGTAAGAAGTGCCTTCAGCTGTTAAATAAGCACTACATATGTGTCACTTATCAGTCGTGCAACGTCGTCTGCAAACTAAAGTGTGCCGTTGGTATCAACGCAACAGACCAACCAAAGGAATCATAGACAGATTATGGCCCAATGTCAACAATGGAGAGTTCTTCATTTAGATGCCAAAAATTATCGTTTTGGACGCAACATTCGAGATGGAATTTGTCATGTGACTTTGTGACCCATTTGGGGAGTACTGTATGTGCTACACAGTTCCAAACTTCAGTTCATAGAATGACAGTCAACATCCGGCAGTCGATAAGTGACAACAAGGTATTTTTCTAACAGCTGAAGATACTCTTTGGCCTTTACTAATATATTTACAGGTCATTGCCACACACAAACGTCACAAAGTGACAAAGAAAAATTATAAGTTTATAACACACCAAATTCCCATACTTAACCTATTGTGAAATAAATGCCAGAGACGAGTAGAAGATATAAAACGGTTTACAATAAAAAATTTCTAAATACGAAAATTATGCAGTATAGAACATAACATTCATATACTGCATCAAATTTTATATCAAATGGACTCATGATGTAGTCATACCTTGAGCAACCAGCCACACAGTGTAAATGTCTGAATTAATATAGATGAAGCTAACGTACACATTGTAGTACTGTAGAATAAGAAAAACTCTTACCTGAGCTGCTAAAGCACTTTTCTCTCTCAATGCTTTGAGTTTTTCACGTCTCCTTAGTGCTTCTTGCTCAAGCGACGTAGAAGCGGATGGATATAGGAATTGCACATTGGCCGCCATATTGGTTTTTGCCATCCTGTGGCCTGAGCACGAGTACGAAACACTTCCGCCGGAAAACTGATAATCATTCTAATAATCACAGTTCAGAAAAGTTGCCTACATACCATTATACCATCGTGCGCGAAAAGACAGAAAAATACGTAACATAACATAACGTCAAATCTCAATTCCAGAAATATTTTTAAAAATCAAAAAGGCAGCAACTCCAACGTAGAATGGTCCATGTTTAATAGACACTAAATAGATAAACTTGTGGCAACAAACAAATTAGCAAAAATGAATAAAAAAATAAAAATATTTGTTACAATATTAATATACATTATACAAAATTTGTTCTGATATATAATGGAAACATGGCACGGTATTAAATTCGAGTTCAATTACAAATCAGTTATTTTTCCAATTTTGATGGTAATAAATATTAAGAATGCCTGACCATTTGATTTAGCAACTTAAATTTTAAACTTAGCAACCACATTCAACCAAACCACATTGTTCAAAAATTTTCGTCGTACTTCATATAGTGTTTTTATTTTTGCCGACCGGAAACCGGAAGCGCTGGCGATTTTGACGGAAATCTTTAAACTCGTTACCAGGCTCTTGTGCGATTAAATTCAATATGGCGGCCAATGTGCAATTCCTAGATCTAACCATTGACATATATACATCTGGACTGCCAGCTCGGCTTTGAAAAGCGTTATCAAAGATGGCCGAAATATGAGAGTGTTTGCCATAGAAATAATAGATATAGAATGCGTACTCCTATCTTTTCTCTGTGAAAAACTTGTCGCCACAAAATGGCGGATTTATAAGGGCATTTGACTAGTTCCAGACTCCTGTAAGAGAGAATTTCGCGCGGTCGCAAGGAGTGCGATTTGTTTTTGTCAACCAGAGTTTACAAAAAAGACATAAATTCGAGACTTTGAATGGAAAAAAAGGTTTATAAAACGTTTCGAATAAAGGAAAACAGATTTTCTGAGACTTTTTACGTGAAAGATGGCACAAAGAAACAGGAGAGTGCGATAATGCAAATGATAAGAGCAGAAAATACAAGAAATTGTTTGCGGAGTTTTCAAGTTTGCTGTGACAAGACTAAAAAAATGATAAAAACTCACAGGTATGTTTTAGACTTTTAGCGTTTGAAAATACACATAATTATGTAATGCTCAACACTATTCTAAAAGCTCAAATGGTACCTTTGTTGTTTTAGTCGGAGTTCCTTACTGACCTTAGTTTTGAAAGGCAGTTTTGAGAATATTAAGCAATCGATATTTACAAACAATCACCTTGTTCGTGCACTGTTAAATATTGTAGTTTACATAACTTCTGTTATCTTAATGTCTTCTGATTTAGCTTCAAAAGTCAGTGAAAAAAGCGACAATTTGGTCACTTTTTTAACGAAATGTTTAGTTATATGCATGCAAAGCATTTTCAAAGTAAATCATGTTTACGCAGAATTAGTTCTGCGTATTATAATACACAACTATTATTTACCATCAGTGTGTCACTGTCTTTATCTCATTGTTTCAAGAGAACTGTAATTAAGCTGTAAATTTGTCAAAAGACAATTTTCTATCAGGAACTGCTTTGTTTTACAGACTCTGACGTTTAACTCCTGGTCAAATCCAATATGGCGGATTTATAAGGGCAAATTATTTTAAATTTTAGGCACAGGCTAGGTTACCAAGCACGCATTCTATATCTATTATTTCTATGGTGTTTGCTCATGAAGTTGACTGCTGACCAGTATTTTTTGTATTATTTAAGAGCCAGCGATGTTCAATCACTCTCATATTCGTCATTTTTCGTCATTATTCGTCAGCCTTCGTGATTTTCAACCAGTGAACTCTAATACAACTGGAACGATAACTTGGCCGCCATCTTTGAAGCCAAATTGAAGGCCGCCATGTACGTCACGCCGCGAAAATATGACCTATTTTCAAAAGCTCTTTTCGACCCTTTAACTTCGTGTTTTAGAGCCAGTTAGGTGCTAAATATTTTCTAGATAGATTGAAATTTCATGTACCTCAACTTTCTAGGACGTCCAGTAAGGTTTTAAAATATTTTTTGGCTGCTAAAAATGAAAAACAGTTCCGGCGAAAACTTTGTCACGAAATATCTTTTTTAAAAAAATGTTACCTCTCGAGTTTTAACAGTTAGATGGAAGAGGCTGCCAAGAACTATCCGTAACCGAAGTTTAAAGCTTTAAAACTAATGCTATCTGACGAAAAATGTAAGTTTTATACATATTTTTGAATTAACCATACAAATACACCACTTCGAAAACCTCAATTTACTCACGTATTAGAAGGGCTACAGCAAAGACTAAAAGCTCAAAATAGACAACGATACCTGGACTTTAGCACAAGAGACGTTTTGGAAGTGTTGAAATGTTTTAAAGCAATATATTTTCCAATTGAAGAGCGTAGTTTGCCTCGTAGTTTGCTTCGGCACGTTGAAACTTTCGTCATTTTCCAGAGTAAAAAAGTGATAGCCCTCAATTTTTGCCGTAACAAAGTGTAGAACAGTCAGGACTATCCAGAAAACCAGGGTCGAATCTTTAAAATTGAAGTCTTGTGATGAAAATTCTCATTTTTCAAGCATATTTTCGCTCAAAAACAAACTTTCCACTCCTCGTAACTTTCCCCAGTCCTTTCGAACAAGCCATTTTCCCAGCGCGGTTCCCGCCTTTTGCTTCAAATTTGGCTTCATCCAATCATAGGACGAAAACATAGGAGTTATCGTTCCAGTTGTATTAGAGTTCACTGTTTTCAACTGATAACGCAAAATTCAAGCGAAAATATTGCGAGCAGGCAGTCCAGATGTATTTATGTCAATGGATCTAACGGCAAGTAAGCGACGTTTCAGCCGCCATTTTGATAGTGAGTTACCAGTCCTCTCGTGTGAATGTTTACAGCGCGACCTTCGGTTGCTGTGCAAACCATAGCATGAAAATAATTCAAAAAATATTGGCGATCTTATTTCGTTTTGAAACTAGCTTGTAAGTATGGCATCTACGGATAAGTTAATATTGGTAAGTTCTGATAAAAAATATATGTAGTCATTGCCTGAGTTTAATTTATTGATACGGTATGAACATTTAAGTAGTTTAATATCAGTTTGTCTTCATGTGATTGTTTCTACAGGCGAACATCAACTATTACTGTCAGGCCAAATTCTACCGACACTTGCAGAGTGTATGTCTTGATGGTCTACAGAAGCATGGTGGGGATTCTGTTTTAATGTTTTGGAAGGCATTTGGGATCTTGATGGAAGGTTGGCACTTAGTTACAATAGTTTGATTGATGGATTGATTGATTCGTTTGGAATGAGTTAAATTTTTTTGCACACCGGACAGACATTCCACAATTTGTCATTTGAATATTAAGGCTGAACAAGAACCATATTCCAAAATGTATGCCACATTTAAAATGCCGTGCATCCAACGTATCCAGTGTATGTATAGTCTCATTGTATCCTACTTTCCAAATGGGGACACCTGATCTTGGCAGTGGCAAACTAGGATAGTAAATGACAAGTAAATTGCTTGCAGGAGACACATAGGTCTATTGCACTCATTTTGCACATTATGTACATTACTTGTGCTTGCCAAAGAGCCTTGGTATGACCTTATGAGTTTGACACCATTCTGGAGAGTGGAGATACTACTACATGTAGGGAAAATTTTCACATTTGTTCAGGTTTTTGGCAAGATCTCACAATAGAGGGGTTGTAAACTTTTTTATGCTTAAGGAATAATATCAAAATTGTGGGTAAGGCATTAAAGGGCTTTGGTGGTGTAGTGGTCAGACCACTCGCCTTTCACCTCTAAGGTTCCGAGTTCCGAGTTCGACCCCCAGTAAGGTAGACTTGAACCCAGTCCTCATGCGAAAACAGTATAGTCAACGCTCTGCCAAAAGTCGTGGGTTTTCTCCGGGTACTCCGGTTTCCTCCCACAGGGAATGTTGACAGGGTGGGATAGGTGATACGGGCCCACAGTAATTGGCTCACGCTGTTGTGGTGACCCTGCCCTTGTGGCAAAGTTAATAAAATAAAATTTAAAAAATGAAATAAAATTAAGTCCCACCTATTTTTTAGTTTTATGGCTTGTTCATTTGCTTTTCGAACAATGTATTCCTTGTCTACTTGCAGCAAGTAATAAGACCACATGAACAATTTTGGAGCAGGTATTCAATTTGAGATGCTCCAAAAAAGCACATAATTTTGTGCCACATGGGTAGTTTGAGACTGACTAGTGTTCACTTAATATTCCACAGGAAAAGTAATTCTCCTTGTTGAAAATTATTTTATACAGAATTACACAAAATATCGATAAAGAATATGAACGTTTATTTTTTCTGGTTGAGATTCCCTTGATCGAAATTAAAGGATCTGATTGAAATTAAATGCATTCACCACATTTTATGACTTAATGCATGAGACAGTGATTAGTACTTTCTTTTGAGCTGTCTTAAGACAAAATTTACAGCACACTGCCCCAAACACACTTTTATTACAAAAGATCAACAAATCACGATGAATGTTCAGCTTGCAGAGTAAAATCTAGATAGCTACATTGAATACAGATTGTGAACATGTGATGTAATTAAAGCGCTATCTCAATTTTAAAAACTTCTAATCGCGATCAATTAGTGTACCATAACTGTGACTCATTCACTCAAATCTCATAGACAACATATCCAAAGAAAGCTTAATGAGAAGTTTTACTGTTTAATATTCTTTTCAATATTAATTTAAACTTGAATGCAGACTCTGCTTTTTTGGGACACCCTGTATACTAATATACAATCATGATTCTAATGTTAAACACATAACATGGCAGTTTGGGCTTCATGGTTTTTGTCACACCAAATTAAATAGCAATGTGACAAAAGAATCACCCTGTTGTATTAAAAATATTTGTAAGACTCTTAAACAGTTTTTTATTCTTCAAATAGTTTTCGAGTTATTTTTGTTTTATATGTGAACATTGGACCAAAATTGTGTCATGAAAACTGGTTACTAGCGTAAAAAATTACGACAACAAATAATTTGAAAAGAGAAAGTGGCATATTAAAGAGCACTGGAAGTGATAGAATCTGCACATTCTTTCAACAATCTGACAGAGCTAGGTGCCACTAGGTTCGGTAGCTTTAGATAGTATAGCAAGCTATTAGTTCCTTTCCCTTGTAGCTACTTCATACATTTTCAGATTGAAATTATAGTAAGCCCATTTTTTCAGTAAGTACACACTTTTCAGTTTAAAAATTCGCCGTATATAAGGACACAAAGCGTGTACAGAGACACAATACGTAATGTCTGATGGTAAGTAATAAATCAGTCGGAGTTAATCCCGCCTGTATATTACTTTCATACGTCAGTAGACTGGATCCTGTTTTTTAATGGTGTATGATATCATAGTCTGCAACTTGCGCTTCTTGGAATATCTCCGAAGCAACAATCTTGAAGAACTTAACAATCTTGAAGAACTTAACAATCTTGAAGAACTTAACAATCTTGAAGAACTTAACAATCTTGAAGAACTTAACAATTGTGAAGAACTTAACAATCTACTTACACAGTTGTAAAACAGCACTTATTCTTGTGCATGGGTCGCGTGTTTCGTATTTGTAAACTTGAAAATATTTTTTTCATAATTTTCGTAAATATTGCCTGGATCGGTCGAAGTTTTCTTTTCCCGAGTTTCAAAACAAACAGTTGCATTAAAATAGATAAATTAAAATAGCATGTTTTATACCAATCCAGCTTTGAACAACAGGCTCTAGAATGACAATCTTTGTGAGACAGATGGAAATTCAAGTGTCATATTGTTATTGTCACATTTATCAGCTGCATTTGATATAGCTGAGCATTTGATTCTGCTTCAAAAATATTCTATTGTCTGATCGTACATATCAATAGTGCTAATTCAGACAGTTAGGACGTAGGGTGTGGCGTTCGGCAAAGATTGGTCTTTAGGTCCTATCGTGTAGCTGATGTATACTTGAGCGATTGGAGACATTTTACGATCGCATAACAGGAATTTTCACCAATATGCTGATAAAACTCAAATTAATGTCTCTTTTAAATATCAAAACCTGGATGACCTTGAAACGACTGTTAAGCTGTTTATAGAAGCCTGTTTAGCAGATTTTATCAACTGGATAACAAAAAATAAATTGCAAAATTTTACTTCTCTTCCTTGAACAAAAATTTCCCATGTTGAATGTGGGTTCAGTTACAATCATTTGAAAGATTGTATGCTCGGTGGTGGATGTCTGCACATATCAACAGTATCTATAAGCCGGCATTTTACCACCTGCAGAATAGTAATAAATGTATATGTTATATATGCTCTCCCTAAAACAGATTTGAGAGTTAAATTCTGCAGCAGGATAACTTATTTAATGAACAAAGATCTATTAGTAGTCCAGGCTATGGAAGAAACTATCTTCCTGTGTTAGAGCATGCACAAATGTTTAGCAGTTCAAGAGCAAACGTATAGGATCCATTCGTTCAAAATGGCCTATAGGCCATAATGTGGAGTAGTGTCTTCGTGGCTTGGAGTTTCTAGTGATTAGATTTTAAATAAGATTTAGTTAATTGTATTATTATTTAATAGCTATAGACTTATATATATAGCGTTATAGCGTTAATAATATAAGTTTGTAATAATATAGTAATACTAATTTATATTAGCGTCAAGCATTTTCGTCATGTCTCCCACAAAGTTTCTGTACTTGTTATATTCACTGATGAAATCATAAACAAGATTATAAAAAATGATCGAGCAACTAATTAAGTCACAAGTGATGGGCTTATGTACATTACCTTACATGTATTTCGATTAATTTTTGTGTTTGGTGAAAAATGTGACCATTATCTACTAAGCGTGTATGAAATTTATCCTTTTACTCAACCACGTCCAACTGCAGTCGATCGAATGACGCAACAAGCACACTTTATCGCCGCAATATTGATGTTTTTCGATATTTAGACCGCGTGTCAGAAGCCATTCGTGAATTTGAATCGATTCAAGAAAGACAAGAAGTAGTCTTGTGTTGTTTAATGGCATTAATCTACGCACATAAAAAGGCAAAGATGATAGATAAAGAAAGCGTCCAGGAACTTGAGGCAAGATTAAAACAAACTCGTACAAGTTGCGGGGAAAATGCTCTTTACTTCGCTGGGATGTTTTTGTGGCACACAGGACGTCATGATAAAGCCAGGGAATATGTGGATAGGATGTTGAAAATGTCCAACGGTTCAAAAGAGGTTTGTTATTTATTAGATTGCGCGCTATCGATCTCTGAGCCAATATCTGAAGTGTTGCAAAATTTATCAGAGATCAATTTTAGAAAAACAAACTATATAAGAACGCGAGCCTGGGAAAACGACTCGATAGAAAGTGATTGTCTATCGAGAAATAGACAGCGAGATGAGTAGCCAATCAAATTATTGTACCGTAGTATAATTATTATGTATGGCATGGTAGTATGATTTCGCTGATAAGAATTATATTATAATATGACATAATTATTTGATATTTTTTATATTATTTCCTATTTCTACGTATAACTTTATACAGAAACTCAGAAACAGTTTTGTACTGCGATTTCAGGTAGTGAAAGTACCTAACTGAGTTCACTGCCTACACTGACATGTTACTTTTACACTACCTTACGTCCTGCTGTTTCCGTTACCAATTTAACAAGCCCGTGATCGTCTGTTACATCATATAAAGAACTGTACAAGATTACCAAAAACAAATTTAGTGTAAATATTTGTTGAAATTTAGGGCGCAGTTCTCCGTGGTTGGATTGATCTTACAAGTGGGAGAGACTCGGCCCTCAAGAAATCTATAAAATTTTTTGATGAAGCTTTACAGGGGTAGGTTGTTACAAAATATATCGAAGTCTGAATATTGATGGCTAATGTATTGCTACCCGTATTATAGCTACTAGAATTTTTAACATCTTGTTCTCACAGTATATAAGGTCGCGAGTGTGAACATCAGATCACCTCTGATGAAGACACTAGACTGGAGTGTCGAGTCGTTGGGTCGTGAATGCAATCATTGTGTGGCGATTGCATTCGTTGGATAAAATTATTGTCACAGTTAATATTTAGGTTCAACAATGTTCAAACTTTTTGCATCTCTGTTGCAAGCAAGACTACCATAAAAGTCCAGAAAGCAACACTAATGATGTGTTTATAAATTTATAAATTCTTAAGTTCCCGCTCTTGTGGGCATTCCCCTGCCTCGCAATCCTCCGCCCCGCAATCCCCCGCCCCGCAAAAAAAAAGAACCGTGGTTGCATGCAGTCATCGCGATCATAAAATGATAATGAATATATCTTTCAATATGTTGTCGTATATTATTGTAGACTGATCAAATGGAAATAAAACAAATTAAAATGTGTTTTTACGTATAGATCTGAAACTTCCCAGAATATTGATGCACTTTTGGGAAAGGTATATAACACATGCTCTAATTTACAAGATGCAATGCAGATTTGTCTTCTTGCCTGAACAACATAGTCAGTCATAAATACTATGAGGGTAAAGCACGAAATTATGTTAAAGAAAAGTAAACGTAAACAACGTGATGTTTTATGTGTCAATTATATTTCTCCAGGCGGCGTATCTTGTGAAGAAAAATAATTTTACAGCAGCTTTGGAGTTTATCAATAAGGTGAGCAGTGATACTCAAGGTAAACTCTACGACATTATCGGACACTCAAAGAAATTTTGTGTATCTGCGCATGTCGCGTTACGTCATTATTATTACCCAGCCAGTCAATTGTATTTTCTGGCCATTGGCCAATAAGAACGCTACAGGCTTGACGCAGCAGTTAACTGAATAAATTGTTTTTAAGCCTGTTCACACTTGCCGGAAGAATCGGAGATTACCTCCTCACGTACCTGTATGTGGATGAATTGTGAACAAACTGAAATATACGACAGATATTACACTGCTATTGTAATCATGGTGTAGAATTTGCTCAATCACATCCGCCAGAAGAAGTCTTCTTCGATTCGTACGACAAGTGTGAACGAGGCTAAAATTTGGTCCTCAATCATCCATGGACGATATCTTCTGTCTTCAGTAGCGAAGCCAGCCTGACGATTTAGTCCCGCTATGCTAATATTTACTTGTTCATTGACTGTGAAAACAGCAGTTTCTAAAGAAATAAATATTTGTAATGATTTGAAATTTACATAGCGCGACAAAACTGTCGGGCTGGTTACGCCACTGTCTGTCTTTAATTACTGAAAGAAAAAATGCTTTGTCTTCCTCCAAATATTTTCTAATCATCGCCTACAAAGTATTGACCGTTGCCAGCCGTTACGATAAATGAGAACGAGGCTAATACACTATTTGTGTGCAACCATGCATGGCCAAGCTGGATATCATTGTTAGACATGATATATGCCACAAAATGTTTTTCCCTTATGTAAGGTGGTAGTGTCGTATCCTCAATTTGAGCCTGCCCTTGCGGAAAAAATGAAAATTCAACTTGCTTTGCAAGACTGGGAACAGACAATAGACGTTGCTCAGAGGTATACTTAATATAATATATGAATATATTTAGCCAGACTCTCAATACGAAAAGGTTGTCGTTCTTTAAACCATCAGGATGTTTTAATTTCTTTTGTCTTAATCTTGATTTTATGATGCGGTTTTTACGCTGTTGTTGGGTATTTAAATATGCTCGAAAGCAGAGAAAAAAATTCATGATCCCTTTTATTAATGGTGTTCTGCAGATGCTTAAAACTAAATCGATATTCTCTGGAAGTTCATAAGATGAAGATATTGTTTTTGTTATGCCGTGATGGAAAATATGACGAGGCAGCCGAGGGAATTGGTGAATTAATTCAATACTACGATAGATATGAACCCAAAAGTCATTGTCTATACTACGAAGCTGGAAAACTGTTTAGTCGAGTGGTAATAAAGTATTTGTATTTACCTTTATGCGAAGCAAGGGTGCTACATGTACGAGGCGCGCCCCTTTAAGGTCCACGCACTGAAGCAGTTCTTGTTTGTGATGTTTTGTTTGTAGTGTGGACGCAATCCATTGGTTATTCAGCAAACATTTGAAATGATTGCCAGAGCACAAACTCTCTGCGAGTCAAGTGCTGAGTATGCAGTCGAGGTACTTAGTGTGTATTATATCTAGTTATTATATTACAAATGGGTAATTGTTTTTGTTTATATATTGCTTGTCTTATGGTAATTGTATGTATAATGGATATAATAATCATACCTCTTTTGTAAATCAGCTTTGGGGAATAGACTTATTAATAGGGTATTTAAATAAATTTTTCTCAGTTAAGATGGGACAAGTTACTTGCATGACTGCACTTTGTCGTTTCTAAGGCAGGATCTCAAATGCCAACTAAAAACTACACTACTTCTCACTCAAAAGTCGTTTTCTAAACACGTCTTTTACGGAATTATAGTCAGTGCATGAATTCATTTGTTTGTTTGTTTGTTTGTTTGTTTGAGATCGTGTCAACAGTCCGCATATTTTTTCAAATATTTTGAAAGATTGCATTTTAATTTGTATTTGCTATTATATGTGTATGTGGTATGTATTTACTTGCCTTTTATCTGTATTCTAACGGGGCTTCGGTGGCAAAGTGTTTAAATCACTCGTCTTTTACCGTCCGCTATGTCAAAAGTCATGGGTTCTCCGGTTCGTCCTACACGAGCCACCGTAATCAACGGTTATGCTGTTGTGCAGGAAACTCTGCTTTTGTGAAGAAGCTAAATAAAACAATTTGTTCCTAGCTTGGAAATCAACTGGTTATACAAAAGAAAATTCGTGACGCTATGAAGACATATCGAACTGCAATGAAATTAGATGAAACCAGTGTTCCTGCGTTGACAGGTAATTTTTATGTAATATATCAGGGATGAGGTGCATATTCACTTTAGTATTGACAATTTGACATCCACAATAGCATAGTAAATAAAATATATCCACAGTAGCATAGTAAATAAAATATATATTTAACAATCAAATTTGATACGGTGTGATTATGTTTTACTCTATTTAATAAGCACAGTAGCCTACGGCCTCATTTGATTGGTATTATATTTTATCATATTAGAATTTAATCCTTTGATATTTTCACCCTGCAGGTGAGATAAATATTTTCTATTTGAATTTCATTGCCACGTTTGACATGTTTAGGCTAGGTGTATGAGTCTGTTTCGTACGAAAAGGTTATTTGGTTTTGCGCGGCGACTAGAAAACACGTGAGCCCTGACTGACTTACGAAGCGAAATGAGCTTTTAGAATATTTGCATGGGGCTTGGTTGAGCAGCCAAACTCCTGTGCATTCAGTCATATCATGTCTTTACCTGACCATCTTCAATTTAAGAAATGATATTCTTTTTTGGGTGCTTCTGCATTATTTCTTGTAATATTTCACTGTAACCAATCAGAATCGAGTGCCGAATCGGTTGCATGTTGATAATAAAATGACAATTCTGTTGTTATGTATTAGGTATTATAAATTGTCAACTTCTGGAGAACATGGTGGATGATGCTGAGCAGCAATTAGAGTTCTTGGGCGAAATACAACAATCCATTGGAAAATCTGCAGTAAGATATCATTACGTATATTGTTATTAGTTAGGATTCCCATAATTAGTGTTAAAAAAGTTCCAGTTACCTGCTCTGTTGTTGACTTGCTCTGTTGCAAGTAAAGAATGGTGCTCAAACTATTGTTTATCAGCTCACGCTTTCATTGAGACAAGATGAAGATAAAACAATGTCTACGGAAAGGCCTGGAAAACTTCTGAGAAATTTTTCCTGAAAAATCTCTCCATGCCAAACAGGTCATGCGCGTAACTGATCTCTGTAGTTACGACATAGTTTTCTTGAATAGACAATAGACTTCCTTACGAAATGCTTGGTCATCTCAAAAAGTAAAATTTTTCCCCTAGTTTTTAAGCCAATTTATTGAGTCCTTTGATTTTAATAAAAAGCACTTGTTATTGCATTGAATGATTGTATCACTGTTTTAAACTATTTGGTTTGATGTTCGATCATTCCGTCTAGCTATTTTCCTTCTTTAAGAAAAGAGGCGAGTTTATTTAATTATAATTGGGATCTATGTGCAGGAGTTGTCTTTCCTGGGAGCTGTTTTGGCACGAAAGAAGGAAAGAAGATTTGAAGAAGTTATTGTTCTACTGAATGAGTCCACTGATTCTCATTTTAAAGAATTACAGGTTCGCTATGCTAAATTAGTATTGCTGCATTAACTTTGCCGACGTTAAAATCTTCCATAATTCAACTCTACCCAGGAACGTTACTCACACTCTAATTTGGGTGAGGATGAATATTCATACAAGTATGCTCACAGATTGCCCACTTTGACGAAACAACTTGAACAATATTAACAATAGAATATGCCCATTACAATCAATGGAATTTAAGTGTTTCCTTGCTTATTGCAAGAATTCTTTCTTGTTAGTAGCAGAGAAAACTTACAAACCGTTCTAATAACACGCAGGCCATGCAGAAGGAATAGAACTAGCTCGTGTGCCTACAGTACCTTTTTTTATGTTTAGGGTATTCCTCTAGGATTCGAGTACTTTTTAAAGTTGAATCCTGAATTCTTGTTGCAAGTCATTGAAGAATACTTAATATTCGCTCCAAATGAGGTAAAGTTTACATGATAACTCTGACTAGTAAAGACATTCAGGTCGAAATCCTAGAGGTACTTAGCTGGGCCTAATTATCAGATTTATTTCATATTTCAAAGGTGTATACCAACTAATTTGGTGCTGTCATCACAACAGTTTTAGACTTAATAAATTTACAACATTGAACAATATGGCCAGCACAACATTGTTTAATCTTGTTTTCAACAACTTGTATTTTTTTTGCCGTGTAGACCAAGCTTGTAACAATTAGGTTGATGTACATTAAGCTAACAGCTTGTTCCAAACTTGTTCCAACAACTAGTAGCAACAAAACTTGTCAACATTTTGTAAACTTCTTGCACACTTATAAAAAATTGTGCCGATATTTTCCTTTGTACATTTCTTTATAGCCTCTTAGCAGTGGTCAACCAGTATCTCCAATGTTAAAACGTTGTGCTGCAGTACTTGATCCTTTAACTAAAGCCAGTCCTGGTTTGTTGCAAGGACTTTACTTGATGGCAAGAGTACGATACCTGTCAGGTATTCAGAATATTGTGGAAGTAAATTTGTTGGGACGACGCTGTTCCACCTGGAAATTTGTACCCTCAGATTTTTGCAAATCATGCATGCCTTGCTTTTCAGGTGATATCGAAACAGCTAAGACGATGTTGAATCACTGTCTTGAAAAACACGACAGATTTTCAGAAGGACATTTATTAATGGCTCAGGTATATTCTGCGGGGCGCTATTTTTATGTGCATATTAAGGACTCAATCTTTGTGTTCACATTCACAAAGAGCCAGCTCACGAACTTTAAATTTTTTAGATTCATTTAAAAGAAGGTAGCTACAGAATGGCCGATCAGTCTCTTGAAGTTGGTCTCAGTTATAATTTTCAGGTTGGTTTTGTATACTAGTATGATTCTACTAATTATGAATATTCAGCTGTACTTAACACTGACAGCTGTTTATAATTTTTATGTTGCTTCTTAAGGTTCGCGATTCTCCTCAGTACCATTTGATCAAAGCTTGTGTTTATAAAAACTTGGGCAATCATGAAGAATGTATTAAGACACTGAATATAGCAATGGCATTGCCCGGTGTTAAGAAAGCAAGTAAGCTGTCTTGCCGCAATGTTCTCTAACTGTCGTTTTTTAGGTAAACTTAATCAGCACGTTTTAACATTGGTATTTTTTATCTCAGTTCCAACTGGTCAAGGTGGCAAAAAGGGAAACAGTCTCACCTTAAGTGACCGTGTATCAGTTTATTTAGAACTGGCGGCTGCACATTCACAATTAAATCATGAGGTGAGTAAAGCCGATCATAGCGAGGGATTTGCTCAGTTTCATTAAAGTATTCAAATCCTAAATTTTAAATAATTAAAATATGCTTATTCTAATTTCGATCATTTCACATTGTGTAATATAAACTTTTTCGTACATGGCTTGAAAGCGTGCAGATACAATGCTGTTTGTTTTGTTTTTGTGAAATCTATCAATCTAGCTTGATATGCAAGTTGTAGTTTCGACAGAAGAAGTTCCCTCAAGAACGTTTTCAGAACATTTTTATTAGCAGGAATTTCTGGATTGAGAATTTGCTGGCAGGAAGAAGTGGCTATATTATCTCGTGTCTACCTGTACTCTAACCCTTCTCTTATATAGCACGAGGCTGCCAAGGTCATGCAGGACGCGATGAACGAATTTTCGGGCTCTTCAGAGGAAGTAAGGTAGGTTGGAAGTTTAAGTGCATATGGATATATTTATGTAAATATTCATAGAAAATTGAATATATGACTATTTCATTCCAAGTGCAGTTTGATGTACTGTAAATACGCAGTGCTCGCGTGTTCCTTATTTCCATTCTGACCCTACTACCTTCATGCAATAAACCATTGCCATGGCCCGCGGAAGATCGATTATTGAGGGCAGGATTTCATATATTCGGTTTCACAAATCCTAAAAACAACTTATTTTACCTCCCCCACCCCATTATCGATCTTTCGCGACTCATGATTGCCAATATATCAAGTGCAAAACCACCCTCGTAGTTTCAGTTTTAAAGTGTTTATTTTTTAAGAATAAGCATTGCAAATGTTGACTTATTCCTGAAGCGAGGTGATCATAAGGAAGCACTCACAATACTCAGATCTATTACTCCAGAACAGAGGTAAATGGAATTGGCTAATAGTGATTAGTCATAGGATATTATTCTGTGTATATTTGTCATGTCACTTATAAGCAATCTGATCAACTGTTTCGCAGTTACTTTATCCAAGCGAGGGAAAAAATGGCAGATATATATCTCAATCATCGGAAAGACAAAAGACTTTATGCAAGCTGTTATCGGTTAGTGTGGCATTATATGATGTACTGTATCTGCTACAAAATACCCCGATCTTTTTGCCTCTGGTTCAATTTAGTTGTAATTATATATCGTAAGAAGGAATTAAGCACCGTGTCTACTACAAATATTGTTGGTTACAGAGGTTGATATAGATGTTTTGATTTAGAGAACTGCATGACAAACATCCGAGTCCACAAACAAGTCTGTTGTTGGGAGATGCATACATGAGCATACAAGAGGTACAGTACAGTATCTACATTGCTACACTGCAAGTTACGCTGTCACAGACTAACTAAAGTGAGTCGTTAGCAATCAATGACCTATACAGGCGAATAACTAAAACATGATATTGTCAAGATATTCTTTTTATTGTTTTTTTTATTATTATTTCATTAGCCTGAGCAAGCTATTGAAGTTTATGAAGCTGCATTAAAACGCAATCCACGTGATAGCGCATTGGCAAGCAAGATTGGTCAAGCATTAATCAGAACTCATAACTATATTAAGGTAGTCTCGTTTCAGCCTTGCACTGTAAGGAATTCATATTCCTGTAGAAACAAATTTGAAGATTTTTCGTCTTGTTTTCATTATATCGTTTTTGGTAAATTTGAAAACGTATACTGTATAGAATGTGGCGACTTAACCATGTACCGTTTCAAAATTTCAATTGATTAAACTTTATCCAGTTGACGTTACTTCGTTATTGTAGTTGATGAGGATTCATCGTAAATTACTCGCGATACGATTAGTTGTTATATTTTGCAGGCAGTTAACTATTACGAAGCTGCTGTGAAATCAGGAAACCAAGGATTTCTGAGGTATCTTTTTTATATTTATTTGAGTATGTTTTGTTTTGTGCTCGTTTCAATGTAATATATGAAACATAATTGGTTAAGAAAAGTATAACAATTCTCTTTTGGATTAGGTTGATTTGACACTATGTTCATTTGTGATTAGATACGATCTTGCCGAACTTTACATGAAGTTGAAGAATTACGAGAAAGCTGAGAAAGTTATCAGAATTGCTATGGAACAACAAAAAGGTGACAGATTTTTTTCAGACTAAGTTGGATAAATACATGCATGTACCTCGAATATCAGGCCACAGTACAGGTATACCATAGATATCTCATATACTCTAGATGGTGCATCCCACACTGTGGGCAGGCGAAAAACTGAAGCCGAATCGCAGGCGCTGGTCGTTCCCACAGAGTTGACACGGAGCATGATAATTCGTGTATTTCGTATTGCAGAAATGGACAAAGTTGACAACAAATCCTGTTTTATGCAGCTAAAAAGTATTTAATACACAAATGCAAAAAAGTATGGTGTTTTCTTTGGCATTTTTTTGATGAGTGGGAACGGCCAATATGGCCGCCGCCTATTATTATGAGAGGATACCGCTGAGATTTTTGGCTTCACTTTTGATATGTAGATGCCTATCTAGTGTATATGAGGTATCTATATGAGGTATACGCTATATATAACAGTCCTTAGACGATACGAGCTCTCTTATATAGCTGTAAGTAAACAAAACATACCTCGTTCCCATGAGAAAGGGCCTCGCTCTTACAGTCACTCTTACTGTTAACGAGATTATATTCCGTAGGGACCGATATTGCATCATTAATGGAGGAAAGTAAATTACTTGTGTTGCTTTCCAAAATACATCAGAAGACAAATAATACAGAAGAATATTCGAACGTTTTAGCGAATGCAAGGAATGTACAGACCAGGTAGATAATTTATGTAATTATTGCCGTATTGCTCTATATCATACAGACAACATCATTAAAGACATCTTTAATAATTCAAATATTTTTTATACGTTTTCAAATCACTACAATTGTCTGTTTAAACTTGAAGCTTGAAAAAATGGGCGCAGTGGATATTTTGGGATAATATGTGTTGAGTTGTTATATGTTAACAGATCATGCATTCTAGAGTTCCCACTCAAAGTGAGCACCTATTATAAGCAGCTATTGTTTTGACCCAGTGACAGTGCTCTCTTTCTTTGAATATGGCTTGAAAGTCTGAAATTTCCGTCCCTTCGTATATATGTAGATTTTTAAATGATAACGAATACAGTTGAATATGATTATCCATAGGGTTTTGAAGAGAGTTGGCCTTGAACAGCCTGATCAAGTTTCAGTACAGAAACTTCAAGCAGCAAAGTAAGTTAAACTTTGTCTGATCTTGAGGATTTTAGCTCGACCGAATTATTATTGTACATTTTGCCCGGATATGTTTAGATTTCTAAAAAATCTCCAACATGCATATTTTGCAGTTTATCTTCCTAACAATTCATTTTAGCTTCGCAAACCAGAGAGAACCTTGTTAGTAAGGTTACTTTGTTTTTCAGGTATAAGTAAGTTGATAAAGAACGTCATTATATAGCACACAGGAATCTTTGCACTCAGCGAGACGCTTCACAGAGAGAAATACAACCTTTTAAAGAGAGAAATACTTTGTGTTTGTAAATAAACGACCTTTTAAACATGTTATGCCTTCTTCGTGGAAATAATCTTCTCGCTATTAAGAATTAGCTTTAATTGTGGGAACGCCGAATTCTAAAGTTTTATATAATGCGCGCCATTAAACATAAGATTTTAAGATTTAAAACTTGTATGATCCAGGCATTGTCTGATCTGTCTCTATTATAAAACTTATATCGAACTATAACTGTCTTACTAGTGTAGATCAATAGTAATTTCCTCAGATGATATATACATATAGCCGCCATAGAGTCGGAGCGTGCAAAGATGTAATAGTGTCCTATTAAACTGCATGACGCCCCAGTATGTCATTTCATATTTAATGATTATAGAATTTGCTGTGACATAGCAGAGCTAGCGACTACAAAACGGGAATATGAACAAGCTATCAGAGCATACAAAGAAGCTTTGTCGCATGATGGCTCGCATGTAAAGGTACGTTTATATTCATGTATAGAATTCCTATTTTATCAGTGCTTGTGATCACTGGGAGAACAATTTCACAGTCACCGCCGCCTTCTCTGTGATGACTTTCTAAGTTCATTCTATATTGTTTACATCAGAACAAGCGGTTTCATTTCTGAGATCGTGTGTTTGATTCAACGTTTAAGGAGATGACTTCAACTGTCCAGTAGCTAACGTCACAGTTTTCTTTGAATGTAGGCGATGTTGGCCCTCGCCAGATTACATTTGTTGGTAGATGACTTGGATGCTTGTCAACAACAATGTTCACAATTGTTAGAAATGGATAAAGATAATGACACGGCATTTATGGTAAACTGCCCCCGTGCTAGTAATTCCTTTTATATCAACTTTACACTATACCTATCTTCTATTTAAACTAGTTTGAAGGGGATTTTTTGAACACGTGGCATAGTTTGACCGGGGACACTATCGACACTTTTGACACTATCCTTTTTAGAAAACTTCAAACCCACCATTACCCTCTCTGTCACTCTCATTTCACAACAACCGTTTAGTCAGTGTCATATTCAGGTCTTTTCACGTCCATTTTCTCGTAGTTTTCGCGTGATGAACCAAGATATGTCGGCAGAAGTCAAATATGTCAGCAGTAATATTGTAACGTAAATCGTGTGACACAGCTAAGATCTCAAACTCAATTTATGAAGTCGGTAAAATTTTACAAGATCACACCAACTGTGAAACAATAAAAAAGCTAATTGATATGTAAACAATGTCACAGTTAAGATCCTAAGTTAGTTAAATATCAAATACCAAGCAATCAAAAATGACAATTTAGTTTCGTTTTAAATTTTCCCAATGAACTTGAAAGAACAGCAGGAGGTAACTTATTCCATTCCTTAATAGTTTTTTGGGAAATACGAGTACTTAAAAACATTCTTTTTTGCCTTGGGAATCGTGTACTTGAATGGATGGCTACCACGTATTCTAGATTCTGGATTTAATTCTAAGTACTGGTCAGCATTAAACCTACAAGATTATGGCTAATTTTGTACATCCTTCTAGATTATGGCTTATTTTGTACAATCCATCCTCTCTATCTTTCGTATAATATGGATCCCATGCCTCACAGGCGGAGTCCAGTTTTAGTCATACCATTTAATGTACATTTATCTTGCTTTATTCTACTTCAGATGATGGCTGAGTTGATGTTTCGCAAGCATGACTATGAGTCTGCTACCTTTAATTTTCAACAACTGCTGGAAAGAAAGCCAGGTAGACTAAGTTTCGTATTAATCTAAATATTAACACATTTATAGCTCTGAGGATGGTTCTGAATTCTGAAATAGCCTTAGTTTCTTGCATGCATGGTTATAAATAACTTTAAATCTATTTTATGAATCAAGAAAATCAATATTTTTAATTTAGACCAATACGAAGCATTAGGCCGACTTCTTGATTTGCTGAGACGTGCAGGAAAAGTTGAAGAGTGTGGTAAATTTATACAGCAGGTAAGAAAGTTAGTGATTTCGCACCTATTGTAATTAATGCTGGCTATATCTTTAATGCTCGTTTACACGCGCGATTATGGCTGCAATTTCTAGTTCGATTTTCCCTTAGAGAGACGTGAGAGAGTAGATTTTTTGCTTGCTTCAAAAGTGGAAAATTGCACGTGGAAATGTGTATTATAAATAGGATTTAATTAAAACATGTTAAAGGAGTAATGGCAGCATTAGTGTACAGTACCGAAATGAATGTGCTACTAAATTAAATGTTCAGTTAACTATATCCAGGCTATTATCGTTAATGTTGCTCACACTAAAGAATGAATGTTGAAGACTATTTTAGTTTGCAGAGATATTCATTCAACTCGTGCTTTAATTACCTTCCTCATAATTATTTGGCAGTACGCAGATCCCAGTCTAGATAATTAATAACATTTTGAAGGTTTACTTTCTTCGTCGTATGTTTGTGTTTTAGGCAGAAAATTCTCCTCGTACAGGCAGAGATGCTGGCTTAAATTATTGCAAAGGGATGAATGAATGGTAAGTGACGGATCATTAAATAACAAATTTAAATCAATTTTATTCGGCCTTTCCTTGTTGCCGTTATTGAATTAATGTCTTTTGTTCATTCCTTCTTATGTTGTGTTTTATATATGCTCGCAAACCTCTGACTCCTAATGACGTACTTCTTTTGCTTCAGGTATAAAAATAACCCAACTCAAGCTTTAAAGTTTTTCAACTTGGCAAGGAAAGATGCTGAATGGTTTGTGTATTAGTTCTTTAAACGTATTTTATGCATGTCTATCCATTCTAGCTGGATTATGTTGTGCCTTATTCATTATGGCAAGGGCAATTTATGTTAGCTTTTTTGTCCATGCACTCTGTACAACCAGACTGTGTTACTGACTCTCACTTAGCTATAATTTTATCAATTCGCCTGTAACCCAAGAACAGCAATTAAACTAATATCCATGTAGCTACTGCTCGTAAATCTTTATATCAGGCCCGCCTTGCATGAGGCTGAAACATGCAATAATGGTATATAATTACAGCTTTATCTTAATTGGTGCTTGCAGATCAATTTAAAAAGTAAAGTTGCTTAATAAAATATGAAACGAAATAGAGTGAAATTCCGTTTTGCTTTTATTCATTTATTTCACTACTTTCGTACCTTAAGGCACTATCATACCCACGAAAATTTTCTTACTGAAGCAATTTTTTGTCGTCCAGTGACTTCAACTTAAAGTATACTGGTTTTCTTTAAGAATGTTGTGATTTTATAGGGGTGAAAAGGCTACGTATAATATGATTGAAATATGTTTGAATCCGGACAACGAAACACTTGGTAAGGAGATCAAATAAAGTGTCTTAAATGGGGAAGGGGGATTTTGGTGAGAGGTGAATCATATTGTACAATACTCTGCCTGCGTGGTTAAGTTCTGCAAATATCTTCCAAAAAGAAGGCGACTTTGTATGATAGCATGTAACAGTCAACGTATCACTGTCAAATTTAAGTCAATTTCTCCGGGGCCGGTTGTTCGAAGCCCGTTTAGCTTAAACGGTGGTTAAGCTCAAATTAGAAACCAAGTTTATATATTAACTCAACAACCAAACTAAAAGTTTTGAACCTTAATAGAATGATTATGCTTACAACTACATATTTACTGCAAAATATTTAAGTTAATTATTTAACGAGTGATGTAAGAGTGTTATTTAATTTTGACTTATCCACCGTTTGCGCTAAACGGGCTTCGAACAACCGGCTCCCGAACTACAAATGATATATCATTTCACTTTTCCCATGAGAACTTGCGTAAATATCTAGCGCAATTTGTGAAGTCGCCTTCGAAATACGGTTGCAGTTTCATTAGGTTTCATTTCACACTTTCAAATGTCACGCTGTTATAATACCATACCAGACGAGTATGTCGTAGAAAAGACGCATGAAAGGTCTATGTTCATCCACAGTAGCACTGATATAAGTGAATTAAATCTTTTTCACAAGAAACTAGTTGTAACGCCTTTCAATATTTGCCAGGTGGAGAAACGTTTGAAGGAATGGACAGTGGTGACCTCGGGTAAGAATTTGGACATTTTATGTAGACCGTTCGACATTCTCTTACAATTGACCTTTTATGTAAATTTTTGTTGAGCCTTTACTGTTTGGTTTAAAGTTTTGTCAACCTAGATGTATTTTTATCAACAGTGATATCGTGTTATTTTATGGATAGGCTACCCCTTTCATGTTTGTTGAACTTCTTCCACTATCTACGAAATGTTACTCAAAAAGTTATTAGAGAGTCGAAGGCTTTTGTCGGGTATAGGTTTTTCAAGTTTATTATTTGACTACAGTTTGAGACTACCTGATTATATTATTAGAGCTTGTATATGCGTGTGCACATGATTTACCCTAAAGAACTTTCCTCAAGGAGACTATTGTGCTAACAATTACTCGTTTCAAGATACGGAAACAATTGCGTGAATTATAACTTCATTATTTATTATTTTTATTATTTTCTTTCAACTCGTGTAGAAACCAAGCAGAAAAAAACGATTCTCAACTTGCAGCTGTAAAAACCGCTGAAAAACTTCTGAAGGTATCTTTTATAAAACATTCGTTGCTCCCATTTTGATGATGACTTATCCTCATTACATTCCTTTAGTAATAGATCTATTAACAGAAGGAGCTTGTAGGCAAATGTTCTTTAATCTGATCAATATAAATTCACGTCTTTTAAACTATTAACGTACAAACCGCATACACATACAGTAGCCAAAGTGTTGGTCTCAAACGTTAGTAGCAAAAATATAAAGGCAGTTACAGACTGAGAGATATACTACTAGCTGAAGATATTTGAAACATTAAGCGTGTTAACTCACGTAGACATAAGTGGACATTAAGGGTGTACGAGGAACAGACTGTACGGAAAGTACAATACCTGTAGATCGAGACTAAATGGGGCTTGGGTAGCGAAGTCGTTAAACTAGTACGATATTTTCATTGTATCTTGAACTCAGTCCTCGTGTTGAAAGAGTATCACCAACGCCCTGTTTTTTCTCCGAGTACCCTGGTTTCCTCCCACAGGGCCCACAGCAATGTGGCTAAACCTAAAAAGAATAAAATTAATATTAATTCGATATGAGTAATAAGACTCAGTGTGTGACAACCGTGGTTTGACCCAGGCCTTTCGCTTGAAACGTTGATAGCTGAGATATTGAAATGTTACATGAGATGACTGGTCTTGTTTATTTCAAATCGATTTGAAAACCTGAAACCTTCCAAGAATCTGAGTACGTGGCCCTGACCATATATTGCATTGTCGTGACCTATAGCAGAGGAGCCTGCAGGAGCTGTTTTGGCATTAACCAACTTTTGTACATATTTTACTTACATCACTTTTGTCCAGTGGCGTAGCCAGCGTCGATAATTGGAGGGGCGAATATTCATGTATCATGTTTTGCATCATTAATTTCTTTTGAAATCGATTGTTTGTAAGGTCTGTGAACACAAATATATGAATATTCGCCCCTCCAATTATTGAAGCTGGCTACGCTACTGCTTTTGTTGCAGGATTGAATTACGTCGCTTTAAGTCCCTTAAAATAAGCATGAGATGAGTGATTCATCCCATTGAAACCCTAAAGTTTATAATGCATGTTACGTAATATTGTTTTAGGAACTCAAGCCGAAAGGAAACGGATTAAAGTATCGCATCTTAGAAAACTACGCTCTTATGGCGAACAAAAATAAATCGAATATTGAAAAAGCTTTATCTAATTTTATGGAGATTGCTACAGCTGAGGTATATTTTAATGTTTCCAGTACATAATACTACAGGGTGTCCCAAAAAACGAAGTTCAACTTCTAAAATTAATTGCTGAGTGAAAACTCGTTCATATATAGGACTTTTTTTTTAGTTTTTTGGCTTGTTCATTTGCTTTTCGAACAAGGTATTCCTTGTCTACTTGAAGCAGGTAATAAGACCACAGGAACAATTTTAGTGCAAGCGATCAATTTGAGATGCTCCAAAAAAGCACATAATTTGGTGCCACATGGGTAGTTTGAGACTGACTAATGTTCACTTTATGTTCCACAGGAAAAGTAATTCTTCTTGTTGAAAATTATTTTATACTAATTAACACACTTACACAAAATATCGATAAAGAATATGAATGTTTTTTTCTGATTGAGATTCCCTTGATCGAAATTAAATGGATCTGATTGAAATTGAATGCGCTCACTTCATTTTATGACTTAATGCATGAGACAGTGATTGGTACTTTTTTTGACCTGTCTTAAGACAAAATTTAATGCACGCCCCAAACACACTTTTATTACAGAAGATAAACAAATCACGAAAAATAATAGAAAATGCGATGAATGTTCAGCTTCCAGATACGAAATCCAGATTGCCACTTTGAATACAAATTGTGAACATGTGATGTACAAAAAGCCTCAATTTTAAGAACTTCTAATCGCGATCGACTAATGCACCATAACTGTGACTCATTCACCCTTACCAATTGTAAAAAGTTATTTGTCAGTTTGTATGCTCAACACGTAAATTTATGGGTATTTACACAAAATTAAACTGATATTGTTTTGAGGCTTCTCACTGGGATTCAGGAATTAGAAATTAGAAATAGAATTCGAGAGTTTTCTAAGCGTCGTTGATTTGTTTATTTTACTTTCAGCGTGATCATTTGCCTTCTCTACTGGGCATGGCAACAGCTTATATGTATCTTAAACAAACACCACGAGCGCGAAATCAGCTGAAACGTGTTGCCAAAATGAACTGGACTATGGAGGTAGAGTATACAGCTAATTCAATTAAGGTTGACATTGACAATAGTCAAATGTGCAATATGATCGATCGAGTGCCAAAAGAATGATGATTCTTTACATGCGAATGTAAAAGATACCATTATATAGATTCTATATTTATAATCCAGCAAGGCTGCTGATGTTTTGATCTTATTTAAAACTATATTATTACCATCATTTTTTTATGCTCGTGCATATTGCACATTATCCATTTGACTATTGTTGATGTCAACCTTATTTGAATTAGCTGTATATTATGAATTGTCATATATTAATCAGCGCTAATAATACGTTATTATAAAACTATAAACTATATAGAACGATATTTCTCAATTTCTTGACACTAATTAAAAGTAAATTATCGATGTTAAACCACTCGCCTTTCTCTTCCAAGTCAATGCCGAACGTCGTGGTTTTCTCCGGGTCTCAGGTCTCCGTCGTGGGTTTTCTCCGGGTTTCTCCGGCCACAGGAAAACGTCCACAGGTTGGGCTAGGTAATACGAGCCCTCAGTACTTGGTGTATGCTGTGGTGTGGAGCCTGCCCTTGTAGCAAAAACTAAATAGTTTAGAGAATTTTTGTCCTGATATGAAGCAAGTGTCTGTTGCGAAACTTTCCAAGACAGACCTCCTAGTCCCATAATTTTGATTGTAAACAAATGTAAATCCAAGTATAAAACTAGTCTTTTTATGTTTTTCATTATATTAAGGAAGCAGACGAGTTTGAAAGAAGTTGGTTGCTTTTGGCTGATATTTATATCCAGGTAACACTATCATGTACGCTTAGTAAGTGGGGAGGACAGTGGACGTGGACGTGTTTTAAAACTATAGCCCATTTTTTCTTTCTTCCAGAATGGAAAATACGATATGGCTGGGGATTTATTAAAGAAATGTCTTGCTCAAAATATGGTAATACCTCTATATATAATATATGTATACGACCTTGAACCAAGCTTGTCCCTGGGAACGGAGTAGGTAGCTGCAAACTGTGCAGGGCCAATAAATGTTTTGACTCCATGTTGTAGGGTGTACAAACAGCTCGGCTTTTTCACGTTACTGAATAATCTACTTGAAATCGATATTACTGTATAATGACGAGTAAAGAATTCATGTCATTTAATATAAGACCAACATTTTACGCGATAATTTAAAATAATTGTGATCTAATGAAATTTCGAGTGTAAATTTTGCCTTTGCTAATGAGCTATACTGTTAAGTATTAGGATGTACCCAATTCTACCTTTTATACAACAGATCCATTCTCATGGCTCTGTAATGTTGAAATTTTAGTTAAATACAATTTCTATAACTACGGGCTATGAAGTTAAAATGCTAAGAATTAGATAGAGTCAATGTACAGCTAGGTTAAAATTAGTTTTTAAATGCTCTTTCAAATAGTTTAGTTCATTTTATAAATTGTTTGTAGTTAGTACAATTCCTGATGTTCTTGCGTTATTATTATTATTATTATTTGTATTATTAATTATTACTTAACCTGCGACGTAGTTTTGAACTGAAACTAGCAAGTAGAGTTATCATTAATAGTAACACGTGTTTGAGCAGTCAAATGGGTGGAGGTGGAGTTCCGGTCGCCTCGACGCCTTTCTGTACTTTTTTCTGCGGACAAATTGTCAAGATTTTTGACAAACTGTATTTCCAACCTTCGTTTTTGTTCCAGTCGTGTTGTAAGGCGTGGGAGTATTTGGGATTTATCATGGAGAAAGAACAAGCTTATCAAGATGCTGCGAAAAATTATGAAAATGCTTGGAAATTTGGAAATCAGAATAATCCTGGAATTGGTGAGATTAAGTTTTGAGAACTAGAAAGCATTTTTGCAAGAACAACATTTACCAGAAAACGTTGAGAAACATATAGTGTTGGAAACAGCTGTCGCAAGATTCAAACTGAGTGTAGATTTCAGTGTGAAAAAGCCTTTATTCCGTATGTATGGAACACCGACAAATTGCTGAAAACGAGTTTTTTACACTGCATACTTCGAGGTGCTATGTACACTGGTAATAAAGAAATTCCAACACGTAGTAAGACTTTAAGGAAGGTCCTGTTGGGTAGCTCCGCTAACACACAAGTGAAAAACACGATAAACCTAATGAACCATTGCTAGCTTAAAACCATTGTCTTATTCACATCAAATTAAGTGAACGCGGGGAATGTCTGTTAGGCTGAAAACAATTAGATAGCTCGTGTATAGATATTCATGATAAAATTTTCTCATCGCAGGTTACAAACTGGCATTTAATTACTTGAAAGCAAAACGTTTCGTGGATGCGATTGACGTTTGTCATAAGGTATGAAAAAACACTTTTCGCCTTTTTTCTGTCACAGTCAAACGAACTAAAGTTGTAATTATTCAAACTCAAGGACTCTCCGATCCTAATTATCCTAATATATTCTCAAGTCATCACTCTACTAAGTTGATTCAGTAGTGCAGTATCACTCGTTTCTGTAAATTAAGTACATGTGATCTATTCTAGGTTTTATCTCAACACCCCAAGTATCCCAGGATAAGAAAAGAGATTCTTGAAAAGGCGCGGTCATCTCTTCGAACTTAAATTTAGTCCAGGTTCAACTAACTTCTTGAATTGTAGAAAAGTAAAAGGAATAAAAAAAGACAGTTAGTAAGGCAGGAAAAGCAGGAAGATGTGACGTCACAGTAAAGAAATGTGGCGTGGCGTGGCGTGGTGATGTTTTTTCAAAGCCATTTAGACAACCGCAAATATATTTTTACGCGTTTGTGTACGTTTGTGGTCGAGACGTTCGCCGTTGAAAAGAAGCCCGGAGATGCAAGTCATTCAGATGCGAAACATGATCACGCCACGCTACATTCCTTTACTGTGATGTCACATAACTTGAACATTCTTTGCATTTACTAACTGTCTTTTTTACTTCCGGAAAAAACGCTTTGCTGATTTCGGTCATAGCATCGCAAGCTAGCGAAGTAAATGGTCTCATCGTTCTTGCAGTTCCTTAAACTACGTTATGGAGGGTGAGGTTTATGACTTTCGTGTGATTTCGGGTTAAAAAAATATTTATTTGATTGTCAAATAAAACAAATGTGTAGACAACTCATTTTATAGTTTACCAAGCACTTTTTATTTACACGGACGTGAACTTTATTTATTGGCTTTACCCTTCACAAATTAATCTTTACTGTTCGTTTTATTCGATTGTAATATAATATTATTTAAATAATGCATGTGTTAAAACAAAAATAGCTTACTCTAGTTACTTGTAATATGTTTTTCATATCAAAGTAGTTTGTTTGAAAAGAAAATTTCTCGTGAATATCTCGTTTGCTATCGATACCAATATTGGTGTATGTATAGATATGACATCGTAAATACTATTCCATTATGTAGTTACGTAGTAACAGATAAAGATAGGGCGATGCAAAACAAAAACTCGTTTCATAGACCGTTGACGAAAACATTCACAGATATACTAACAAAACATTGGATTTTTTTATTGTTTGTATGTCTAAATTTGTCTCGACAAATATACCAACAATGATACTAACAAAAACTTATAAGACATTTTTACTTTCAAATCAATACTTCAGTTTTGATAATGTGTCCACCACTTGGGATTTGTTTAGTTCGCAGTTACTTTTTTGACTTTTTCAAATGTTCAGCATACGCACGAAATATATTGGCATTGTAATCCATACGTTTCTTAATACCACCATCTCCGCCACCGGACTTAGATGCGCGATAATCCGCCCGGTCAAGGTATTCGTCAGCAACCTTGTCCCACTCGTCATTATTTATGTACCTGACTGTCCTCTGAGAAGATGTGAACTCCCCCCGGAAAACACCGTTAACAAGTGCTGTCTTGACATCTGAAGGGTATGAATCATAATTTGGAAAAAGGCGTTTGGTGGTTTGCACTTTGTCATTTAACGTTTCCTGGAAAAGCGTTTTGGCTTGTGTTTTTGTCAGGCTTGCTTTCCCAGAAGTGATATCCTCAAAGGAGACGTCAGGCAGATTTCTCAGAAAGATTTCACGAGCGTTCGGTTGTTCCAAATTGAATCCTACGCCGATAGTTTTAATTCCTCGTGTATCTTTGTAAACTGACGTCTTAATGCCTTCAAAATTAGCGATGATTTCTTTCATAGACATGTCTGTAATAAGGTTGTAGATGAATTTAATGAAATTAAAAAACCGCGATCATTGATATTGTTGTTACGTTAGTAGACGTTGTTAACTTAGAATGGCACATGAATGATCATAGTGTTTCCCACACTCTTTAATTGGGGTTATAACAAATATTTTACTGCAAAAGACATTTTGCAGCAAAAAACAAAATGTATTATCTCTTGATGGCTGTGGATGAGTTGACTTTAAATAACAAATGTTCACATTGTATGATTTCTTAACTGGAATTTCAATTTTGATGAATGCTGTTGTGTATAAAGACCATGTTCCATGCATGTAGGATTGTTCTCAACTGCGTAGACATCTGACTTATTCTATCACGCCAGCAAACTATGCCCTGTATAGAGCTCCTAAATTTCAGTCCAAAGTGCTGCGATGTCTAGAGGTACATGCACATTCACTGTACACTATATCTGGTCAGGCGTATCATTTCAGTACATTGTGTGTTTTAAGAAAAACATGTTAAAATAACTTTATATATTTACATACCTCGGTTCAGTTCAGCCTGCTATAAAATCGTGTGAACGCTACTCACGACCAGTCGTAATATAAATACGAACATTTAATGGGAATAAGATTGAAAGACGTGTAATTTATCAAATGCATAGTCATAATCCGGAAATGTATTTCCTAGTAAATCACCTACCAGGAAATAAATTTCTAGATTATATTCAACTATTTCACGAAAATATAAGACGAGAAAAAATTTGTTTTCACTGTATTTGTGTACTGGAATTACATTTTGTGTGTATTTATGATAAAGTAAAATGTTCTAAAGCCAAAATCTGTGCTTTGACATTTTTTGGTTGCATGCAGTTACGCATTTGATCATCTTAGATCAATTTCCTCGAATTCATGAGTTGTGTATGATTTCCTTTTCCAGGAAAGGTTACGTTAAAAGTTCCTTGAATGATTGCATGAGCAATTTATCATCTCAAAGCTTTCGATCCATCAGCTCAGAATCGTCAGATCTTCGTCAGTGAAAATCGAGCTCACGAGATAGCAATAGAGTTACAAGCAAAGGTTCGCAGGCATCCTTGGCTGCGAGTACTGGAGACAATTAGGGAGATCATGAATGCAGATTATAAAGAGAAGTGGTCCTAAAATTGTCCCCTGAGGAATGCCACAGGCCAATGGGCGACATTTCAAGAGAGAAACAGCAATGTTCACGAGAAAATAAATAAGATTAAAACCAGAATAGTGGCACTTGAAATACCAGGCGGAAAACGTAATCTGAATATAAATGCATGTAATTTTAAATGCATGCATACTTTTAAACAATTCAAGTTTATATTGAATTATATTTAATATTATGTTTATATTTAATATAAACTTGAATTGTTTTGGGCATTAATATCCGTATTGATATTAAAGCCAGTTGAAAGCTGTGCCCTACACACCACATTTTTTTAATTTAGACAGCAAAATGTCATGATCATTGACAAGTGTGTCAAAAGGCTTTCTTGTTATCTAAGAACACCACAGTGTTTATACTTCCGTTAATCGATATTGTAAGCCCAATTATCTGCGGCTTGAAGTAATTGCTGTAACAGTAGAATGAAGAGATCTAAAGTTTGATGGTTCACTATCGATATCATGTCATTTTCAGCACGATAATCGTACAACTGATCGTAAACAATTCTCTCAAACACTTTAGCAACTACTGGAATTACAGAAATGGGATGATAATTGTTTAGATTTCAACGATTACCTTGTTTAAACAATGGAATAACTTTAGATAATTTCCATTCATCGGGAAATATACCCGTAATTATAGATTTGTTAAAAATTGCACAGAGATGATCAGCTATCAAGTCAGCAGATTGTGAAGGAATCTTGTTGAAATGTTGTCCAAACCAGTTGCTTTAGACTTGCACAATTTAGATAAGGCAAAAACTTTAGAAGCACCAATTGTATTCAACTCAAACTGAAAATTTGTATGTAATATTTCAAACACGAGTAGAAGTGTTTGTATAGGTAATAGTATAATTTCGAGTGCAATTACGGATAAACAAGCACGAGTGAGTTTTTAAAAACTGCAAAATAGCACGAGTCCGAAGGACGAGTGCTATTTGCGGTTTTTAAAAACTCACGAGTGCTTGTTTTCCGTAATTGCACGAGAAATTATACTATTACTTATTAATAATATAAAAAGGAAATGTCCAAACAAACATTTTGTACCTACAACTTCGCATTATGCAAGTGCACTCATTCTCGAATTTCTTCGCTTAAAAAATTCATGTTAACAAAATAAGCAAACGTGAAAATTCGGCCGCCATATTTTTGGTTTTTCAGCGAGTAAATCCCATCGCTCAAAGAGCTTATTACAGATTTTTGCACTGTTGTTACAGATTTTTGCACTGTTGTTACAGATTTTTGCACTGTGTTACAGATTTTTGCACTGTTCTGGGTGATGTTTGGGATTAACTGCACTCGAATCAACCAATCACAGCCCAGAAACATTTCCTTGTATATTATTATATGTGATATAAAACGCGAGACGCAGTCGAGCGAATAGCTTTTACGCATGCAGTGTTTCGTATATGGTAAAACGCTGTCTAAAGCACAGTTACGACAATAACTCATTGTTAACTTGGATTAGTTAACCTGCACCGAAGCACGAGAACCAACGAATAGCCTCATTAACTGAAGGACTTTACCGGTCACATTCGTACGATTGAACGGTTTCTATTGGCTCAGGGCATTTTAATTATCATATTCGTTCTTTAGTTGAGGCATTGTAGTGTTATATTTCTGTGTGATTAGCTTTGTACTCCCGCGCCGGGTATAAATTACTTCAGCGTCTCATGTACGTGCAGGCAACAGTGGTGTACAGCTACTACAGCTTAAAATAATGAAATTTAATATGAAATTAATCAGAATAATATGAACATCACTAACCATAGCCTAACTCTACTGCAACGCATCGCATAACTGCTTGAGCAGCATTTTTTTACTTTTCAAAAGAACAAAGCCGGTATTGCGATTAATAGCTCAGTGGGGGCTGTCCAAAAATATTCCTATTCTTAATTGCATTTTCGAATGCGGCTTGAAGAAATCTCTCATGCCTCACGGTATCGTTCGCAATAATTAATTGTCCCAGATGGGACCGTTCTCCATATACCGCTCATAAATAACGCCTCTTTCTACCTCGCCTATGCACCTTAATTACTTGTCTTGGAAGCATTGTTCAAGTTACGATATACAGGGGACAGGGTGTCCCAAAAAACCCCAAAAACTATTGAAAATGACCTATTGTTAACATTTGAATGCCCTAGCGCTTGTTAAAAAATTAAAATATCTTTGTAAAGTACGTTTGTTTTGCTCATGGGAATTTACATTTGTAAGTTGTTTTCTCTAAATCAAATAACCCATGCATAAAATTTGATTGCATTTTTAATACGCACTCGTAGGTTTAGTTTTTTTGTCTGGCATAAAGATGGTTAACATTGAGTATTACTATTAATTATGACGGTTATGTCAATACTTTATCCACTCGTGGGTTCAATTTAGTGCTAGGCATTGAAATTCTAACAATAGATCATCTTCAATAGTTTTTGGGACACCCTGTACAAGTGACTTGCTTGTACAACGCCAAGTTAAGTAAATGCTATTGAAAAAGTGAAGAATATGCAAAGTTCTAAAGTCAAGCCCTGAATACGAATTCTATACAGTCTAGGTAATCCACAATGTGTGTTTTGTTTCAGCTAGCGTATACTGTGTGTTCTCCTTGTTCAAGAGAGTCCCTGCTCAAAACTTGTTTCGCATATTAAAATGACCAAAGGCAGCAGAATGTGTGAATATTTGGCACGCACATACATGCACGGAATCATATCAATTATTTGAATTCATGCATTTGAATGCGAACATTGTTAACTGTTAAGCATGTATAATTGTTGGCTGTTTATGCGACAAACATAATATTATTACATACAGTACTGTGAATCTCATAGAGGTTAGCCTAAAAATTTGAGTTTGAACAAAGCGTATAACAACACACACCGGCGTTTTGTCGTAGGTTGTAACGAATGCTATCCCATATTTTTAAAATCAACGCGTCATTGGATGCTTGGATTCCTTTAATATCGGATGATCGCATTCGTTCTCTCGTTCGTTCGTCGATTCGTACATGTTTACATATGCAAACCAATCAGATTTCCTGATTTCAGTTAAACAATTTGCATACTTGCATATTCGTTCGTTCTCGTGCTTCGGTGCAGGTTAACTATTAAATCAGAGACACGTCTTCAACTGATTACTATGTCAACTTCATTTATTATTTGCTCGTGAAATGCTATCGGAACCCAGCCATATGAACAAGGACGAATTTTATCAGTAACGCTATGCCACCAAAGCGCCGTTATCGACCTCCCAGGTCGGAAGAGGAAGAAAAAGAGATTTTGGATGAATGTGTTCCAAAATCAACACGAAGTGCAACAAAGTGGGCTTATAAAGTCTTTTCCCAGTGGCAAAGTGAGCGAGAAAACAAAAATCCTTGTGCAGAGCACAGCTGTTCTTTTCCAGGAACGCAAAACATCGCATAGCCAGCGAGCGTGGCTGCATTTCTGTGGAACTCGGGGGGGGGGGGGGGGCGCGAGGGAAATACAGCCAGCCCAAAAACTATGATATTTTGTATTACGCCTACATTGTTGCTATTTTAAACGAACCAATCACGACACGAGTTAAAAATAAAAGGTATTCTTAATTATAACAGAACAATGGGCGTTGCAAATAGGTTGTCAATTTCGTTTGTTTACGTTTAACAATTACAAAATGTAAATACAATAGTTGAATATGTCTTCATACAATACTCCCAAAAAGATTGTTAAAAAACGAGGAAGGCCGCTTAAGTATACGACTGTAGATGATGCACAGAGTTCTTGTAGAGTATGCAAGTGCTTATTTCGTGTGCAATATGGAAATGATGAAAAATTTAAGCAAATTTCAACGGAGAATATTTTTGAACCAACTACGAGAAAAGACATTGAAAATAAATCTACATTAGTCGATATGTGTTTCCAAATGGGTCTTATCATACAAGCAAATGAACGCCTATCTAAGCGCGTATTCAAACCATGTGGACGCAGAATAAGAAAGGCGCATGAATGTTTTACTTTTATTCGTTCTAATCTCAATTCTTCAACAGCACACGTACAAACGACTAACTCACCTGAACGGCTCAAAAGACAGCTTCCATCAACAATAACACCCGAACGAATTCGTTCACAAAGGATCAAGAAAACGTCAACTGCATTGCAAAAAGCCCGGAAAGTGTTGGACTATGATGAAATTGAAATCGAAAATGAAACACGAGACGACGATGCTATCATGTCTGCGCTTAATATAGATGAACTTTGTGACACTGAAAAGAAAGAAACCCAACTTAAAACCATCATAGTCCACCCCAATGGTAATATAAAGACAAGACTGAATTTTGAAGAATGTACGAAAAAGATAATTTTAAATCTAATCCATGGCAACCTCAGAGCGGTGGCAAACATGGTCTTCAAACTGCCAGGAATTTCGAATTTCTTACGGGATGTTGTTCGGCGAACGGTCGCCAGTGAATTTAAAGTCTATTGCGGAGACAGTTCAGAATCCATTTTAAGAGCAACAAGTCCTAACGATATCGCATCATTTTCAAATGGCATTTTTCTTCATGAAGTCGAGTTATGGTGTCCTTTTTGGATGAGCTGTTTGCAAGGCGCATGCTGCAACCATACTGGGAAATTACCAAAAACAAAGTTTAAGAAAAAAATCAATTACATGGCTACGACCACGGCGATTGCTGCTCGATGTCGCAATCCTAAAATGTCAGCCGTTTCTTATCGTTTATCCACGATTCTTTTTCATAGTGGAACTAAATATGACGATCTTGTACGATTGAGCGGATTCGGCATTTGTGTGCACCCACAAAGTATTGTTTCGTTCGAAGAGAAATTGGGCGAGAAATACGACGCCAAAGTTCAATTTTGGAAAAAAATATTGAAGAGAACAAGTCGGCAGTACTTTTACTACAAGAGACGCTGCAAAACCAGGTTTGTTTTACATGGTCAAGTTACGATTAATATAATTCTATGTCTAAAGTGGAAAGTGCACCAAAAAATTAATTACATGCAATGTTGAAAAAATTCTCTTGCTCTCTTGAAACGCTGTGCACGACCAAATTAAAAAATCCATTAATGTATTGTTTGGTATATGTTGCAGGTTGGTACATCTCATGATCAAGATGACATGGATATTGAAATTCCAGTTGATTTTGGTCCTAAAGCAATTGAAAATTTTGAGCACTTTAACCAGAAAACATATTCACGCTGCAAGAGTATGTTTGCTGACTCACAGGTGTTGGATAAACTAAATTCTTCTGATTTAACTGAAGCCCTGGACACACTTAAAAAAGTTGATCTACCCCACTACAAGTATGTATATTCAGTTACAAGATCTTTAATTACTGTTTTATTCTGGGACCCATATATACATCGTAGTTTTTAAAGAGTAAAGACAGGTACCACTGTAAAGCTTTGAGAAAGATGCCTTTTATTTGTGGTACGGGTGCAGTCACCTTTTAATTTCCGTATAAGCTCGTCATTGATAGGGAAAACTATCTGGCGTTTTTAAAATTTAAAAATAATTACTGGGGCCCAATGGAGGGAGAGCGCTTTACCCACCCAACCAACATCTCCACGACTCTACTGAGGTCATTAGAATTGTATTATTGAAAACACCTCTTCCCAACAATTTTAATTATTTACAGACTAGTTGGCGATAATATTGACCTGGAAGTACATGCAAGGATACAAAATGAATCAAACAAAAACCGTTCTATTCATTGGACACAACAGTATGCTATCCTAAACAGAGTCTCACTGGAATCCCTATCTGAAAAGACCTTGTCAACAAAAGTGCAAGAATATGTCATTGGTCTCACTATTGCCTGGTCCAGATGTTCAAGAAAATTTAACGCACAGATGGTCTGTTAGTAAGAGTAAGAGTAAGTAAGAGAACTTTATTTAACCACGGTAGACTCATCAGGATTTACAAAAGAATAAGACAGTATTTACAAGCTCCAATATAACAAATAACAAATAACAAATAATACAAAACATGTACCTGTTTTTCATGAGTGCCGTGCAATTAATTAAAATAACTATATAAAATTATCGAAAGAGATTGCTACAATCAGCCTTAAATTTTTGTAAAGAGCTAGCTTGTCGTAAATCACTAGGAAGCGAGTTCCACAATACCGCACCGCAGTAACTAAAACTATTCTTTAAATAGTCCGTCCGCGGTTGCGGTATTGCAAGTTTGCCACTGGTGTCTCTCAACGTATAATTTGTAATGTTGGAGCGATCAATAAACATTTCGGCCAGGTAATCGGGTGCAAGGCCATTTAATGATTTGTACACCATAATAGTTTTAGCAATTTTACGTTGTGATGCAAGATTTTTCCAACCAAGTATTTCAAACAAATGATCGGCGTTGGTATCATATGTTGAAAATGTCAGCACCCTTGCGGCACGATTTTGCAGTTTTTGTAGTTTTTCCGCAAGTGTGCTGCCACAGCTATCCCAAACAACCGAACAGTAGTCGAAATAAGGTTGGACTAAACAATTGTAAATTAATTGCATTGTGTTGGGGGAAGCGAACGGCCTAATACGTTTTAAGGCACTTATACCCGAAGCAACTTTTTTACACAATTTTTCAACATGAACATTCCAAGACAAGTTCTCGTCAATATATGTACCCAATGACTTTGTATGAGCAACCTGCCTGACTGGAACGCCATTAATTGCTAACAAAGGAACAGTTTGAAGAGTTTTAATTCTTTGGCGTGAGCCAATCAACATGAATTCAGTTTTTGAGTAATGTGAATTCAGTATGAATTCAGTTCTAGTTAGCAGGGTCATCTGCAAGTATCTTACAAAATTTCAGCATCTGCGGAAGTGTGTAATTTCCCATATTCCTCATAAATATTCACATGAAATGGCGCAAAAATCTGTTACAGTAAGTGATGTTTCCCAATGATTTGATAAAGTGATGACATTAGTAACTATTTAATTAATTTTACTTTTTTCACATGGGCTACAACTACATAATTTGTTTTTACTTATTGCTGTCTTGGCATCAATTTTCAAAATTCCAACGTTGCATCTGAAGTTGCTCAACTTTTAATTTCGAACCAAGATAAATACGTCCCTGTAATGAACACAAAGAACGAAAAGATTATTTTGGATACAATTCCGTTGCATGGGGATCAATTGTTCGAAGAAAGATGCCGAAACACACAATGGACTTTTCAGAACGGAGAATGCTCGTACGACAGATTACAAGGCATTCGAACCGAATTTGCAGACTGGCATGCAAAGTTAAACCTTTACATGGTAAGACGGCACAGTCTAACACGAGGAACAACTGGAACAAGTTTAAAGAACGAGGAATACGTTTTATAAACGTATATTCTTCGTCATTTAAACTTGTTCCAGTTGTTCCGCGCTTTAGACTGTGGCTTATAAGGCGCTTATTATGGGTGTTGTATTCCGAGTAATGAGTAACAAATAACGAGTAATGACTAATGATTTTCGTTCTTACAATCATAAGCAAATGCAAATAAAATTTTAAAAACGAAAATCATTGGTCATTACTCATTGCTCGGAATATAAACACCCGCTTATTATTAAATACTCGTGTATTAGATTTTGTTGAACTACCCAATATATAACTTACAGTTATACAGCCGTCATAAAAATATTAGGGGTTGGTACAATTCTTATTTTGACTTTTTCGTCTTTGTATTTTGTCCTGGCATAGGCGGCCCAATTCAGTGTGTGTTTCATATAGAGATCAGTACGCACACTTCATACATTATATTATATAAATATCCTAAGGCTGGCAACTCTTTTACAGTAATAAACTGACACATGTTAGACTTTCGCTTCAAACAAAAAAATTAACTCAATTTACCGCAAAAAAACTACATACAAATGATCTTGGATATCTCTTCTACATTTCTAGATAGTTTTTAGACAAAAACAAGATTCCAAAATACGTAAATTTGTTCAATAAAAAGTGTTTTTGATCGAAATTTTCCGTGTAGATAGGCGGGATGCAAAGTGCCCTACAAAAGTCATCTTCGGAAATGACTTCGGCTGAGCTGCTATTGGCTGATGAGCACTCGGAAACGCCGAAGAAAAGACGAATTCAATAGCAGCCAATAGGAACTTAGATTTGCTTTGCCGAAGTGATTTCCGAAGATGACGTTTGTAGGGCACTTTGCATCCCGCCTATCTACACAGAAAATTTCGATCAAAAACACTTTTTATTGGACAAATTTACGTATTTTCGAATCTTGTTTTTGTCTAAAAACTATCTAGAAATGTAGAAGAGATATCCAAGATCATTTGTATGCAGTTTTTTTGCGGTCAATTGCGTTAATTTTTTTGTTTGAAGCGAAAGTCTAACATGTGTCAGTTTATTACTGTAAAAGAGTTGCCAGCCTTAGGATATTTATATAATATAATGTATGAAGTGTGCGTACTGAACTCTATATGAAACACACACTGAATTGGGCCGCCTATGGTCCTGGTTTGTGTATGAAGTTAATGTTACAGGAGACAACTTCAAACGACGCAAAAGCATTGCCCAGAAACAGCGTCAGTGAAATGTGAGGGACAGTGCTTCTAAAAAACGTTCAATGCGAAAATGGTTAATATATGGTATCCTGTTGAAGATCTATGAACCAATGTTGTTTGGTTGCAAGCTGTCAAAAGTAGTCCCGTGTAATATTACCTTAAAATACACTCTTAGACTAATCAACAAAATAATTCTCTCATTAGGTTGAATACGACACATTCGTTAAAAACTCTCCTGGCGAAATAGGGACCTCAAAAGCCAGTATGAATCGCACGGGGAAAACGAATGCTTCTAAGGGAGTGAAGACGAACTACAATGACTACAAGGACTTTCATAATTCTGAGATAGAAGGTCACACTCTGGCAGGTTTTATGGAAAAATCCGGAATGTCGAACTTAGAAGGTGACTGTGTATACCTTGGTGAACATGGTAATGCATTTGTTTGAAAATATGATTGTGCTGTGTCATTACATTTAATAATTGCGCAACTGTCCGTATAGATAATCCACATTATGACATACCAGGAAAACAGGAACCAAAGGAAAGTGCTGGGAAATGGTTGCTGGAATTGTGTTCCGATTTTGTCTATACACACGTATTGGAAGGGGAAACGGTTTTAGCAGCTGTGAACCAGGTTAAGGAGCTACACGAATCGTTCCTGAAAGGTTTTGTTTGTCGTCATCAAGACTGCCATTCAAAGTACATGCATCATTCTGGTAGAGTGAGGTAATTGTATTATTAATTTTCGAATAAAAATAGTTGATACTTCATGTTCAACTCAATGAATTTACTATAAACGTGTAGACTAAATATGAAGAGTAACAATTTTATACCAACTTTAGGCACGAAATCACCAAACACTCACTCGTCGTGGAAAAATACGAAAAAGGAAAGGACAAGAAGGATTCGTTTGGGTACTTTCATTGTCAATGTTCATGTGGTCATGTATTTTCTACAGATTCATCAAGGAAAAGGTACGGTAATGTTTTGTATTGTCACAAAACATCGTTTTTAGTATTACTTGGATCTCTAGTATGTATATTTTAGGCATGAGAAAGATGCTCACGGTGTCTTAGTGGAAACAACGTCATCAGCATCTAACGAGCGAAGTGAATCAACCAAAGTCGAAGACGATTTTCTTTACAACTACCACAGGGCGAAACTTACGTTCGGACTTGTATTATTCGAATTTAATGATGCGATAAAAGAAGGCGATGGTCAAAGGCTTTTTGAATTGTACAAACTCGCATTGCTTCTTTACAAAGTGAACGGGAAAACGAAGTACTCGTATGTTATACTGCGATATTTGGTCTAAATATCTGCGACGCTGTCCGATAAAGATGCTCATAACTTAAAGTGGAATCGTTTTTTCAACAAACATGGAAAAAAAGGAAGTAACCTGCCATTAGACTTGCGCATGGAACAGTTAAATAAGTGCGTCAAATCAATGTGGAGAGGCCTGGGGGCAAACATTAATGAGAAATCTGCAGCACGGATTGCCCGAACAACAGAATTGGGGGAAATGATTATGGATGGAGTTGACAAAGAATGTGACTTGCAGGAAGACGATGGCTACAGATCTTCAGAAAAATCAAAAGGTGCTGTGGAGCAGGTAGCAAAAGATCTTCTTCAAATACGGGCCTTTCGACATCAACCAAGAAGAAATGGTCATCCCTCGTTCCGTAGTTTTCCGTCAAGCCTGTTGCAAAATTTAGACTATAGAGAGCTGCATTCATGGATGTCAGGATTAATAAAGACATGGGCATCCTTGCAAGAGCAATGAATATTTCTAAACGTTTCTTGATGTGCACAAATACACCGAAGGCTTTTTAAAATCAACCTGATACTCAGGGTGTTCACGTCCACTACTTCCCGCAAACCACCGTTATCGCGAAGACCCTGACACAGGTTGATCACATGGAACCAGGATTTTAGGTGCTAAATTTTGCTACTTACACAGTCACGTAAAAATCTTACAACTTGTAACAAGTTTGCAAAAACCCATCAACAAATTGTGTTCACATTACTTGTTGCAAGTTGTCAACAAATTTGAAACAAGCTGTTAACAACTTGTAACATCCTTGTTGACATTATCAGACGGGTTGCAAGGTTATTCCAACAAGACTTAACCTTGTTGACTAAACTTGTAACAAGTCTGATAATACCATCAGTTTGTTACAAGTTGTTGACAGCTTGTTGCAAGCTTGTTACAACAAACTAGGAACAAGAAGTGCGAACACAATTCGTTGACTGCAAGCAGACTTGTCACAACTTGTTTGCAGGTTTGTTACAACTTGTGTGTTTTTGCACATGCAGTGGGGGTGGGTAAGTTGTGCACCAGTCAGTGCTGTAGTCAGGCATATTCATTTTGAATTTGATTTGAAAAACCTTATCATGCAGAACATGAATATATGAATATTACACCCCTTATTAACGTTGCAGCTACAGCCCTGGCACCAGTGCATACGCATAGGAGCCTGGGCCACTGGGAGCATGTGCCCCCCCCCCAATTTTTTTCGTAAAGTGAGTACAATTTACTAGTACTAGTAAGTAATGGAGACCAAAACATAGTTTTCACACCAATGCCCATAGATTATATTCCTAAGTTGAAGAGAAAATAATAATATGATAAATTTCAACCCTTAACATACTTACATATACAAGTTGCCACATTTACTCTGATGCATCTTCATCAAATTCACATTTCAAGAGTTCATCAAGAGTTGAGCAATTTAACAGTAATTGTTCCAAATTGTCAGTCTGGTGTAGAAGAGCAGAGTCATCAAAATCATTAAATGACTCCGCTAAAACCTCTAAGATTTGAATTGCATGATCCATGTTAAAAACAGGTGCATACTTCAAGATATCAGGAAGTGAGAATATTTTGTGAGCATTGTCAACAACATCAATGATTAGTTCTAATGTAAAACCCATGGAGGACATGCATACAAAAGCACTTCTGTTTGGTTTTACAAACATGCATTGGAGTTCATTAAGTGATTTCATTAGTTCTTGTTCGTCAGACTCAGTTATGGTTCTCCATTTGCCATTATCATTCTGAATAACAGGCCTTTCAAGTTCATAGGCCTTCTTTCGATACTCACATAAACCATTTCTACAACCGCAAGAAACAGTGCAGTACTCACAGCAATTATGACTAGGGCTCAATGGTTTTACACTCAGATCTAAGGAGTTATAACTAGCTTTGCGCTGACAACCACTGTTTTTTAAAAAGGTTCGCATGTCATCTTCACAATGAACAATCTGCTGCCCATAGTAATAAAGGATCACATCTGACATTTGATTGTCTCTTCCAGCTCGACCAGCCTCTTGATGAAAATCCAAAATGTTGCGTGGTGGTCCCCACATCACAATAAATCTGATGTTAGGGAAATTTACACCCATGCTTAAGGCTATTGTGGCAATTGTTACTCGAATTAAACCATTTGGGTCCTTGAAACTTTTCATTAACTTTTCTTTGCATTTGGGAAGTGTAGAGGAGTGAAAAATTCCAAGCAAACAATCCTTTCTTTTCTGTGATGTAGTGGGATAAAAAGCAGGAGGACCCAGCTGCATGATAAGGTAATTTATTACACTACCAACTGCATACAAAGTGGGACAGAAAACAATTGTTTTTGGAGTGGCAGTTCCATAAGCCTTTACCATTTCAACAATCCAGTCAAGTTCTGCCAGTATTTTATTCTTTGGCAACTTTTTCACAAAAAATTTTAAATTCTCACGATTTGGGCTGACAAAAACCTTTTCATAATTCTTCATACACAGACTGTGTGCAATAATTGTTTCTGTTGCTTCATTAGCAGTTCCAGTGAGAGCTAGAAATGGAGTATCTGTATAAAATACAAAGTATGAGCTATACATATGATCAATGAGTACAATTCTACAATATATATTGTATGAATATATACAAATCAAGTCCTCTAATTGATACTAATGCATATACTGTACTTAACCCTACAAAAGTGTTTCACTGTTACTTAGGACAAGCAAATTATTGATATCTACCTTTTTTTACTAACAGATCGGAGAATTGCTAGCCTTCCGTATGCCTCTCTGAATGTTTTGACATTTGCTCTATAAATTATACAAATATATGTTTATTTAAATTATATAAACACCTATAGTTACAATGACTGTAGAACACACACCCCCCCCCCAGTATTCCACATGTTTCAGTAAAAATAAGAGTATTAATTGTAAATAATGATTCCTAGTTTATAGTGGTTATCTTCAAGAGTACATTCAACTTTTGATTGTCATGGGTACAAATTTTTGTTACATAAAAAATGTACAATATATACAAATGTATAAAATTAATACTTGTGTAAATATCCAGTTATTTGGTCAGAGTTCTTATGTCAGGGTCAGTGACTGGTCAGGGTTCTTATTTGATAAGACAAAGTCACAAAGATGGAGGAGCTGAATAACAGCTTTTTATTAGATGAAGTATTGTTATTACTTAGACATGCAATAAAATTTACTAAGTAACCACCTTTTTCCGGTCCATGTTTCGACAGTGTGACACTCATCAATGACAGCAAGTCCAATTTTCTGATGAAGCAAACTATTATTAGCTTTCATTTCGTCCAAGAAATAATCAGGTGGTGATTTTTTAATGTCTGTAAATGATTTTTTACACAGGTCTTTGCCGCTACGTTTCAACGATTCTATAAATGCGATTTGATCTTCTATTATACTTCTTAAGGGCGATACGATAAGGATTGAACAGCTATAGGGACTGTCAGACTCTTCCAGAGCCAATTGATACATAAAAATCAACGATTTTCCAAATCCTGTTGGCAAAATCGCCATCACATCAACATTAGTTAAAAGTGTCGCGATCGCGTATTCCTGCTCATTCTTCAAAAAAATGTTTTTGCCCATTTGTCCAAAAGTATTTATCGCTTTCCTTATTGATTCTGCGTGCCCACTCCTTGAGACGGAAGCCATATTGAATATTTGTTTCAAAAGCTGTCAATCAAATTCCAAATTGAATCTTAACCAATAGGAATTTTGCGTCGCGTTCGCGACTGAGAAATACAAAATATCATAGTTTTTGGGGTGGCTGTATTCCCTCGCGCGCCCCCGAGTTCCACAGAAATACAGCCACGCTCGCTGGCTAAACATCGCACAGTTTGAGAGTCACGTGCGCGACCAGACTTTTTCAAAGACATCCGTGATACGCTTTACTTTGGAACCCTGTAACTTCATTTTAAATACATTTCAGGACTTCGTATTTACATATTTTAAACAAGAACAGAAATGTGAATGGAACTATGGACTCTTAAAACTTTTCAGAGAGATAAACAAGGCGGAAAATCACCATTTAATGTTTCCGTAAACCTTTTTCAACAACAGCAATGGCGACATTTCTGTAGTCAAAAAGAACGCAAACATTCAGCGTTGGGTTTTAACTTTGTTATATCCATAAAGAATTTTAAAAGTCAATAGTTCCATAAACATTGCCGTTCTTGTTTAAAATATGTAAATGGAAAGTCCTGAAGTATATCTAAAGTGAAGTTACAGGGTCCCAAAGTATAGCATATCAGGCCGTATCACGGATGTTGCGTCAGCAACATTGACGCTTTAGCTTGCGTTTCCAGTCCATTCTTTTGATTGTCTATGGTATAATGCACCTGAGTCGACTTGTAGTTTTTTGTAGCAAGTCTATGCACATGTGTCATTATATAATGTTCATGTGTCGTCATATAATAATTCATGTTCATTTGCATTGCTTTGTTCTTCTATTATACTCCTTATTTCCCTGAAGCCGATATCAAGTCGGGAGAAAGCAACGACGTAATTGGCATTTCGGCCTATTGAATATTAATGAGTGTTTTAATGTTTAGATATTGTCTACTCATTAGCAAGTTTATTAGCAAGTCTAGGCCAATACTTGAGAAATGATCGTTAAATACATTTGACAATTCATATCACCACTATATAATATTCTAAAGTTTCAGTCAAGCTTGCCAACAAGTACCTCAAAATATGTAAAAAAGCAGTGTAGAGAAGTCCTTGGCAGGTTGGCATACCGCAGCGCACAATTATCAAACTGCGGACAAACAAACTAACCTCGAATCCCAAGAGGATCTTAATGACCCACATACAGTTGTTATGAATGCAAAAATATAAAAAAAACTATAAATGCGGATAAACATCAGCAATGACGTCAAGATCTGTGTGCTTTGCTATTCAATTAGGTTTGACATCGATAACAGTCAAATGTACGATATGAGCGCCAAAAGAATGATGGAGAAAATATTGTTTTAGATAAATCAACACATCAGTGTCCTTGCGGGACTACAACTATAGTATTTAGTACAGTGTGTCCCAACAAAAAGGCTACCTTCGAATTTAAGCGCTAATGCCGCACTTTCGAATTTGAAGGCTTTAATTTCCGAATGAGCCCAGTATGGGTTAAATAATGGTCACAGGTCGATGTTAAATCCCATATCATACTTCATTATATCGAAATTCTTTAAGAAACAATAGACAACACAACGGATAAAAGTTCAGTATAATGACCATGTAATTTTTTCAAAACTAATCCTTTGTAAGCACGTGGCTGTTTAAAAATAATGTACATCGGAAAACAAGTTATTCACATGAGTGCCTAAACTAGCGAAGTTCAGATTAAAAATGGTGTCTCTTAGTGACGACTTGGTTGAAATCCAGACCCAAGATCAAATCATTCAGGAAAAGTTACTTGCTAGTTAAATGCTACATCGTTATTTCAGAAAGGTTTCGATGAGCAGCTAATCATGAATAAGAACTGGTCACAGGAGTTTAGCTGTTCGTACTTCTAAGCGACCTTCAGCGGTGCAGCCTCAAGATTCCCAGCCTAAAAAAGTTAAAGTTTGTGAATCAAATGATTCTGAGTTCGTTGCAAGAGTGTTTGACTGTAGTAATTAGTGGTGCATGTAGTAATTACTAGTGCATTGTTGTGTGAATAAATTCCCAAATCAAACGAGTGTCATTTGTTTTACTGTGACTTCTTTGTTATGCATGACGCGGTAATTAGTTATCACACTAGTTATGGTCTACTTGATACACATTTCCCCCACAATTTCCTTCTCTTCAAAGCCCTGTCCACTTGACTGGATGAAAACAGTTGGATATGATCGAGATTTAACACCTCATTTTGGAACAGTGGGAAGTGGGTGTGTCATGCGATAATTCTGTGTTATTTTGGCAGAACAAGTTCATTCAGTTTGCAATGCAAGCATGAAAATTTTCTGTGTAGCAGCAGAGAGTTAAGGCCGGTTTCCACTTCAATCGTATCGTAGCGAAACGTAGCGTATTTCGTTGTGTTGATATCATTAGTTCTGCTTGAGTGTTCACGAAACAATGAAATGCGCTACGTTTCGCTACGATACGATTGAAGTGGAAAACGGACTTGAAGGCCGTTTTCCACATCAACCGAATCGTAGCGAAACGTAGCGTATTTCATTGTTTCGGAACACTCAAGCACAACTATGACACAATAGAATACGCTAAGCTTCGCTACGGTACGGTTGAAGTGGCTCAGTTTAGCAATCTTGGCCTCATTAGAGAGTTATAACGTTTGAATTCGACCGCTCGGCACTGGCGCTAGACTTCCAGCAAAGGCCTTTTTGGGACACACTGTAAGATATCTTTTACATTTGCATGTAAAATAGTTCCATCATATCGTACGTTTAACTATTGTCGATGTCAAGTTGTATACTCAAATATAGATATACAGGTACATAAAAACGAGACAGTAATTTTAATACAGCTCACAGACGAAAAGACAGGCCAGATCGTCAAAGGTGTCTTTGCTAGCATAATTACTACCAAATTGAAAGCCGGTTTTACATGTACAATACATCTTGATCCAATAAATATCCCTTTCAAATTACCTCAAGATGGACCGTAAAAAGCCAGTTAGCACAAGGTTATTTGAGGCAATTGTATAATAATTATTTTCACATTAATTTTATTGCCAATAACAGTTCATCAGTCTACACTATATGCAAAAAATGAGTGTGTCATTAGCATTTTATGTACAGTGCGATTTTACCAGCCAAATTGTCATTCTTGAAATACGTTTAGTCAATGATTCCGTTAAAACAGAGTGAATTCTCTGTTTGTCAAAGACATCTCATCGACAAATCTAAAATGAAAACATAATTATATTAATTATTCAATGTTCGGCAGAGTCTGAATGGTTGGAAATTTTACACTTTACCGTACCCTAGTAATTACAAAATACATACGCTATTAAAACATAATATAAAAGAACGAGAAATAATCACTCCATTTTATACTGAAGTTATTCGGATGCAGGTAAAATTTATCCGTAGTAGTTTTATAAATATCATCGTAAACAAGATTATTTTCGTTTGTATTCATTGCCATTGCGAAAAAACCGGAATATGCTTTGCGAGATGGCGTGTGTGAATTTACGTAGTACTCGGGTACGGTAAAGTGTAAAGTATCCGAATGGTTTAATCTTATAACACATATAGTAAATAATAGGTGTGGGCAGACGCACCTCCACCAGCAAAATGTCAAATTTATAAACTTTTCTCAAATGAACATATTGTTACACAATGATTATCATACATGATGATCCTCAGAATATCCTATTAAGAGCGGAGAGTGTAGGGAAAAAAGCTCTTCTCTCTCCCCAAACTCCCCTGCATTTTTATAAAAATACAGTCTTACTGTGTATATAGTAATCACTAGATAGTATACTTCAAAAAAAGGTTTTCCGTCAAGGAGGATTAAATATTGGAATACAAATAATTATCTCAGATACCATTTCCTCATTTTCCAAAAAAACTTTAAATTCAAATTTTTTCATACCAAAATTAGGCAATTAAGAGAGTAGGAAGATTGGCAATGACACTTGTTATTTAACTTGCAGGCTCCTGAGGCTTTCTGTGACATTATTTTGAAGTATACTAATCAAGTAATTACCATATACTAGGGTCATGGCTAAAGGGGATAGACGAGAGGTAGGTTTTCAAGATGGCGGCTGTTTTTCAAGTTTCTTAGAACGAGAACGAATCAACAACCAGACATTTATAGCATTCCTAAATTGTGGTAAGGGTTAGGGTAAGGGTTAGGGTAAGGGTAAGGGTTAGGGTTAGGGTAAGGGTAAGGGTTAGGGTAAGGGTAAGGGTTAGGGTAAGGGTTAGGGTAAGGGTTAGGGTAAGGGTAAGGGTAAGGGTTAGGGTAAGGGTAAGGGTAAGGGTTAGGGTAAGGGTAAGGGTAAGGGTAAGGGTTAGGGTAAGGGTTAGGGTAAGGGTTAGGGTAAGGGTAAGGGTTAGGGTAAGCTTTAGGAATGATATAAATGTCTGGTTGTTGATTCGTTCTCGTTTTAAGAAACTTGAAAAACAGCCTCCATCTTGAAAACCTACCTCTCGTCCATCCCCTTTAGCCATGACCCATATACTAGACACTTGATAATATGTACATAAGAGTTCACATACTATACACTACCTTGTCATTTCACTATGCACACAGGAATGTCTTTCAGTTTTTGTCCAAGATTCTTTTTCTACCCCATCCTTCATCCACCATCCATATTTCATATTAGTTGTCACTGGTTTATCATATATTTCATTTGGACCTAAAAATTAATCAGGAATTATCTACTATACCAACAGTATAATTTTAAACTCATCATGGGTGATGAAAAAAATACCTACATTTCTGGTTTCCCTGTTTTTTGACCTATGAAATCACCGACCCTAATCTTTTTTTTTTTGAAGTTTGTAAAAAACCTTTGAACAATTTTTCGTACCCAGTTATGGCTGCTCGTGGTTTGGTGAAGGCTTTGTGATGCCAGATGCATCCTGGGATACAATAATAGCCACTGATCCCGGAAACATGCGTAAAATCAGCTTATATATAATCATATATATTTCTTGCTTTTTAATGTCATTTACAATTCCAAGGTGACAAGGTTGCATAATGCTATGTATAAAATTATAATGGGTAGATATACTGAGGGGTGTGCCCCCCCTGAGCCCTGTTCAGATGGGGTGCAGAGGGAGTGCTGTTCTTGTAATAAACCAGAAAAATATTAGAGACAAAATTAAATACACACTATAGCAAATTAAATATATACTGCAGTAATTTGAGTACTTTGAATCACAGTAATTTGACAGAGTAACATGATAATCATAACCAAACTATGTTTCATTACTTCTCCAATTTTGAGAAGAAATATACAAATAATAATATATCATAATTAATATTGTCATTTGTGATAATGTGATTTGTCTACAGCACTTGGTCAGTCTTGGCACTTCAACATAAACTCACTCATCAACTTGCCAGAATAACTAGATACTTAGCAGCTTAATAGACACTTGTGATTCAGTGATTGTGACTATGAAATGACCAGAGTCAATGACCAGAAGAGACACAGCACCCCCCTCCAGACCCGATCATGCTAGATCCATCCCTGTATATATACAGATTGCTTCTGAATTCTTACAAGACCACATGCACAATCAAATATATTACCTAAGCAAGCCCTAAGCGAGGAAGCAAAACAGCAGACCTAAATTAAAACACTTGCCATTTAAGGCATTGTGGCTGGTGAAAGTAGTTTTGTCATTAGTAAAAGTAGTTTTGTCATTGGTAAAGTAGTTTTGTCATAATGATTAGTAATTTAATCAAGGCATAACTTTTTAGGTAATCTAGCTGCAAAAACAGGAGATCACAAATCAATGATTGGCAAGAAATCATTTATGATCAGTGAAGAGGCAAAGTTGTTGATCATCTTGATCAGCAAAATATACATCATGATTGCCTCTATACATTTGTTTACAGTTAGGAAAGTCGATTTTCACATGTTTTTATAGGCTCTTTTAAAAATAGTCACTTATATTTTTCAAGAGTCAACACTAAAATAAATACTTTTTTCTAAAATGGCTAATTAATGGCTATCTTGCTTACAAGTGGTAACATGCATTTGTCGATTGGGAGGTCTGCCATAATCTAAGAAAAAGGCAGCATTCACAAGCCTAGTAGTAAATACTTAGATACATCATTGAATTGCTTTATGAAACAGCCACAAAGCAAAAAGAAAACAGAAGAAGGCGTTAAAAGGGTAAGTAAGCTCACTGACAAGACCAAAAACATTTATTTGGTTAGTTTGAAATTGACTCTTATATACATTAACTCTTTTTTGCAATCTGATGGGTAAAAATTTTGTGATTGTCCAGTCTGCATTTTATTCATAAAATTGGGGGCCAAATTAAATTATTTTTCTGCAAGAGAAAATATCATTCTGCAGGAGAAATTAAGTTTACAGTCTGAGCCCCCCGCCCCTAAAGTTGACCAATTTTTCTAAATTTGTTGGGGGGAGGGGGGCGGGGTTATCCAGACGTTGAAATACGGTACATAACAGGTACTACTACCAGTACTTGTCTTCTCCATTCCCTGTATTATTTTAAATGTTCTATCAACGTTTAAAGGCTCAGAGCCCATCAAGAAATAAAAAACGGAAATTTTACACATTACCGTACTCCAGTAATTACGAAATACGTACGTTATCAAAAAACATTATAAAAGAACGAGAAAGAAATCACTACGCCATCGCATACTGATGTTTTTGCGGCTACGGTGAAGTACCCTGGAAAAACAATGCCAGTTCTCCACGGAATAAATGCACAGATTGTTATATATACGTGTATTCTTACCATTAAGAGAACGCTGATGTTTCTGTAACATAGCTGTGTACTTTTGATATGAACCACTTGCTTCAGAATTTGGAAGCACAGAGTCTCCGAACCTCGAGGACTCCACACTAGTCCGTGTTCCATTGCTAGCTGCTGAAGTATTTGGCGCTGGTTGCACAGAGGACTTTATTGTATCTTGTGCACCGAGTTGAGTTAAATTAAAAAACGACATGACAAATAAAAATGACTCTGTATTTCAATACACGATTATCAACATGCACAAATGCAAGATTTTATTTTGTGGTAAAATGTTGTTTCCTGTTGCTATGGAAACTAAACTAATAACCGCATTGCCATAAATTGCAGGCGACAATTCAAGATGGCGACTGAAAAGCTACTTTTCGATTTTCCAAAAGTTTCCATGGCTTTTGCTTATGGCTCTGCAGTATTCACCCAAAACGATAATGCAAGTAAGAATAAAAACATGTTAGATGTCGTGTTCGTTGTAGACGATGCTTTAACCTGGCATACATTGAACATGGATCTTAATAGAAGTCACTACTCCGCTGTCGCACGGGGTTTTGGTCCAAAAATAATCACCTCCCTTCAAGATGGTTACGGTGCTAGCATTTATTTCAATACTTTGGTTCCTTGGAATGGACGGATTATAAAATACGGAGTAATAAGCACAGCGTGTTTGATCGATGATCTTGTAAACTGGAGGTCTCTATACACAAGTGGACGACTTCATAAACCTGTGAAATTCCTAGGCGTCTGTCCCCCTTCGATATGCTCTGCTTTGAATACAAACTTGAATCACGCTTTACGAGTTTCTCTTCTCTCCCTTCCCGACCAGTTTTTTGATGAAGAACTTTTCTTGCATATTACAAACCTATCGTATGCTGGTGATTTTCGAATGATTATAGGTGAACACAAGAACAAGGTGTCCAATATTGTTACGCCCAACGTTACACATTTTAGAAAGTTATATTATCCACTTCTGCATAGTGATGAATCGGTTGATATTGATAAGAACGTCATCCGTCAAAACTGTGATGTTGAAACTCGCTATGAACGTCTCAGATCTCTGCCTGAGAACCTGAAGTCTCGGATCACTAACTGGTGCATGCCCGGACCCCAATTTAGACCATTTGAAAGCCCATCCACTGAAATGCAAGATGCAGTTTTGTACAGCCTAGCTCATGATGAAGAAAAGACATCACAATTAACGCTGAGAGCAACAAGCGCAATTGTAAGATACACAAGTATATCGCAAAGTTTGAAAGGAATTATTACGGCAGGAATGTTCAAATCTGTCGTCTATTCTGGGAAGAAACTTGGAAAAATGTTCCGTGGAATGATGAAGTAACACGATATACATAGGTGGCAAGTTAGCAACAAACAGTTATATGTTCAATAAAAAATCTACATTATAGCAGTTTTATGGTAGTAATCTTAAATTTATCTTTATCAAAATTTGTACTAAAAACAAACTATTATTTGAACAAACTTAGATGAACAATCGAACTTATCCGAAGCGTTGAATATCTTTTACCATGCATACAAGGAATATATTATATTTGATAAATTATAATATGTTCATGTGTTATCCGTAATAATTAGTTCTTTCACGCTTCCGTCTTTTTTCCTCGCGGATAAAAACATGGAAGTACCTACAGCTGCTAGAGGCATAACTGGAGTGTGATCCCCGCCCCAGTTTCGTACACCTCGACCAAGATTATGAAGGAAAATATTGTTGCAAATTGTTGGTAAATTTATCAACACGATTGATATGGTCAGTAAATTCTGTTGAAGAACAATCCATGCCAAACAGAATTTCAACAGAGTAGAACATTCTCATCCATTGATATAAGTGACGTACCGATGGTAAAGTGTTATGCCATCGGTACATTTCATGAGGTCCATGTTTATATAGTCGTAATCTGCACAATTAATTTTTTTTGAAATGTGTTGTATTGATGGTCTGTGAACAAGAATATAAAATGCACCCCTCCCAAATTATCAGCTGGCCACGTCGCTGATTTATCCTATCGGTACATTTTGTACTATTTGTCGGTCCCATTCCTAACTAAAATACTAATGGTATATAATACATTAGTGGTACACTTGGTTCCACAGATCAGTCTACCATACCTATCAGTACATTTGATCATATGATTGAGGGTCCTGTCGCTTACACACCTAGTGAATGAGGTAGTAGTAGACTTACAAACATACCAACTGTACGGAGATAACGGATGGATTTAGTAAAAGTACCATCCGATAAATTTTGTAGTATTGGACCAGTCTCAAAAAGAATGGCCTTGGCAAGGTCATATGTTCCTTGCAAAGCTACAACTATGAAGGTTTTATTCTTGTAAAGCTAGAGGCATGCACTCTGGCAAGTGACGTGTCATGGAGAGCTCCGATATTTTTGATAAAGGTAATATATAATCTGATTCTAATGTACAACATTACCTAAAGTCGTGTGGTAACACAGAGTTTACTTTTTTGCGACAAAATTTTATTAATTCGGTTTATAAAATTAATCAATCATTTAAATATTTTGATACACAAAGTTTGTTCCATTATATACTAAGTATGAAAGATAGAAATATTCTGAAATTATCTTCAAAATATTGCTACGATGTACTAAGAACTTTTGACATATTGAATGAGTTAACCTGAATAAAGTATTTGTAAGTTTATATACTGTAATGTCTTTTTTATTTTTTATAATGTATATGTAACTAATGTATATGTAGGTATTCAGTGTACCAATATTGGTATTTGTTTGAATAAAATATATTATTATTATTATTATTATTATTTAAAAAAAAACCAACTAAAGACAAGCTTAAGTGGTTAGGAGACCTTAAATCCCTTCAGAGATTTCTTGAAAAGAATCTACGAGACTTTAACGGGAAATGGACTTCGCCGAGAGGCAGCTGTAAAGAGTTTAAACATGCAAACATTATCTTACGCTGGTATGTCGGAACACAAAGTCTAATACTCGAAGGCGAATAAGCTGATGTTGTGAAAGACATACTTCTTCCGTTCGCCCAATCAAGTCAAGAGATGCTTGATGAAATGAATAGCGATGAAGAAGCAAGTGTATTGATCGTATAACGACAACGACCATAATGGCGGCGAAGAAGTAAGAAGCCCATATCTTTTCTCGAAGGAACAGTAAAATTATTAAGGTCAGAAATGATCAAAATATATGCAGCACGATTTTAAAATGAATAATGAACGCGCTAGCGATAGAGACTATAAATCTGACATCGATTTTCTTAAAGTAAAAATATCGGAGTTAGAAGGGGTTATGCAAAATCAAGACGTTATTTAAGTAAAGATAATGCGTATTTCAATCTGAACTGCTGTCTCTTGAAAAAATAGTGTTTAGTACATCTAAAGACCATTTGAACAAAGTCGGTGGCCCTGATAGTGTTGTTAACATTGATGTCGAGTCTCCAGTACATGACTGCACTCATTTTAATAGTGCAGAACTAGAACGCACTAATGAAAATAATTCGTGTCCGTGGTGAAAGCAATCAAACAGCTAATTCGACTGTAAATCTGGCAACATCTGGCGTTGAGAGATCGAGCGGGGCTGCTGATGCATTTCCAGTTTTTGTTGATGATATCGTCGAATCCTTGGCAGAATGTCAGCAGAGCTTAGGGACCTGTCAGAAATTAACAGGGGGGAGGGGGGGGGGGGGGTAGAAACATGGGGAGGGTCATAGCTTTTTACGATCCGAAAAAAGGGAGGGTGAAGAAAAAATGAGCTGCTTTTAAGGGGAGGGTCATTCAAATTTATTGTTATGCTCGTACAGTTGTTAGTACACAGTATAAATAGATTCGAAAAAATAGTGCTATGTTTAGTTCAAATATTATATTAAAACCACAGCAACAATGTATTGAGTTTTATAGTTCAAACGTTTTATGTGTTTGTGTAACTAAACTGAACTTTTGTATTAAATCACCTGATGATAGAGGGGAGAGTCATGGTGTCTCATGATAGGCCGAAGGGGAGGATAAGGAAATTTTGTTCCTATTGCTTAGATGGGTCACCTCATTTCCAACCTTAAGTTCAATATTTCCACCACCCCCCCTCCCCCCAGTTAATTTCTGACTACCTAGTCCCCTACCTAGGATTGGTAAAAAAATAAATGATGTCCAGGCTTCGCGTAAAGCTAATTATAATTGCAATTCTAAATCTATTGTACGAGAACGAAATGCTAATTTACGTTAAACCAGCCAAGCGAGTAATCCTATTGTCCCTCGTGTTAGTAATTTATCTCAGCAATCTAATGATATCAACGAAATAATCGCATATCAAGTAGCGGCCCGGTTCAAAAACATCTGGTTCCATGCCCTTTCTTACGTCGGCGTAATTCATTCTGGCCTCGACAAAGGTGATTGTTCGGCTAGACAGTTTTCACAGACTTCAGAAAAGGCTTTGACCTCGTTGATCACAACGTAATTATTGCAGAACTTGAAAACCTTGAGATCCACCGGCCCTGTTATAGTTCGATGGATTAAAGATTTCTTAACCGATCGTGAACAATGCGTTAAACGTGGCAATTCGATATCTTCTTGGAAGAAACTTAATGGTGGCCTTCCTCAGGGAACCAAGTTAGGCCCTTTGTTGTTTATGATTTTAATAAATTCTCTTTTGGTCGAATGGCATGGTCGGATAAAATTTGTTGACGATTCATCAGTTTTGAAAGTTATCCCCGGTGTTCTCCAAGTTTACTTCTTAATGTCATTAATGACATCTCAAACTTTGCTGCAAATCGTGGAATGAAATTAAGCTCAAAAAAATGCAAAGAAATGGTGGTATCTTTTCTAAAATAAAAATTATCGCGTTTTGATCCAACCACATCTCAGGAATACCCGTGGAAAGAGTTTCTAATTTAAATTGTTGGGGGTCACAATATCTGATGATTTTTACGTGGAATGCTCATGTGAACCGTCTCCTTAAAAAGGCTAATACTCGTCTTTATCGTTGTGCCAACTAAAGAAAGCTGGTTTAAGCCATCATGACCTTGTTAATATTTACTGTTCCTTTTTAAGCCCTTGTGTTGAATTGTGCATTGCATCTCCAGTATGGTCTGATTTAACGGAGTATTTATCCAAATTAATTGAGTCAGTTTAAAAACGTGCTTTGAAAATTATTCACCCTCTGCTATCTTACGAAGATGCGCTGTCAGCAACAAGATTGGATACTTTGGAGAGTCGTCGTCATCATGCCTGTGTGAAGTTCGCTGATAAAATGAGATGCGACAGTCAAATTGGTATAAACCCACTGGCAACTATTTTTCGTAAGATCCACATGCCAATGACCATAACTATTGTTTTAGGTTTCAGCGACCTCGTAGAATAAATACCAATACCGAACGATTTAGTAATTTTATTACTGTAAAATATTATTGATTGTACTATAAACTAATCTTATTAGTATTTTGTAATTAGCTGAATTCCAAGTCTACCAACTGTTTTGGTTTTCCAAATATTCTATTGCAATCTTAAATTCCTATTATTTATCCCATGTAATTCAGTCAATTTTGTTACCGCAATTTGGGTTATTAAACAAATTATTATCATTATTATTATTATTATTATTATTATTATTATTATTATTATTATTATTATTACTATTATTATTATTATTATTATTATTATTATTATTATTATTATTATTATTATCATTATCATTATTATTATTATTATTATTATTATTATTATTATTATTATTATTATTATTATTATTATTATTATTATTATTGTGTAAAACGTATGACGAAGACCGCAATCCGAACAACTTATTATATATTTTGTACCAGAAACAAAGAATGGAATAACCCTGATCTTTTATCTTATTAATTTTTTTTTTGATAATATAGTCCTTTAAGCTGATTCAAGTAGCCGGTTATAAATTACCCATTAGTTAGTGAGATTTATAACTGTATATATAATCTGAAAAAATGCAATAAAGTTTTCATTATTATCAAGCTTCCGTCACAGAGAGCGACAAGTCGCTGAGAGATGTTGCAGGCACAAGTCATCTGGAGCAAAATGTAACGCCGTAAAAAGTTGCTTACAAGGCGCTTGGCACACACATTTTCATGCAACAATTTACAGTATGCCGAAAGCTAAGCACAAGGTTTCAAATATTGTATGTATACAAATATTGCTACTATTACCAACTGCTATAACCAACCTTGAAAAGCTAGATTGATAACCAAAATTTCTAATGTAGTAACCCACGAACGACTCAATGTTGATAATTATTATATTCCAATAACACTAAGCTTTTTCGAACAAGTCCTGGCCGTGGTTTATTAAGGGCGAGGATTTATTCCTATTTCTTTAGAAAATCACAGCTACGTCGGAAAAGCATAGTATATTGGAAGGTAACAGCCATCAACATTGAACCGTTTTTGGGTTGTCACAGTGAATATTACTGGGGATAGTAACATCCCTTGTGATGTGAGTATGGGCATACACAAAACACGGGTACCCATATCACTGCGACACCGGCCAACAATTTTTGCCCGTGGAATACGTCGAAATATTATGTTTAGACATACGACACAGGATGAAAGTTGAGCCTGCTAAAAAAACAGCTAATTTCCGTACAACGATACCATTCTTCTTGTCGACACAGATTAACTATCCATACACTTTTAAAGTTATTGCATTTTGTCCAAAAGGCAGTATATTTTTTGCATAATTATTATTTACAAAATCAGTGGGTGATTTTATGGATTTAGGATATCTAAAAAAGAACATTGAGAACTTTAATTTGATTTTCATTATATTATCTACTTGTTTTGGTACCCGAAGTTGTTTCACGTTGACAGAATACCGTAAGATACAAACGTACCAGGGCAACCAGGCCTTTACAATTTCGACGTAAGTGTTTTATGAGTGTGAAAAAACCTCTGGCACCCACAATCAACGTACTCTACTGAATATCAAACAGCAATTCAACGTATATTGCTATTTCTCTTTGAAACATTATGGAGGTGTGCATTTTACTGCGACAAACTGACGTGGCGATAAAGGAACAAAAAACGTTTATTGTATGTATCAGATGTGGCCCTGAAATCAACACATTGAATCTTTGACATATAAATCCCACACCAAGATCTCATGCATTCTAATATTTGTTAGCAGTGACATTAGTGAAAGCTCTCTTGTCGAAAACTGACCAGAAAAAATAAACGCCCTCATCAATTCCAAAGAGCTTCAATCTGTAATTAATTGCATTCATATTGTACTGAGCTAGATTTTGGCAACTTAACTCCTTCACCCCTAACCCTAATCCGTAAAGTTTACGAAAACTCCGCTACTGCGACAGATAAAGAGCACATGTAAATATCCTGCTCTCGTTACTTTCAATGCCCAAAAAGAGTAATGGATAAGAAATATGAACGTTGGTTTATCTCCTTTCAAGTTTTTCTAATTAACAAGAACATAATTTTCATACGTACATAAATTACTTATATATTCAATCGTTTTTTCTTGCTCGAATATAAAGCATGACAAATGAGATTATCCTAAAGCCGACGAGCAAAGCAATCGTATAGTAGATGTTTGGCAAGAAATTGTCCTGTAAAAATAAAAGAAAATACGGTATTTGATGACGACATAACCGACGGACATATTTTATGAGGGAACCGAGTAGAGATCTAGTTACTTTTAAGATATAAAATCAAATTGTTAATCTACTTCTACATAATTGTGCATCATATATTTCTATTATACAGCTACAGTAATTCAAATAAGGTTGTTATCCAAAAATTATAGGCATTAAATATTGAAATCGCAAGGGACGATGGGTACTCGCTTTTTAATTACGACTGTAGACAGTAGACAGTTTATTATCATACCAAAACAATATTTTGTCTTGTGAAGCTGGACCCATCACCATTTGCGGCGTCTCAATATTAAAAATCCATAATTCTTGGATAACCTTTTTTGAATTAGCTGAATACAGCGGACATGTTTTATTTGAAGTCACACAATTTGCTCGACGAAGAAAGCATGTCGGCCATTGATTTGTTCAAACGTTAATTACTGCGCATATTTACCTCATGCAACTGATAATGTGTTAGAATCGATTCACCGGACCTCAAACATGGCGTCATCGTATTGTTCGTTTCACATGCTGTAAAAAAGCGGTTTTATTAAAAGGACATTTTTTAGACCATCATACTCTAGGATTTAACATTTCACTTTTGTCTTGTTTTGAACTTACCAATCGTGCCAGGATAATCCTTCCATTGATTGATCATCATATCTTCGAAGCCATAATTAAACCAAGATAAATATCTCAACCAAATAAAATAATCTGGTACAGTGCTAAAATAACAAGTAGTTTTCATGAAACAAATACTATTTTCAAGAAAATATTGTTTGGAATGTCTCTTTTCATATTCATATTTCACACTTGAATGAATACTGAAGAAGAGTTGTGACCCTTCTCTGGATTGGATTTTGCGTTTTCAAGACCTTTAATAATGCATATACATATAGCTATGCCAAATCGAATAGTTAAAACTATTTAGTTTTTGGACAAGTATGATAACGATAATAAATTTATTAAAGAGCGACGTTTCGAAGTCATCTTGACCTCATTTTCAAGTTCAAATGATTACAGACCGTTAACTTAATTATAAATAGCGTTTGCAAATAATCATAGTGTGCGTGCGTGCGTGCGTGCGTGCGTGCGTGCGTGCGTGCGTGCGTGCGTGCGTGCGTGCGTGCGTGCGTGCGTGCGTGCGTGCGTGCGTGCGTGCGTGCGTGCGTGCGTGCGTGCGTGCGTGCGTGCGTGCGTGCGTGCGTGCGTGCGTGCGTGCGTGCGTGCGTGCGTGCGTGCGTGCGTGCGTGCGTGCGTGCGTGCGTGCGTGCGTGCGTGCGTGCGTGTGTGTGACTAAACTGAACTTTTGTATTAAATCACCTGATGATAGAGAGGAGGGTCATGGTGTCTCATGCTAGGCGCCCAAGGGAAGGTCGTTAATAAATCTATTATCGTTATCATACTTGTCTAAATCTATATCAAAACGTTTATTGATAAAAATATTTCGTTTTTGCTAGTTGATCATTAGTAATTGTAATTAGTTTTGAAGAATATTAGTCCTATAAGATCTGGGTAAACGTCAATTCGTTTCACTTCACCCATCTAGCGCTGGCACATTACTCATACGGTCATTCATAAGCTAGAAGGCTATCTTTCTTAGTATAAAAAATGAACAGCGTATGTATTCGTATTCAGAATCGAATATCTCATTTATTTCAAAATAAATTGTACAGAAAATATTCACGTATTAATAGTGCCCAGCCATAAAAATCAACCTGGTTACGCAAATGTACTCAAACCCTTCGAAATTAAATTTAAAATTCCTTAAAAATCCCATGTAAGTCCAGGATAAGGGAAGTAATGTGTCTTACTCATTGTTCACAAAGAATCCACCAAAGAGAAGAAGAGGCAACATCACAAGTGGACCCAAGGCTGTAGCTGTTTCAACTGATGATGAAACAGTGGAAATAGCATAACCTAAACAATGATAACATGACGGCAATATAACATGGACATCTAGTAAAATCATGGCAGCTCAACTGCCAGAAAACTGTTTGGGCTGAAAAATTATATGTAACTACTTGTAGCTATTATCTTATAGCACAGTACCCGCATGGCGAAAGCGCAGGTTCGAGTCCCGCCGCATGGAGGAGCACTTGGGACCCGACCTACATATAGTTAATTAATTCTTCCTGGCTTGTACTTTGAAATGTTTATTAACTTCCACCGCAGTTAATAGAGTGGATGGTTTGGAAACTTACTAGAATAACAATATAACTCATTATCTATGTTGGTCTACGTTTATTTAAAAATATGGTTCTTCATCGTCACGTGTGCATTGTGTTTTCGCCAAATCCACCAATTGGAATTCTTAAATTACCCTATTGTTTAAGTCGCTGATGGCTAAATTTCCTAAAACGTTGTTTTGGTTAGTTAGGTGAAAATACAATACGCACGTGACGACGACGGAAATCATTCCTGCATAAACCAGAGTTCTAAAGAGTTTCCAAACGGTCATGGCTTTATAAGATACCCTAAAGGTCGAAATGTCGAGAGAGCACTGGGTTTTTCACTCACTGGGACTATTTCTACTTCACCAAATTTAGCTAAAGCGCGAGCCCGAAGGGCGAGTAATGATTGTCGCGCTACGCGCTCCCTCTTTAGCTAAATTTGGTGAAGTAGATACAGTCCCAGTGAGTGAGAAACCCGGTGCTCTCTTGACATTTCGACCTTTAGGGTATCCCATAAAGCCATGACCGTTTCCAAACCATCTATCTCTATCAACTACGCTTCCACTTGAGATTATTTACGCTTCACGTTCATTTCAGTGATTCTATAAACACTTAAATTAAAATATTCAATATACCATACGAAGCAGCTGTGTTTACTATTAAAACACCAAGTCCAACGCAGGTAAAGAAGGCATCGGCTTCATCACGTAGCCCTGCGAAAAAATATAATTATCTTTCTGAAACTCTTTCAAACCTTTATACATATATTATGCTTGAAGGTCATAGTCACATGCTGACTACATTTATTTAAAAATACCCGAACAAACTTGCGCGACAACTAGTCAGAATCTTGGTGGACAATGGACGTCCACTTTTCGTCTACAAATCCTTCAACATATTACATATAACTGAAATAGCCGCTCACCTGCCATCCAATAGCAAATTGCAATTAACAAAACAGCAGCAAACGAGAATATCGGCATCTGAACGTAAAAAAAAACCCTGATTAACAGAAAACGCAGTTCACTTTATTTAGCCTATAGTAGGTCCGGTATAGCGTTTTGTATGCGTTTCAGTTACCAGAGATAATCTCAACTGTTCGTCCGATTCTTGTATATTTCCATAATTAATAACCATTATGCCTTTCATACAACCAAGTTTCGTCTTCTTTCCAAACTGTGCAGTGTATTTTATCTCCGACTTTGTATGCCCCGGTAATTAGCCAAAATTACCGGCATTACGAAGTCTCGCCGCTTTTGTACCCAACAAATGCCGCTTTCATGTATATTATGATTACAAAATTCAATGGTAGTATGTACTGTCATTTTTCTGAAAGTAATTTTAACGTCTATTCAAATTTAATACAAACTTCTGTAAATGGTAAATTTTCAACCCCAAGAACAGTAATGTGTGAAGTTCCCCAGGGATCGATTCTTGCCCCGCTTTTATTCTTAGTATATATAAACGATTTGCCCAATTGTCTGCAGCATACAGCAACGCGATTATTTGCTGATGACATAAATACCACAGCAATTCATATGAGTCACAATTTAGGGGTTGTTACTATTTTTAGATTCTCAGAATTCAGATTATAGGGTAGGATTAGGATTAGGTTAAAGGTTAGGATTGGGATTTAGATTATGGTTAGAGATAGGTTTAGGGTTAGGATTGGGATTAAGATTAGGATTTTGGTTAGGATTATAATACAAAAAGTCTAAAAATAGAAACAACCCCTAAAACATGACAGGTATACAGCAATTCAACCTTAAATCTTTTTAATGATACTGGCTGGCTTTCAAGAAACAAACTCTGTTTGGACGTTGTTAAACCGAATATCTTTTGACCGGCTCTTCCTATAACATTAAAAACCTGAGTCTGGAACTCAATGTTTTCGTTGGAGACGAGCCGATAACAAGAGTTCAAATGACAATGTCCAATCCAAACAGATGAACATTTAACGTGTGAAAATCACGTTGATCATACATTGAGTAAGACGTCTGCCGGTATTAGCGCCCTGAAGCGGCGAGACTTCGTAATGGTGGCAATTTTGGCTAATCAGTATCGTAGCCAACCGACGATTTAGTCCCGCTATTTAAATATTTTCGTGTTCGTTGACTGTGAAAACAACAATTTCTAAAGAAATGAAATGAATCATTATGATTTGAATTTGCATAGCGGGGCTAAATTGTTGGGCTGGCTCCGCCACTGTAGCTAATTGTCAAGACATAGAAAGACGGAGATAAAACACACTGCACAGTTTGGAAACAAGGCGAAACTTGGTTGAATTATTCTTTAGCCATCTATGATTATGTAAAAGTAGAAGAATTGTATGATACATCGGCCACTGGGGGATAAAAAATCAAACAAGACGGCAAATATGGCTGAAATCGTGTTGTTTTTTGTTCGTTTGTTGTTTTTTTTGGGGGGGGGGTAAGTGAAATACAATGCGCTATATTTCAACAAAACAATGTCTATCCTTGTGAAATACACAATAATTGTATTCAATTGAACATAGTTTTTCATACTATATCTTTTTTAGGAAATGTGAAAATTTCATTTCTGCCAATGGTGACCTGGCATGTTAGATGGTGATTTTCTTTTAAAATATTATACTTAGATTTGATGTCTACCCCTATATGCAACCCTTCTTAAACACAATAGGCACTTCAGAAAGGCTGTTGCTTTTGTTTTTCGGAAGTCAGAGTTATGTCGACATTGTCATATTAAGGCGGGGTCATTTTGAGGACTTTCTTCCCGGATTCGGTTTTGGCATATATTCCATGTTGACCGCCAGGCATAAACAATGAAATGAATTTCCCAACTACGACGTCAACATCTTCAAGTTGCTACAGCAGAGTTGATCGATGAATAGTGGAAATATAACCGAGGTGGGTGAGTTCATACAATGTCTTACAGTCAAGCCATGTATTGTGCGCGAACACTCTGCGATCGCCTTTGACAATTATTGCTGTCTTAACGTGAAAATTATGCGAAATATCTTAGGACGTTTTCATTGCGAAACTTGCACAATATAATTTTTACGCAATCTGAGATGATTATTTATAAATTTCACGGTAATATAGTTGTCAAGACGTTCGCATCCTAACCGTCCTATAGACGAGCTAGCGTTTAGAATTACCTTTCTTCTAGAATTAACTACTGTAATTCTAAACGTATTTTAAAAAGTACACGAACATACAAACATTGCAGCTAAGTGAAACAAATTTTCTCAATAACAAGACGCCTGCTAAGGCGTTCACTCCGCCTACCAAAACGAAAATGATCACAGGGCCAGGCAGGGCTGTAACTAGAGCGTTCATTGGGAGTGTGGTATATTTACTTATTTCTGTTCTTCTGGGATTTGTCGTTTTAAAACATTTTGCATGAGAATCTTTGCACGTAAAACCTTCTTGCGGTTTAGATGTTCTACCATACATGTTTAAATGCGTGTTTTGTTGACATATTCCACTAGAAATTGAGTTTAAACGCCGTGTTTAGGTCGGCTCACGCGGCTTGTGCCAGCGGTATCACCCATGAACGCTGCGCCAACTGGCAACACCGAAAAAAAATGAAAATAAAAATAAAAAAAACAGAAACGGGGCGAATTTAAAACTCCGCCTCGCCTACGGTAGGCGGAGTAATTAGAACAACTGCAATTATTCTTTGACCAAGTCTGAGTGCTAGTAACTTGCGTCTTGCGAAGTCAAGTTACTCGTGGAAACGGCGGTAATTGGCAAGTTGACCATCATATTTAAATCCATACATCAGCCAATATTTTAGCAAGATAATAATGTGTCTGTTCATACCTCAGCCAACGTTTTAGCAAGATAATATGTGTCCGTTCTGTACATGCCATTTTTATGTTCTCTCAGGAAGACTGGAACCTCCACAGGAAAAACCTGTCACAGAAGGATGTCACACAACAATTACCACATGTCAAAAATTTTCCTTCCTGGATTCCAATGGGGCAACTATAGGACTTTTTGCTAGTAAGACGTCAATCTCACATGCGTACATTCCTACATTACAAAATAGAAAAAAGCCCTTGCCTTTAAAAGATGGTTCGTACAGGTAAATCGAAGTAAAATAACATTTCAAGGACTTTCTACGCAATTTATAAAGAATTCATGGACTAAAAAGGTTTGTTAAAATAAATTTTGGAACCTACATGAACTTGAAATAAATTTAGAAGTGACAAAACTAAGCACTCTTTATACATTCAAAGACTTTGAAGCACTTAAGTCCTTGCTTCCAAATTTAAGGAAATTTACGTACACGCAAGTTTTTTACGCACCCTAGTGAAAGAAATTTTCAATGTTAAGCTTTGAAAATTCACAGAATAATCACGTGCATAAAGACATTTATCTACTAGACAAAGATAAATAGCTGCAGGCACTTACAAAAATAACACCTTGCAAACTGGCAAATGATAGATTCGTGACAATGAAGAACAATAGACCTGCAAAATTCTGAATGTTTGCTTGATTGTATGGAAGACGCAAATATATCAGACCCACAACCGTGCCAAGTATCTATACAAAAAATTTTTTTAAAATTATTAGTATCTTTCCTCATTACGAGTCTTGGGGCCACCTATTCTCATGTAATGTTTACAATACGATGACCATTCTGAATCAGAGTATACCGACACGCAAGTGCTTTGCACGAGCTAGTATCTGTGCACGCTGATACGCAACGGACACAAATTTTGTAAATTACTTATCAAACGACCTCAAACAGTCATGTTTTCAAATCATGTTTAAAAAATAAATGTTAAAACTCAGAAAATTGCGATTAAAGTTATAATCAGATCATTCTGTATCAGCGTATACAGACACTGATTAAACATGTAGATAGTTTACAGAGAAACTTATAAAAAGATGGTCGGATTTATTACCTAAAGCACAGTAAAGGGAATAAACAGTAGGGCCACTCAGCAATGCAACATGTCCCCCTATTTTTATGCAATTGACGGGCCAGAATAATGGCGGAACAGCCAGTTCAGCGTTTTTATTGGCCAGAAAAGGCAAATGACTGGCCAGAACCTGCATAATGAACATGCGTAATGCGATATGTGTGGGGACACAAACTTTAAAGGTTCCGACTCGAGTTGCCTTTCTGTTTATTTCTATTATGTGCCTTATGATACAGGCAAAGTCCTTTCATTGCTACCTTGACTAACGCGTTAAGGAAATTAAATTGGCCTCTATCAGAAAAATTCATTATGGCCATTATTTAACAAAAATACAATAGAACGTGACAATGAAGGCCATGCTTGAAATGATTTTACTAAATGTACAAACAAGTTACAACAACTTAAACTAACTCTTACCAAAGATTGCATGATTCTTATGACGGATACCATTTTGTCTCGCTTTGCACTTAACATTGCACGATAAAACAGAACACTGAACTGCTTACACCAGCTGGCTTGATACCTAAAAAAATTACAGATTTACCCCTAATAACTTGTACGTTTTCTTCTACAGAAGATCTTATCAACATCTCAATTAGGGACAACGAATTTTAAACAAAATATAAAGAACAACGTAACACATGGAAATCACATAATGCTGCGTGCGTACGTTCACCTGATCAAATAAAAATTTTAGAAATTAACCACATAACAAAGAAATACCGAAAACATACAGTACCGTTGACGAGAAATTATCTTTGTTTCAAAAGAGTTCTACCAAAAGAGATAAAAGATGCAGGTTATGATGTAGGATTAATAATCAATTGCCAACATTGATAAAACAACCCATTGTCATGTTCAAAATGTTAAAGGCACAGTGCAGCCTTTCGGGTGATGGTTTTTAGTTAGATACACAAAACTCCATGTTATGCCCGAACGGGCATACGTTCAAGTATCGTAGTTGTTATGGTTGTTTTCGTTATTGTTTCTTCGAAGCATATGGTGCCAGTTCAATTGAAGCACGGAAATTTGTATCGCTTGATGTATATTATTAAAATCCATAGTTTACCTTCAATACACTTCATAAACATTTATCGATTACAAATACACTTAAAATGTTCGCCATCTTTAATCTACCCACGAATACGCGGATTTCTTTAGTTTTGATTGATGCCAATTGAATTTTTTCTTCAATAAAAAATCATAAAATCACATCATTCAAAAGGCTGCACTGTGCCTTTAAACGCTAATTAACACTATACTTGAAGAGGAATCTGATTTCACTGCTTAATTTCAAATAATCTGATAAGAGGAAAAAATAAAACCAAACTTCCTATAGACTGTTTTTATTGGAGGTATAAATATTTTAACATTTTCAAAAAAGTCACGGTTTATAAATTGGGTTTTTTATAGTGATCGATTGTAGATTAACCGCAAACATCTAAACAGCAATGATGATCTGTAATCAATTACCACACGTTCTATAGGTTTTTTCTTTACAAGATGACTGCTTTCCCATTCATCGTGTTTTTCACAGAGAAACTAAAAGGAACAAAGTGCAGGGTGTCCCAGTCAGATTATCATAAGGAATCACGTCAAAAATCATACATTGGGTCATCATCACTTTGCTCACGCACCTTAATTCTTTCCCGAGACTCCTCTTCTTGTTCTGGAATCGTCGCAAGAATTTGAACAAAATAATCGGCAGGATTATAATTTATTGGACATGGATAACCGATCCTATAGAAAAAGAGAAGTTATCACGTGCAAATGCAGAGGTCATAAAACGTGAAAGCTTGAGAATCACCTTTCAAAATATGGGATTGCTTCTTCTCTGCTACCAAGGTAAGCCACTCGACCATCTGATAGCAAGATTATGCTAAAAAGATAATGCGCAACAGTCACACCAACGTTTAAAATATTTTGAATCTGAAAAATTATATTTTGTATACAGTCATGTACTTTTTATACTTGTCTCAAGTATGTGATCTATGTGATAAAAAAGCCATCAGAAAATAACATACTGTAGATAATTAATTTACGTTTCAGCAATGATTCTACTCGTTTTGAAATATAAATCCTTGAAAATTATTTTACAGACAATGGATTATGCAGAAAGTAAATGTAGGTGTTCTGTTATTAAATTCAATAACCTCGCATACAAATTACGCTTGTGCTATAGTTAGTATTAGAAAATTATACAAAAAAAAAAGACAACGAATACAACACAATATTATTACAGCACTATTTGCTATCCTAATTCTACTGAAGATTTGAAGAAACATGCATATTGTAGTTCATGAAATTGAAGTCGATATACCTGTAGACATTAAACATTGATCGACTTTAATCTGAAGATTACAACATACTTATCAAACATTTGGTAAACTTCAGACGAAGGTTGATGAATCGTGGCCAGGATGGTCTTGCCTTGTTGCGATAACTTATGGAGAGTGGCCACCACAGTTTGTGCCATGAATGAGTCTAAGCCAGACGTTGGCTCGTCAACAAATAACAGTGGAGGGTCAGTTAAGATCTAAATAATTAAGAGGGAAACGAATTAATGTATACCGGTGATGGAAAATGTACTGTCTTAATTTAAGGCACAATTTTCCTAAGAATGAAGCAACACATAATAGTTCATGAAAAAACCCCAAAATTTGAGATCACCCCAGCTCCGCACCCAATCACCTTTTACAAAGCTGCGATTTACGTCTTAGAAGCTGGTCTCATTATTACGCTCCATTAAAATTTTCAGGTACTTTCTTCTGCTTTGTAATTGATTACACATTTTTATCACCATTGCCAAAATTTGAACCATGGTCTCAATTTCAGCTCAAAGATTAGAATCGATCAAGGTCGGAGGTCAAACGGATCGAGTTCTAATTGACCTTTTCGACACTAAGCCACACGTGTAGTCACGCGTGACGTCAGACGTAAACAAACCGGGAAAGTTCGAACAACACAAATATAATTGATCTGTTGAAAGTTCGAACATAGCAGCGTATTTGCGAAATTTAAATAAAGAAGTATCCGTGCTGTTTGATTTTAAACGAAGGAAGATGGAGTCTAAAAATATAAAAGATGTTGATTTTAGTAAGATGGCTGTAATATAAATTAAAAATTCTTAACCGAGCGCGGAGTCAGCGTGAATGGGTATCATAAACCTTCATTGATCGAAATTGCTAATTCTGTTCAAAAAATGAAATTGCCGTCTGTTGAAAGCTTGTTGTGCAAAAACTCCAATGAACTACAGCGTGATGGAAAATTATTGATAAACCTTATTGATAAATTACATTTGTCGTCCTTTCTGTCGGTAGTTTGCACTTTCGATTTAACCTACGCACCTTCAATCATAAGCCAAATATTTGCATATTACTTTGCATCTTCATAAACAATTGTTAATTTACATATGTAACTTACCATTTCTTTACTAGCTGTTGCAGAGATGGGGTCAGGGTCTTGCCGTGTTGGTCCATTTTCGCAAACAAAATATAGGCTGCAAATGTAACTATCTTTCATGCAGTTAAACGAATCTCCCCGACGACACGCATCAATCCATCGTTTTCGCTTCCCCGCCTTCTCTTCGGACCAGAGAAGTGGTAAAATGAAATAGGGTCGCCGTTGCTGTTTTTTGTCATGCGTTCTGGATAATGACAGTCGTTTTTGCAAGTGCCCTAAGAACATCATTTATTGCGATTTGCGTTCAAGCGTGCGGTTTCCAAACGTACGTTTTACGTTTCAAAACGTACGTTTGCGGTTTCAAAACGTACGTTTGCCGTTTCAGAACGTATTGTTTTTCCACGTGACATGTCATGTTTGGGTGATGAAATTGACATGTTTTCGTGGTTGAAAAGGAATGTTTGGCTTTTATATACTATATTTACTATATAAAAGCCAAACATTCCGTTCGAAGCGCGAAAGAGTGTCAATTTCATTGTTCAAACTTAGCATGAGGCCTAGCTGTCAAAACGATTTTTTTTGAAACGTCTAACGTACGTTTTGAAACGGCAAACGTACGTTTTGAAACGTAAAACGTACGTTTTGAAACCGCACGCCGCACGCTTGAATGGAAAGCGCAATAATAGCGCCCCAATTTGTCGTTCAGCAAGCTTGTTCGAACTTTCCCGGTTTGTTTACGTTTGACGTCACGCGTGACTACACGTGAGGCTCATTGATGAGGCTCAGTGTCTAAAAGGTCAATTGCTACTCTCATTTGACTGGACTTCACAAAGACCGTCTCACAAGGGTAAAATATTCAGCAAAAGTTTGATATTTTTCATACTTTAAATAATTCAAATAGAAATTTTTCCAAGGAAGTTTCCAAAGAAGAAGGAAATTTCGTTACAACCATTTTTTGAAGTACATATTTTGGAATACGGTGCGTACACTAATAGCAATAGGGACTTTAAGATACTGACAACGGACTACCAGAACATGTAAAATATAAAATTCAACATCTGAAGACAAAAAGTGTTACTTAGTATCGTAAACTGTACTCGAATGCTTTCATACTGATTTCTTTGTCAAAGTGTCGTTACTTAAGTCTTAAAAAGGTTGTTTAAAGCTAAAAATTATCGATTAAGTTGAACATTGCGCAGTTGGTTTGCACGCCACCGTTCTTGATTCGCTTTGAGGACACAAAATACTGGATTTTCAGTCCTAGTCCTGGCTAAGACGGTTAAAAGTATGCTCAAGGGGACATGTAAATTCCTTAAGCATCAATACTGTCAACATAAAAGTATAAATGCATAAACGGAAACATATAAAAACCATAATCTTGTGTTGTGAACGAACTTTTGGAAGGGAATTATTTGCATTTAGTCGTCCATAGTCTTCCGTAGTGTTTGAGCGTGCTCGTAGTCCGTTGTCAGTATCTTAAAGTCCCTAATATCAAAACTAACGACCTTTTATTTGCCTGTATTTTTAGTGCGATAAAAATGAAAACTATAATCATTTTGTGGTTTGTAATTTAATTTCTACCTCGCATTTTACATTTGAAAAATTATTAATAAATCAACAAGCAGAATTTAAGTAAACCTCTGAGGCAAATGACAATCTTTTCTTCTCTCCTCCAGAAATACCACGCAGTCTACCGGGAATCCCTATTACAGTATCAGAACATTTTGCTAACCCCAACTACAAAACGAAAACAAATAATTTATAAAAATATACTTAACCCAACAAGCTATTGGCTTATTAATAGTGGATCTGTGGTACCTATGGTTTAAATGTCTTATCCGGCAAGACAAGTTAAAAGCTTACTATTTAGTGATGTCAGTGCAAAGGAAGCCCCTTCTCATCAACTAGTATTTAAAGACTTTGAGTAGAGGTCAGACTAGGGATTGAACCCAGGCCTCCAAGAGTGGTGACCACAACAACACACATGCTGGTTAATTTTAATATACAGTATAACCCAGTTTATATTTTGAAGGTACCATCAATGATTACCATACTTTCCCTTTTCGTGTCTGGTTATACTATTTTATTATTTAGTAACATACAGGGCAGCCAAGAGAATTTGCAGGGCCCAGGGTAAAATTATATCTGGGCCTTCTGGGGCCCCTTTGACATACATCAATGTATACAATATTTCCTCTAGTCATTACAGTAACATCACATCACTAGAGTAATACCTCTAAACAGAGCCCTCAATGCAGTACACTCATCCCAATTTCACAGGGCCTTGCTCAATTTTAGACAAACCCTAAAATTAGGAGGGCCTAGTAGGGCCTTGCCCAATGCCCCCTCTTGGCAGCCCCGGTGACTAATACACCAAAATATTGTAGTGTGACGGGCAGTAGGGTTATACTGTCTGACTCACCAGTATTACAATAACACAAGAAAAAGGAAATAACAAAAAAAATGGGCAAGGGTGATACAATTACTGTTGCATATTTACAAAATTACTGTAAATATGTAACAAAAAATATTAATGTGTATTAGGTAATTGTCCTTTGATTTGTGTCACTTAGAATTCTCCTGGCCCTCAGAAAGTCTTTAAAATTTCAGCCCTACAATGTGATCATTTCCATTTGATGAATGAAAACAATGAACAAGTTTTACTTTAAGTAATGAATTAAAATAAATATTAATCTTACCTCTGTAATTGCTTTCTCCACTCTTCTAATTCTTTCATCTTTCGGAATACCTTTATTCATCCGCAGTAAAGCCTGTTAAAACCACAGTAAAGCCTATTATCACCAGACATTTTCTGTACCAATGTCTTAAATATTCATTAAAGCTCTGACAAATATTTGAAATAAATACACACTTGGAACATAAGATGCTCACGAACAGTTAATGTTCCAATAAACAGATCTTCTTGCTGAACATATGCTGACATGTTATTAATTTCAGCACCAACTGGGGTCTCATTTAGGAACACAGTTCCTGTCACATTTACACTGGATATATTGCGATGAGATAGTACATTCAGTAATGTAGACTTCCCAGCTCCACTACACAAAAAACAAGTTTCATGTCAGACAGGTTATTGTACTTTATGTAAATACACATCAAAACAGTCCGAATTAATAACTAAATTTTCAATACTTTGCATGGGCACTAATAACACTACATTTTTCTCCAAACTTACAGGGGATTCCAGTCTCAATATGGTAACTCTTAATAGACTGATCAGCTTCAAATATGACTGTGTATTGTACACATTAGATTCAAGTTTTATAAAATTTGTTGATTATGAGTAACTATCACAAGAGCAGTCTAATTTGCTGGTTAATACTACAAAGCATGATTGCAAAAGTTATATACCAAATGAAAGGACATTAAGTTTTGGCAAGAGAGAAGACTGTGTTGGTGTGAAAATCCTTAAGGTGAATAGTCACCTAACTAAATAATACAGTATATTTCAATGCCAATATAATAAGAAGTTTAATATTAACCAAATTAATTAATGCAGTCAAGTAATGCAATACTCTTCTAAAACTTTTAATCCTAAAAATCTATGAGTGTATTATTTTATTTGTTTTTAAATTTTATAAGCTTTGCCACAATATATATTACATAAATTAAACAACATGATGATTATAACACATTTCAAGCTATCACAACCTGAATGGATCAGATAGAATTGAAACCATATTTTGTTAGGCAGATACTAAACCAATTAGACTGTTAGATATGCTTGAAATAATACTGATGCAACGATAGCTCGAAATGCACTAAAATTTTAACAATACAACAATTTACAACTATTGCGACAGGGTATTCACAACAGCTTATGCCAATTACTGTGATCCCTATAAATATACATATAAACATATTAACATTGCTTCCTGAAAAGGAGCATCTAAAATCTTGGCTGATGATCTTGGCTTTGAGGCATCATCTTGGCTGATGATGCATTAAATGAAATTCATGTCTACAAAATGATTTAGTTTATACCACACCTTGAACCCATGAGAGCAACAAGTGACCCAGGATTGACTTCACCTGACACTATTATTATATTAGGAAAAAATCTATTTAGCTTTTTGGCTTACTAGTGTTTCTGAAAAAATAATGGAATAAAACGAAAGGGAAAACACTAGAGCTAATATGGATAGAAATTCTTATTTCATTAATTCCTTTACATATAGAAAAAAATGTATAAAAAATGTAAATCTCACTTTATGTCACCAGAGACTGTAGAAGCATGGCAGAAAAAAATAAAGCACTGAATACACTTAATTCCCCGATCATGTTTTGTATCACTAGGATACGAGATACAGGAGCAGAATATGGCTGTGTAGTGGGGGGGGAGGAGGGGGGGGGGGAGAATTTTAAATTCTGCAGCTCTTGCTGATGACTAGCTGTAGTGGAATTTTTTGCATTTCAAGGGGGCTATATTACACCGTGTATTTATATAGATCCACAGGTTGAAAGAGGGAATGAACTTTTAGATACAATTGTATTTATCACTGAAATGCTGAGTGCAAATTAGGTATTAATTGTACAAGTTAACTTTCCAAAATCTTGCTGGAGATAAAATCAAATCACAAAAAAATGAGACTCCCATGCAAATTAAGAAAGTTGGCAAGTCTCCTCAGTGGAAAGTAGGCCACTTTAGCAGATGATCTGCTGTGGGAGGACACTTTCTAGAAACTAGCAATGAGTTAGGATATTGTGCATGCATGTTGCAGGCACTTACCTGGCCCTTACCTTTCAGCAGGCACTTACCTGGCACCTGGTAGTGCCAGGTGGTGCCTGCTGAAACTGGAATGATGTAAAAATGAATGTATACTAACTGACTGAATTGAACTTGGGGTCTCTCAAAACATTCTACAATGCCTTAATTAACATTCTGCAAGTACACCCTGTATTCTATTGTCGTAGTGACTTACAAAGAACTGGTGGAAACGTGTGCAGCAGAAAATTTAATGAGGGTATGGCTAGCTATGTGGTAGTTTTGATGCGAAGCTCAGAAAGCTGCAGGAAATCTCCTGCGGCTAAAGACTCTCACACTCAGGCGGGTACATTGCAGTCTGCGCTGGCCCCTGGCAGCATACCTTTCTTTATGATATGTAATACGTCTCCTGTTTCATTTCCTCTTTTACAAGGGCCACAGCAGTTGCCTTTATTTCGGTCAACAAACACATTGATATCTTGCCAAGATAGAGAAACTGCTTCGGGTAAATTCTCTGCAGATCCCACATTAGTAATAACATTGTCATATGGCTTCTCTGCTAGAAATGAAAGAATCATATTCAATAATGTTTGAATCTACGGAATAAAACCCCTAGTACTTTAAATTCTCTGCATTATCAACTGGACCGTATCTTGTCTCTGTTAAGACACCTCTGACATCCAACACTAGATCTCGTCCCGTCTGAAATCAAACGTGGCAAATGTCCAATTCAGAATAAAATGCTGTATAAAGTACCTCTTGGAAACGCCGATGCGCTATTCCCTCTGCCATCACCTGACAAATCGGGAATAACATCTTGAACTAACGGCTCTGCTACAGCAGGATCCATTTTAATCTCCTTGGACTTGGTTGCAATGTAATTTGCAGCCGCTTCGTTGTCTTTGTCACAGATTATGTCTTTGTTTACAATTACGACATCGCGTGTTTCTTCCGCTGACGTTCGCTTCGTGTATTTCCCTTGCATCTCCATTCTAATGAGGTCTGAATTAACGATGATCAGAAAGTACTTCCAGCCAAATAATTATAACAAAGTAAAAACTGTCAGGGTAATTTGGGTAGAAAACAGTGACCAGACTGAGACAGTTTAGTCTCAGAGACAGTGCATGATCTATGTGCATAAAACAATAGATGTTACTAGACCTACCTGCTCTTATCACCAGTGATAATCTCGTGTGGTAGCTGTTACGTAAATAACTTAAATCTTTAGATTATAGATCATGTACTGTCTCTGAGACTAAACTGTCTCAGTTTGGTCACTGTTTCCAATCACTGTCTCATTTTCTTCTCAAAAGTTTTGTTTTTGAGAATTTGTTTATACCTAAAACTGTGTCAGTGAATCTGTAAAACTGTATCACCTCAATCATTGCTACGAATATATATGAATCCAGCCCCCCCCCCCCCCAATTAAAGCTTCAGTTACGTTTATAAGCCCCGCCAGCATGTAGAGCCAAAAGGTAACAATGGCGTCATCACTGTCACCGCCGGTTCGCGGAAAACTACCCAACTGGCGGTCAAGAGATTCATCTTCGATCACTTGTCACAACTTACAAGCTAAAGTTACAATGATAAGAATAGAATAACTAAAATCGTAACTGGAATATTAACTTTTATTATATAAAGTACGGTGCTTTGTAAGGAGTTCGGGCACTGATAAAATTGATAATCTCACATCATGTGAGATTATCAGTTTTATTAGTGCCCGAACTCTTTATAAAGCACTGTACTTTATATCACATGTGAGATTATGTATGATAATTTCACATGTGAAAATTATCGCTTTTCAAACAATCACCAATCATAGCTTCTGGACATTTTATATTGGTGGAAAACCTGTAGTTTATATAATAAACAGAAAAATACATGGGTACTTGGAAATACCAGATTTATTTCGAGTGTTGAACATGATATTTCTCACTCGTTCGCTGTGCTCACTCGTTAAATATCATGTTCAACACTCGGTATTTCCGCGCACCCATGTATTATTCTCTATATAATGCTTGCATTCATATATTGTTAATTCCCACCTGCTAATGATAACTGTTACAATAATACGGTTTTTCCAGACGCTGTAACGAGAGCTACAAAGCGAAAACTGATCGCAGAAAACGACGTACATCAAGAAGATCTGAAATATGTTCCACAACCAGGAACTCACCAGTCGCGGCCAAGTGTATAATAGGTAAAACTTCTAATTATGAGCAAAGTCAAAGCAAAGGTAAC